>JAUMHL010000014.1:24133425-24181403 GCA_032362345.1 Sandelia bainsii
TCTACTTGAGTAATATTATTTTGAAGTAACGCTACTCTTACTTGAGTACAATTTTTGGCTTCTCTACCCACCTCTGGATCTAATGGGTGAAATGTGCGCATCTGCCTTAGCAACATTTTTACTGACCTGTGTTTTGGTATTGGCTGCTCTGTGTGTCTGAATTAAACATCCCCAACAAAACTGGACATGGTTCTAATTTATGACAGACATTCAGATACCAGATTTCGGCTACAGCATCATGTGAATGAATACAGTGTATAGTTAATTTAGGTGTTGTGACTATAATGCTGATAGTAATGTTTATGGAAATGTAAAGTGTATAAAAGTCTGAGGGGCAGACGTTAAATGATTAAGAGAACAAAGCTGTCCAAATCTGCCTGGCCCTATGTGAAAAAGTAATTGCCCCCCTGTAGACTGGGAAAAATGGCATCCATGTTCCAAGGCAAAAGCCCCTGCATCTGTATATATAGTGGTATGAACTAGTTACACCCAGATTACACCTAGTGTAATATAAAACACAAGGTGTCCTGAGGGAAGCTTCATGGATCATCAACAACAAACATAACCTTTGCTAAGTAATTTCCACGCTTCACTTAGAATCTCATACAGAAACACAGGCACTAGGAGCTCATCATTGCAAAGACCAGTTAAAGTGCACTGTTTAATGTAAGACCCCTGTGGAGATCTGACTTTTCATGAACATGTCCCAGCCCTTAACAACTCCCAACCATTGGACTCCACATGGTTTCCACATTTTCACCAAAGCTGAAAGATATTAACGATCTTTTGTGTTTGATGTAATTTTCCTACCTCTTGGGCTAATTAAATCATTTCAAAACCTCACTGGATATTATTACATTCACAGTCATCAAGCCACAATACAAGGATGTTTGTCTTAGTTACGGAAAGGTTTGCAGTCATAAACGTTCCATCCAGGAGTGATGACATACACGGTACCTTACTATGGACCTCACCACTGAAAAGTAATGAAGAACTTCCTCTTACATATTTAACACATTTAGATGGTCTAGTTAAAAAAAAGAACAGCCAATAAACATTTTGAAATTTTCTCCCTGCCCACAGGGTCTTTGGGTTTTGTTGAAGCGTCAGATGCAATCATAATAGGCTTTTCTTGACATTTCTAGGAAATCAATAATTACGTGTGCCTGGAATTCTGTGAATTGCCCAAAGTGCAACAGTTTTCATAAATACAGGGAACCACTGGCTGATTAGCTACACAACGTATTGAGGCTGTTTAGCCTGATTTAAACACAGAACAATAATAAGACAAGCGCATGGTGGCATTTGAGTCAAAGTAATTTTTGTACAATGACATTTCATCACATTAGGAACAGAGAGTTAGATTTTTACTGATGTGGTATAGGAACACATTGATTGTTATTTAAAAAAAAATGGATTAGAGACATTTTTAAGGTTTGTGTCAAAATTTTATCATAAAGTTGAACTAAAGTGATTTATAATTATAATGGCAGCACATACAGTATTTGGTGAATGTATACACTGTTAGTATTCATACAAACTGCAGTACCAGCGAACTAACTGTTGACCGGCTGTAGGCGTATAGCTAAATGTGCTGTACATGATAACGGCAAACATACAGTACTTTCACATTATTTTTAACTAAAATGTCTGCTTCGCTATACTGTATATTTGAACTAATTCTGCCTCTGAATGTGCATCTGCATTAAAGAATAGATAATGTATGTATTCGTACAATTACTTTATTATGGAAAACACAGTCCACTGTATTGCATAATTAATAATAGGAACATGGTTTTCATAGCCGAGAAAAGACAACCAGAAACGTATATAAAACATTCTTTCATTAATTAACCAGTAAATTATCTCCAACATGAAGCTGAGTGGCCTATAGCATCCAAACTAACTGCTAAATCATTGCTTTTAGAAGACAGCTCCCATATATTTTCCTCCATATACTCCTGCAGCATGGAAAGAGGATACAGGTTTGTACTCAGGATCTTAACCTTAATTTAAAAGACTGTATGGAGACATACAGGTAGACAACAGCAACAAGAACATCAACAACAGAGAAATTAAGGGAGACAGAATGGGAAAAAAAACATACTCCTTCAGACATGTAACAGACACACAGGCTAAAACACAATAAATATGTGTTTATTATGAAGTAGCAACTCACAAGACATTATGAACTCACAGTGAGCTACATTCATGGATGCAGCACAGGCTGCATGCAAACTCTTTGCTAACTTTTACTTACATATACTGTTATTAGGTCTGCAAATGTAGAACCTGTGCAAATTACTGCTGCAACTCTAACAGCCACATTAAATTAAATCCATTTGCAAGCTCCTTATACTTATTTTTAAAATGTAATTTTGATGGTTCCCTCACTAATTTCATGGAGACACTACTAAATGCTGTTTGGAGACTTAGCTAATACACCGTAATCTGGAGTCCTTTCTGCTCTGGTGCTGCACTTTTGTTTGATTTGTGATTTGGTTTATGAACCTGCAAGGGTTTTAATGGAAGAGATACACACTCTCTGATCCCCATTATCTACCTTCTGTTGCAAAGAGAGGCAGATAAGAGAGGAGGAGGAGGAGAAAGGGAGAAAAGAGGCTAAAGTGAGGGCTAAGTCATGGCCTCATTATCAAATCCCATCAGTGTATGAGGAAATAGACTGATGGGAGGCAGAAGAGGAAGAGGGGGTGTTTTTATAGTGGGATGTTAATGATGGAAGAACAGAGATGTAGTGATTTACCAACAAATAGGAAGTGAGGGTCACCTATGGAGCGAGGGATAATAGGAAGAAGGTGCCAAGCCACTGATGTGTATATGTGAGGTGAGGAAGAAGCCCGGTCAGCCTTCATAAGCCATTGATTTACACTATCTCAGTCACCACCTAATATTTCATTTGTGCTACATTTGCTGTCTTCCATCCGCTGAGGCCATGAGCCATTACCAATGGCCAGGATGACAGCATGGTGGCCCCCTCAAAGTAATGAGATAGAGAGAGGTGGAAAGTGAGAGACTGGGCAGTCAGGAAGGAGGTGGAGGTGGAGGAGGAAGAGGAAAGAGTACAGGATAAAAAGTGGGGTAATGGAAGAGAAGAGGGAGGGCAGGCATGAGGGTGGATGGAGGTTTCTCAATGTGCCATTATGGAGCATGAAAAGGAGAAAATCAAATGGACAAAAACATCTCAGAAATGGGTAGAGAGAGAGAGTGATGTGGGTTGAGTGAGAGTACAGGTAGAAAAAGACAGAGAGAGATATGGAAGGGAGATAGCTTTTCTCTAATTATGTCTCTTTTCACGGTCACAGAGACACAGATATAAAGCTAATTCCACCTGGCCCTTTTTTTCTAAAAGCCTGTACTCGTTTTCTTTACTTCCTTTCACATGAAGCACGTTAGAGGCTGTTTTCATGACATCGAAATGAACAGATGGAAATATCAGCGCAAACAAAGGAGACATTTTGGGCTTTTTATCACCGTGACAACAACCCTCGACCATGCACTGCACAATGTAGTTTGCTTCTGTTCTGTCAAAGGCAGAGCTTCTTCTGTCTCTCTGGGTTGTCTACCTTTATCTGCCCATGCATCTGACACTCATCATCTCCTGTCTCTCTGCGGATATCTGGGTTTTCACACAGACATAGTCATTTGTTTCTAAAAGCCCATCGCCCTGCATCTAAGCAGCCTTCACTTGGTCAAACAGATCCTAAAATTAAATTTGTACCTATTTAATCGACAGCATAGAGTATGTACAGAAGTAAGATATCACAAATGCAAATGCATGCACACAACGATATCTCATTTATATCTTTGAAAAGCACAGACCATAATATTACCACCATATACTGTATGAATAGCTTTTCCTATTAAAAGACATAGTATATTGTTGCTTTATGCTACAGATAAAAAGTCTGTATTATAAGGACTTAATTATTCCTTTCTGATTATATTTGATTAAGTCATTCTCCTCACACTCTTAGAAATCACACAATCTCATTGAAGGGGTAATTTCCTACTTCAAAAGCTAATTAAGCCAATCAGCACAAAGGACTGGCTGTAGCCATGACCTAGCATGCACTACATGTAACAACCCAAAATTGCTAAAAAAGTTTCATTTTCAACCCCCCAGTTTTTTTTTGCAAGATGACTCACGCTTATTTTGCTCTGAATAGTTACATTATCAAGGCAAACTTTTAGTTAACATCATCTAAGAAAACAGAAATTTTCCCCAAGGGGATCAATAAAGTATGTCATTATTATTATTATGTTGCAGTAAATAAACTCATACTCAATCGGCAGCCAAGTTAATGCTACTCTGTAACTCTGATAAGGCTTGTTCCTGATTACATGCATGTAATGTATTTGGCGGGTGGTGGCGGTGGTGGAGAAATAATGATATGTGATCTTGCCTGGACATAGACATTGTGCACCTTTTACAGCAGCCTGGTGCACCACAGAGACTTGAACCTATCAAGTCCTAGCAAGGGACAGCCCCTTTCAAAGTACCCAGAATGAGTGGCAGGACGCTCTGAACACGACTCCGTCTTGCCATCGCTGCAGGAACAGTGGAACCTCAATGAAGGGCTCTGATAGGCCCAGTGGGGAGGAGATTGCTCTGTCCCTGATTGGATGATTAGGGGCTGCGGGGGCTCAAATCAGCCGTTTTCACAAAGAGAGTGGTTTGGTTAAGTGGATTGGCACTGTGTGTGCTCTGTGTGTCCTATTTGTGTCTGCGTGTGTGTGCTCTGCTTGTGTCTATTTTTTTGTATGTGCAAGCTTGTGTATCTATATGTGTTCAGTATTTCTCCTTGACTTAGATTTGTTGCTTGCTTTGTACCTCATTGTAAGTCGCTTTGGATAAAAGCATCTGCCAAATTAAAAAATATAAATGAGAATAGGTGATTCCAGGTCAGTAGGTTGGGTTCAAAGGAGAAGAGTAGTGACTGAAAACCACTGACACACACAAAAAAGGGTTAGGGTGATGACAGAAGCAGAGTCCACAGTTCAGAATGAATTTAGGAAAACATGGGAACACTAGTTTGTGCTAATTTTGGTTTTAAAAGCTGAAGATGGAGCGCTGAGATGATAGAGGGAAAAGGAGAGTACCCTAACTCCATAAAAGTTATAGTAGTATAAAAAAATGAAGTAATACACCACAGCAAACAATAAGAGCAGAGAAGAGTACATATGTCTGAACAAAGAACAATGGTTATTTTAGTCAGCTGCACACCCATGACTACTGAAGGACTGTGTGTGCACATGGAATACCTCATTCATCTGTACATAGACTCTTCCACTGCAGATGCTGTTATTACTAGCAAGTACAAACTTCCACGTAGAACACAGCTTTTGTGGCTACCACGTTTGAGAAGTGCTGCATCTGTGAGGGTTCCACTGCTTTGTTATATAAGAGTAGCTGTCAATCCAGCTGGGCCTATTAAAAAAACATTTCATCATGTTTAATTTTCCCAATTTCAATCTGAGGAAATTCTTTCTGAAGACACAGATGCACAAAAGATTTGCAAGACATTGTTCAACGCGACAAGAAAAAAAAAGGCAGGAACACATTTCTGTGCATTACACAGTTCACACAGTTCAATTAAGTGCAAAGCGTTATTGTATTTACGCCTTAGATCTATCTGCAGAACCATAAGCTGGTGTTTCTCATTGTAAAGAATATTCCATTGTATTGCTATGCTGTAGATAAGTTCTAATTATTCCATTCTGATTATATTTGATTAAGTCATTCTCCTCACACTCTCAGAAATCACACAATCTCATTGAAGGAGTAATTTACCACTTCAAAAGCTAATTAAGCCAATCAGAGCACAAAGGACTAGCTCTTGCGATGACCCAGCGGCATGACTTAATTATCTAAAATTGCTAACAAAGTTTTAATTTTCTTGTCTTTTCTTTGCGGTGTGCTTCATAGTTATGTGCCCTTATAATGTGTTTTTTAAAGTCCAGCTAGAGTTTTGCACTAAACCTTGAAACCTTGATTATTGTATGTGGCTCCCCGTCAAAAGTCAATTTAAGATGCTTAGTTTTTAAGCAAGGTTAATGCAAGCTACATGTCTATCAAAATTGTTTATACTTTTTTAATTCATCATGTGTGTGAGGACGGAAAAGCCTGACAGGCACAGCAACAGTAAGCAAAGAGGGTGAGTAACATATCTGCTATTCCGGCCTGCATTTGCAGCTTGACCATTGATTTTGCCTTGTTGATGTAGACTGTAAATACTCATTTTTCATCACTGAGACCATGCATCCAGCATGTTATTGTTTTCTTTACTGTAAAAAAAACATGTTTAGAACAACTTGTTTTTTAAGAAATGTTTTGGACTCAATTTACATGATCATAACCTGATGTTGAAACTGGGCCTCGTGCTTGTGAGGGCAGCTCAAAGACAACAGTCCCTAGTACAGTATATCTTTTTGCATTACTTACTGTATTTACGGATATAAACAATAGTATCCAACCTAAGTGACCAATCGTTCCTCAATGTGCAATCCAAAGCAGGGATTTCATTAGCTGGTAATTACCATTTTTTTGTCTGTCACTGATATGACCCGTGAGAGTTTCTCCTGAAAAAACTGTAGTTGTATTATCCTGTCAAAATGGTTACAGCAATTAACAAGTACTATGGTTAGGTTTAGGCAAAAAATGCTTTGTTAGGCTCAGGGCAAGATCATGATCTAGGTTAAAGAAGAAACCAAGGTTAGCAGATCTTTGTTGCTATGGATACAACAAGGCCTCACTTGCTGCGTGCAAGCACGTGAATGCAGACAATATTGATTTAACAAGCTGTTGAGTTCTTGAGCGTCGCCTGAAAAGTCTTCATGCAGACAAACGCTGCAGTGTGAGTTTTGCAGTGTTGCTATACTGTAGCAAAAATCAAGAGAAAGCTGACCTTTGAGTTGCTCCCACTTAAAACAAGCGTGCTAGTTTAAACTGTGTCTGAATGTTATTCATTCAGAAAGGAATCATTTCTTCATTTGCAATCTAAAGCAGCGTTTCCGTAGCAAGTTATTGCTGTTTTTTTGGCAATGAGTTCTTTTCCGCTCTGAGTACGTCATCAGTCAGATGTGTAAAGTTAGTGCGTTGCGTCACCTTTTCAGTGACCACTGAGCGCGGGATCATGAGCTGTTACAGCTTTAAGTTCCTTTTTTCTTGGTGCACACCAGTTGAACTATGATTCACAGTTTGTAAGTTGGAACACATGGAGAAGGACAAGAAAATGCGCAGGTTTCTTATCTCGAAAAATAACCAGCCTTGAAATGAATGTTGCAAAGAGGAAGATGAGTTGAGTAAAAATTGCCTGGTGTACGATAAGACAGCCCAGACTGTGGGTTCATGTTTAGGGCTGGTTGTAATGAATAAATATCAGGTTGTGTATAACATTATAATTATCTTGTTGCTGTGAGTTATTTTTAATATACATCAATCACAAATAATCTTATACACATAATGATTTTGGTAATAAGCAAATGTGTGTGAGTGGCTTACCAGCCCATTATTAGTTTATTTTACTTTTTAATGTGAACAAAGTATTTCTGCCTTTTACTTTTGTCACACCTAAAGATAACACAGCTGACACTAGAGTTAAGAAGAGGAAATAAAATGTTACCTATGAAGACCTTGCCTGTTTAAACAGGCCACAGATGTTACAGATGTTTCATAACAGCCTACATTTTAGAAGTTAATGCTGATGTTTTACTCAGTCGTTGGTACTGTTCATTAGTACAATGATTTGTCATTCTTTCGTCAAACTCAGTGTACATTATGTTTGTGTTTTTAATATAGACTGTTATTGAAAGGTGATGAGTAAGTTTCAGATTTGTCCAGTAAAAAATAAATTGCAAATAAATTATTTCCAGACATTGGACCAGCAAGAAAAGATTGTAGCGGAAAAACTGACTCAAAGGTGACACATTGCAAGTCCTGTGTTTTCTATTTGTCTTTGCTCGGTGCAGTAAACACTGCAGTATGCGTTCCTTTTCAAGAGCTGCTATGATGGAAAACAAGAAAAAGAGCTTTGGGGTGTATGAAGGTGATGGTGGGGGCCCTGTTGGGCTATCAAATTACTAAACTCTAGACGTATGAAGTTATTTAAAAATTTGAATCTCCTGCCTGGAGAGTGAGAGCTGTTGAAGCTGTGCCAGAGCCTTTACCCTGCCATGAAATCAGATACAGAAGGATAAGTCCACCGCTGCCCAGCATTACTATGAGGGCGTAGAGTGGTACAGAGCCAACAAAACTTCTGTAGACAGGAGTTTGCATGGGAAACACTGGCTCTCCACATCATTGTTGATCCATGCATCCTCCCTATGCAGACTTTGATGCACTGTGTACTGCTCCACCTGACTTCCTCCTTCCTCTTTTGCATGTACATAGAATGTGTGTCTGAGAGCGAGCTTGTACTGTTCCGCTTGATGGTTTCTTCTCTTGTTTTGTTTGTCAGTAGATGGGTTTACTGTACGTATGTTTCTGTCCTTGTGATTTTGTGATCAAAGCCTTATTGTGTACAGGGGGTGTTGAAGTGTGTAATGTGTGTGTGGGTGTGTGGGCAGTGTGTAATTTTCAGCTGTGTGTCCTGTCCTGTTCTGTTTGTAGAGGTCCTTCACAGTAAACATCTGTTCAGTCTTTCTCTCCAAAAGGAACACTGGACCTTCTCAGTACCTACCGCTGTGATCCACCAGTTAATGTGCTGCCTGACAGATACACACAAACCCCTGTATAGTTTAACAAAGGCACACGTGCACACACACACACACACACACACACATTTCAAAGTAATCATATGCATGTCTACTCCCCTAAGGGATCCAGAGAGTGTACTTTCTGGGGGGAAAAAATCACATGTATCATTCACTACAGTATATGCTTATGCTTATGTGCTGAGGTTATTAACAAAGATGCCACCATGCTAGATTTGTCATTTGTGTAATTTCATTCTGATGATTTTGATGTATTTTAGGAATGCATGTGCATTATGAGCTCTTCTCCTCAGAGGCATTTTTTTCTTTTGTAGCCCTCTCCAAACTGAAGTCACAATTCATCAATCACTGACAATCAGTAATGCATTGTTTAATGTTTGTTTGTTTCTGTTTTCACATTATAAATGTGAGCATTGCAACATGTACACACAGAAATGCAACTGGGTTAAAACAAGCAAATTAAGGTTGTCTGGGCATCTGATTACGATGCACCCCGGATGTCTCCCTGTGGATGTGTTGTGGGGAAGTCTAACTGGGAAGAGATCCTGGGGCAGAACCAGGACACACTGGAGGAATTTCATCTCCCATTTGGCCTGTAAATGCTTCAGGATGTCCCCAAGGAGTGCTGGAAGATGTGGTTGAAGAAACTGTTCTCAAATCTACTGTGCACATTGGAAAAAGTGATAAGATAAAGTTAATTGAGGGACTGTACATATATAAGACTGCTACACTCCATAAAATAAAGTGGTAAAAGATACCATATCAAGCTTTTACTTCATGAAGGATACAATTTTATGGCTACAGTTGCAAGTTGAGGTCAATGTCTGCTGCTCAAAATATACATTTGAGATTGAATACCAGTTTATAGCTAGAGGAATATGCTTCTGTCAGGAATCCATACAGCTAAAAATCCCTAGTTGGACTTCTAAAAGCAAAACAGCAAAACTAAAGTTAGTAGATGCAGGTATATTTATAGTACAAAGTCCACCATAAAACACTTTGCACAACAAGTCATATTAAAGCTTGGTGAAACCACATGCAGTACAGCATGAGACTAAGAGCAGTTGTTTAGCACAACTGCCCTTAGAGCACGGCACAATTTCTTTGTGATTTTTCATACTAAAAATACAGGCACTCAGGCTATTGTAATGCACTCGTGCATGCAGTCTGGAATTCTTCCCATCTAGACTAAAAAAGAAGGAATGTAGAACAGTAGAAATCTTCTGGTGAGTTCAGTAGGTAAAATGTACTCATGATGGGATGTTTTCTTCTCTTGCAAAATTTATCCTTGCTTTGTGTCTTTTTTTCAAAAGGAAGCAGATGTTTGTAAGCACTATTCAATGATTCAAAGACAGCACATTGTGTGGGAATAAGACATTTCAGAGAGCTAAAGTGTCAATACAGTGTCTGGTTTGGTTTTGTTAGATGGATGACTGCTATGTCCCTTCAGTCTGACAGTATATTCCAAAGAAAACATTTTTGCCTCCAGCTGAACACAAGAAATATACTGAAAGTGAATCCAGGTGGTATCGACAAAAAATGGCATTTAAACTCAGAACAAGAAGCAAACCTGTTGTGTTATGTTAGTTCAACTGTAAGTCTATTGAGTTAAATTAATATGTAGCCCACATTATCAGTAATGACATGATATTTTGATCAGTTTGTAGGTGGTGTAATGGCACAGTATGGTAAATTTCAAGTTAGATCTAGAATCTCATGGTAAGAATTTGGGGAACTATTATCTACAACAATACATCAGTCTACACTTTCCACACAGAACTGTTGCAAAGGCTGAACTTTTTGAAGAAGAATAACTCTGTTTTACACTTGTCCCACTAATCCCACTATAGTCTTTACATTTAATTTAAGACATGGTTGTGGTGATAAGGTAAATAAGGAATATCTGAAACTTGGTCTCACAAATTCCATTACAATTGTACAATTTCACTTAAACCATAGTCACTTGCCAAGAAATGTTCACAAGTCACCAGGTTACAATATTGTTTTCTTTTTTGCATGTACAGTTATATCACATTTTGCTTCATTTACTAGTCTCTCTTTTTTAAACATTATAAAATAAAGAATTTGCATTATATATGTTGCCAGGATACAAGTAGCTTACTGATTCCCACATACATTGTGTGACTAAGAGCAGTTGTCCTGTGTTGTGGGGAATGGCACAATTTGTGTAGAATTGTAAAACTTACATTTTCATCTAGGAGCAAGAAAAAGTATGTTTCAAAAACCTTAGCTCTGAGTATTAAAATACTGAAGTCTTGTTTCATCACACATGAAGAGTAATTTCACTCATTGCTCTCAAATTGGGACCATAGTTATAACTGCCATTAGGCCCGAGGTCCTGAGGGCCCCAAAGGCTGCAGTTTCACTGCGTGGCAATTTGTTTGTGCTAAGTTGATGAAGTGCTTTGAATTGTTTTGATGGTAGCATGCACTGCTAGGGCACAAGATAAAATGAAATGGTAAAGGTCCTGCTCAAGAGGAGTCTTAGAAACTCTTCACTCTTAACTCTCACAGTCATTTTCACAGTGATTTCCACTTGTCTTTTCCCTGAAGCTGTCCTTCACACCACGGGTTACCATTGCAGCTTTTGCTGTGACTCTCCCTTTTCTTCCTCTCTTTTCCTCCACCTCTCAAATTTGGAGTCTTGTAAATCATGTAAAAAAAACACAAACTCTAAGCCCCAGTTAATACTGTGTAAGTCTCACTGCCTATGGTGTAAAGTAAAATAATATTCACCAATAACTGTAGACACATAATGAATAATATATTTAGATTTCACAATGCTGAGATTTACTCCTTTAATTTAGGTAAATTTAATGTTTTCCTTATTAAATTCATGCACTGCATCAGCTTCTTCCCCGCACACAATATATATGCAGATGTGTGTCTGCCTATGTGTATCTCTCCATCTATGAGAGGATGGTTGAAAGAAAATGATGGTAAATATGTGTTTGCATATATTAGTCTGACTACCTACATAGTACTGTAATAATACCGCAGCAATGGAGGCAATTATGGCAGAATCCTTCACATAAAATATTGTGTGAAATGATTTTCAGTGTTTGGTATGAAAGACCCTGACTGACCTGCACAGAGCCTCAACATTCACCTTATACAAAACCATGGGGATAAATTAGAACAGAATTTATGTTAGGCCTTATCACCCAGCGTTCATGTTGTCCGTGTTTCTAAAACCAACATGACTGAAAAGGAAAAGTCACTGTAGCCAGGTTCTAAAGTCATGAAGAGAGTTTTCACAGAAGATTTATATCAGCAGTTATTGGATTTTTCACAATCACATAAAGTTATATTGTCCACATACTTTTGGATATGTAGTATACCTATCCAGTTGCAATTGTTGGTTATTTAATGAACTGAAGGTGAAAGTTTGCATTGAACTTGTTTTTGTTGTATATTTTCCTTCTGTCTTTGGTGCTTCTTTGGCACTTAAATAATAAATAAATGGGCAGACACCACTGTGTTAGTGCTGCTTGTGCGTGTTTTTTTCTGCCCTGAGTATAAATCCCACAGACACATCTAACACATACATACATACTCACAGACATCACCACAGTCCAATCAATCCTAATCCATTTACACACATATTGACTATACACAACTCGCAGAAGGATACCCACAAACACACAACCTTTGTAGTACAGTATTGCAGCCTTAGCAAATCAAATAGACCAAACAATGCCACAGCATGTCTATCTCCCCCTGACATGTCTACTGCCCTGTTATAGCAGTTGGCCAGGATGGCATAGCCTGTAACACACTCACACAGGAGCTGGAACTTAAAGAGGAAAACCTACATCTTCCTGCTGCTAGGGAGGCTGTTCAGATAGATTCATTTTTAGCTTTTACTGTGCTACTTTCTAATAACAAAACAAAATATTCCTAAAATAATAAATGCCTACTGTAGTTAGAACGTAAATTTGCATACTGTAGTACAGCTAAGTTATATAGTTAAATTTAAACCCAAGTTTGTTTCAAAATATATTATTATTATTTTTATTTCTATTTGTACCCAATCAAACTGAAAAGAATCCATGACTGAAATAATGTATATTTAAATATAAGAGAATTGGATGAGTTGATAATACACCATATCCTGCAGCTAAACGCAGCATTATTATCAACTTTATTGTATTTATTTGAATAGACCTCTGAGGGGTCCGCTAGGATCTTCCACAAGGCTACTGTACTTACGCAAACAGGAAGTGAAAGATTAATCAAGCTGACCAGCAGAGGCATTCATGCGGTATTCACCGTCTTCATGATTGAACAAATTATACGCAGGTGGAAGAAACTAAATAAGTATAAAGGAATGATGACCGGAAGGAGAGAAACATCATGAAAAGTTCAGAATTAGCATTGCATTTTGGAGCTGACTATTCAAGAGTGCCATCTAGTGTTGGCAGATGGAAGTACTGCAGAAGTCCAGTTTTGGCCTAAGACCCTGAGTCATTAAATGTATTTATCCAGAGCAGGGAGCCCACAGAAGAAAAAGCATATAACCCCATTTTGGTGTCCCTGAATAACAGCTGAAGAGACATTGATGGAAATGTACTTTGTAATATAAAGTAATTCTGAAAATTTTCTTTGCTGGTTTTTTCCCATAGTGTTATTCCATTAGCTGAAATGTGCTCTGAAAGAACCTCCTCTCTCTACATCCATCACTGATCATTATGGCATCTTAGCGTAATTGCCCTCCCCCTGTTGTGTGTGTACACTCGCCAGCCCTGAATGCCAGCAGTAATATCTCTGGGCGAGAGACAGAGAGAGACAGAGAGAGAGAGAGAGAGAGAGAGAGAGAGAGACATATGCATACCCAGCTCATTTCCACCACCAATCAAATTACCTGACCCAGCCGCAATACATCACTGCCAAACTGTTTATTAAACAAAAAGCCATGATTAAATTATTAATGACAGAGATTAATTAAGACTCAATGCACCACACATGCACACTCACACATGCACACATACACTTACAAAACTTGCACGTACAAAAGCAGGCATTAAGACATGTGCATACGTATGCGTAAATCCCCACGCCACATGCGCGCACACAGGCAGGCAGGAAGTAAATACACATAAATATTGACAAAAATGACATTACTCTTTTACACACATTTCACATTTTAATAAGTTACAGTGTCTGCAGTTGCTCCAGAAGAGACGTAGTAGAAATTGGACATACTGTATAACATTTACATGTGCAGCAAATAATGAAAGAGGAGTTTGGCGGCTGCGTAAACAGTGAACTGAATCAACAGGAAGTCAACAAACAACATTAAGAAGCCTCATTGTCAGCAAACTTTTCTTGATGTTACCATGAGGGTTTGTTTATGATGGTGCTTATGCTGCTGTTAATAGTTTGTTAGGGGTAGCATCTGTTGCAGTTTGGGGGCCTAGAATACTTGAGCATGAGGAGAATATAAGTTTTCACAGTATACTCAGCTGAAGTTATTAAAATGTCAACTTGTGTACTGATCAAAAAGGTAAATTTGCAGACATGACAAAAGTTCACTAGTCTTCACAGCACCACACATGTCCGTACCTGCAATGTTTCACACTCAAATACGTCACGTTTATTGTCATTCATCAACATGCACATCGATATGATGGCAATTAAGTAGGGCTAAAGGCAACTGTCAATGTAAAATACAAGATTTGGAAATACCATTAGTTACCTACAGCGTTGCATTGAAGCTGCTATTACAGTTATTAATGCAAGCAGAGAGAAACAATAATGATACTATGAAACAATTTCATTATAAATTTCAAAATTTAAATTTCGAAATTTATTTTTTACAAAATTTCTGAACAAATGGGCTGCAGAGGATGATAATAATGGAGGATATCCGCATTAGAGGGTTTCCAGCATGGCTCCACTGGCCACAGAAACACTCATTTTATGATAAGGGAGATCTACAGCTTGAGATTGGTCCCAGGGCCGACCAGTAGACGCTACCCATAAAAAATACAGATGCAATAAAACAATGTTTCTGCATGTATGTGTGTGTATTTGTTAAAGGAAATAGAGAATAAATTTGCATTTTGTGTGTGTTTGTGTGTGTGTACATAAAAGAACAAGCCTGAAGCGGCCAAAACAATCAACCAGTATCAGCACTTTATGGTGGAGAATACTACATCACCGTGACAACAAAGGCAGTAAAGCATTGTGTGGTACTGTAAAACATTGTGTGGTTCTGCAGTGAGATGATCGTTAGCACAGCTGGTTAACTGCTTGACCACTCCTCTCCTGACACGCACACACTCATCGACCCAGCACCCAACGTGTGTATATAGCAATGTGTGCTTGTGTGCACAAAGAGACCCACAGATACGCAGGAATAGACACTTAACTGTACAGATTCACAAACTATTTCCCAAAGGGGCAATAAAGATGTATGATGGATGAAGGGAGACGTTGTTCACTATAATCAGTCAAGAAGACAAGGCAGCATTCAGATGCTGCTTGTTGTTCCAAGACAAATTCATCACACCGCAATTAGTTTGCAAGACTTCAGCTCACAGGCTTTTTATTTCTTCACTGATAAAACCCCACATTCATTGTATGTGTTGTGTTTGCCAGTATGGCCTCTGTCCCATAAAATTTATCAAAATGTTTTACAGAAGTCTAGTCACAGTAAAGCAAGATTTGAAACGTGAGCCTAAAAATTATTTATTTTGTGCGCTTTTTAAGATGCACAAATTATTAATAATAATATTAATACTTTTATTGATCAATTTACATGAGTTGCATTTTATGGTTCAAATAATGTGTAATGTGAAAGGTATCACCAGGTGTGAGAAAGGCATTCAGAAATTCTCCATAACTCTATAAAACTCTATCGCATACTTAAACGTATTATTTCCCACACAATTTTCTTGGATCACTTGCACCGCTCTCAGCGACCCTGTATCCAGCTGCAGTGGTTTCCATCCAAAAAAAAGCCTTCATTGACCAACTGTAAACTACCTGCTCAGCACCAAAGAGCAGTATAAAGCAGTTTATAGCAGCTTAAGAGCCACTTATTTCGCTCAGGGGTTGGTGAAGATCAAATAATTAGTGGCCATAAAAAAGGCTAAAAACAAAGATTTATAAAGAACTTAACTCGAATGTTCAATGATCAAGATTCACAGTCAGAGGAAATAAGAGTATGAAATCCTGTCTCTGGGGAAGTATCTTCCCCCTTAAGAATTTAAAGATTAGCTAGACTTTTGTGTTTTCTCTGCTCTCTACTTCCCACTCTCCCTGCAAAGTTATTACTACTGTCACTACTATCTCAGAAGGTGTGGACTGAAGGTGACAACAAATACAAACCATGAGATCCCTCACTGGCTTTTGGCTTCCACCCAAAAACCAGGTCAAATAGATTTAGCCAGGCCAATGAACACTGGATGTAAAGTAAATCTCTGTGGTGTGTTTATATACATAATATTCTATGCTCCATATCATTGTGATAAATAATAATTAATGTTTGCAATCTCATAAAAGTTCATTTTGTCCTGGTACATCTGTGAAACATTTACTTCCTTCCTAGAGTAAATCACAGGAAAACAACAATCAAAAGTGCCATTAAAATAAATTCCCCTGAAGTTATGTTGCATTGACATCTGTTGGTTGTAGACAACTGAGCTTCACCGTGGCTGCACTGATGATGGAGCTCTGACTGACAAGCTTCATTAAGCTTTTAGTTTGTTTTACACTTTTACCACATACTGTTTATTTCCTCAGTTACATTAGTTTCAGCATTACCTCTCCTTGGCCCGTGCACTCAATGATCCTTTCACCCTTGAGAAAACAGTCAACATGACGTCCAGACGCATTTAACCAAACCAAAAGACAACACAGACAAGCACATAGAAAAACAATGGAAAGTACTTCCATATGCCTCTGCGTGTATGTAAGTGTGTATGTGTGTGTGATAAAGCTAATGTGTTCACAAACAGAACGAGTGTCAAACTCATAAAAGGCTTTTTACACTTTGCATGGTTTTCTCATATGAGAGAGAGGGAGGTATCTGTAGTGTAAACAGCACCGGTATCCTGTGACCTATAAGTCAGACACAGTTGTGTGTTAATGGAACTGCTGAGTGAAGAGTGTGTGTGAAGGATCATTTAAATAAAAAAATAAAAAAATCACACCACTGCCCGATCTTTCATCCATGAAATTCCTCTATACTCCCATCCCCTCCATCCAAGAACACATAGCCAGTAAAATCAGCCATGTGTTCCCAGGACATTGTGTTCTGAAATTGCTTTAAATGATTACAGATTACATAGATTAAAAGATTAATATTATGAAATACAAAGCCTGAACTTCCTCTTGATCTTTATTTTTAGTGGCAGTAGTTTTTTAAAGCTCATGTTGGTTTGTTTAAAAATGTTCAGCTAAAATGACTGTTTATCCTTTTAAACACTTATTCATCATATCATGATACGTCCAGCAAAATTATGGGTTCAGAAATTATTTGTACCCCAGTATTTCTCCATTCATCCCCAGTTAGAGGAATGTTAAATTTGGTGCATATATCGTGAACTGGCTTATATAGAACATTTTAGTATCTGTTAACTCTCAAGCAACAAGCAGAATGTCTTTCACATGAAACTGAAACCATACATTCTTGGACTTTTCTGCTGCCCCACGCTGTAGTGTGTGTGCCCCTGCATATTCACACTTGATGTATGTATGTGCAACACAGTATATGCTTGTGTGTGTCAGCCAGTTTATGGCCAGTCAGCACTACTACATGCACTCAACGATAATGAGTAACGAAGGGGCATCAATAAGAGCCATGAGCGACATATCTGACAGGACAGCTTTTAATAATGGTCACCGTCAGCAAAGACAGACAGACAGACGGAGAAAGAAAGAAAAAAAAAACTGATGCAGAGTAAAGATGGAGGCACAGCGGCAAAGGACGGGGACAGATGAGAGGAAAGAAGAGTGTTGATAGAGACAGATGGATAAAGATTAG
Organism: Sandelia bainsii; assembly: GCA_032362345.1. Classification (NCBI taxonomy): domain Eukaryota; kingdom Metazoa; phylum Chordata; class Actinopteri; order Anabantiformes; family Anabantidae; genus Sandelia; species Sandelia bainsii. The sequence continues at coordinate 24,151,171 of JAUMHL010000014.1, forward strand.
GGAAGAGCTAAGGAGGGAGAAAAGTAACAAATAGAGACATAGAGATGCTGGAGAGAACAAGGTATGAATGGATCCAGGGTGATCCATCCATCTACTTGTCCATTATCACACCTACTTATCACTAGCATGGGAATCGCACTGGAGCCCAAGGCAGTACTGTTTGCTCTGGGCGGGGCAGAATACACCCTGGATAGATCACTAGTATGGCAGATTCAAACCCTGAACCCTCCTTCTGTAAGACAGCAACACTAATTATTGCACCACTGCCACAATAAGATTTCCAGAGTGATCAGATATAATAATATCAAAACACATTAGCAGTGTCATACTTGTTGTCTTTATTGTTTACCATGTGATGGGAAAGACCCACTGGTACTAGTGATTCCGATCTGACTCCTTGAAAAAGTTTAAATCTGCCGATACTGAGTCAGATCTGATCTTAAATGTGTAGTATCTGCCACATTAAAGTAACAACTGTATCCTAATCACATCTTATTTGTAATGCAGCATCTCTCACTACAAACCTTTGCCTATGTACAGACACCAGCTACAGAGAGCACTTTAACCAACAAGTTACTAATGGAATTAATGTTCATTAGTGACAGCTGAATCAGCCTGCCATCAGTGATGTTTGTCATTTTAATCAGTAAATAAAAATGGAGCTGCCAGCTGAAAATCTGGTAGACTGCCATTTGCTAATTACAAATATTAAGGAAGTTTTATGCACTTTGCTGACTTCAGTATCTAAAGTCAGATTGGCTGGCTGGTATTTCCAAATAATTTTGGCCAGTTAATGCCTTCCGCCTCCACTCCTCCGGTTGGGTATCTGTGACGTGAATTGTGCAGGTCCATGTTGGTTGGTGGGATTTGTGTCTGCGTGCAGACCAAGATTTTGTTATGCGGTGAAGGTATGTATATAATGTGTCTGTGTTTACATCCCTAAATTTAGTGTGAACAGAAGTGCTTAGATACAGTCTGTGTCCATCTGGGGACAAGCGGAAAGCATGAGTTGGCCTTAAGTTTCATTCTCCTATACCACAGAATGCTGCAGTGTAGAGCCCTTCTGTGTAGGAGAACATTAGAGTACAAGATTTATCGATCAGCTTTGTTTTAGCTGATACTATACTTTAGCTGATACATATAATATATATGTGTTAAATATAGAGCTAGAGACACCAGAGTTAGCTTAGCTTAGCATAAACTGGAAGAACAGAGAAATTGCTTTTTTTTTTTTGCCTAAATTGTGTACCAGCATCTCTAAGCAAAATTATTAAGTATGCTGTATTTCCCAAAGTATACAACTAGCTCTTTACGTTAAAATGTTTCACCTTTTGACACATCATTGGTCAATGCCTTGTTGCTTGTCACCCTACAATGCCTTGGCTGCAATAATAATTATGCTGTAAATATGGAAGGTAGAGAAACTGCTCCAATTTCCTTTATGGTTTGTGGGAAATTAGTCAGCTTTAAAAAAAGCACAAAACCAAAAGCAATTAAGACCTTTTGCAGTTCATCACCGAAATTGAACTGTGTGAAATCCGACCCAGTCATTATTAGCTAGTTGCTGGGCCACTGCCAGACACAAAGATATATATATATTTTATAGATAATTGAGAAAAGCAGATAGAAAATGAACAGACGCATTTTAATTAGGCTCGAGCTGTGTATTAAGTTATCATGTGTGCCATAATAATAAAGAACACCCATGGCCAAGCAGGGATAAAGTGTCTAATGAATGCTATGTCTGTTATTACCTTAATGATTTATAATAAGTCTGGTTGACAGAGAGACAATTCAGTGGAAAAATAATATGCAGTTGTGTGTTGGTATGTCTCTTTTCTCAGTGTTTGGTTTCATGTTTTTAATGAAAGACACAAGCTCCTCTGCAGCAATTTCTTCTGGTTGACTGCAGGCTTTCTTTGGACATGAATATGCATTTTCCGCACATTCTGTGTTTGTGTGCGTGGTTGTGCGAGGAGGGTGAAAGATTGATGGAGAAAGACACAGACAGACAAACAGACGGACAGGAACACAGTCAGATAAAAGCTCCATCATATGTCTTACTTAAAATCTAAATAGCTGTGTTGGGATTGGTTGGGGCTTCACTGCTAACGAGGCACACTGGTGTGATAGATGGAGCTTTAATTCTGAAAAGGAATTGAACTACAGGCTTGGGAAACATTACTTAAGCAGCATGACACTCTTGCCATCCATCTGTGCCTCAACATCCTCCCTTTCAGCTCTTCTCTCTGTCCATTCTGCCACCTTGGTTTACCATTAATCAGACACCATGTCCTGCCTCAGCCATCTATCAATCTATTGTTTCCTCCCTCTTTCTAACCATCCACACTTCTTTCATTTTAAAACTCTTTTATCAAACTACTATTCCTTCCTCCTGTGTTTACGCCTGTAGTAGTTTATACGATTTGCAAATCTTCCATTAAGAATAATTTCATTTTGTACGATCATTCATGTCCTGCTCAGAATCATTTGTAATGACTTGTGAAGTGATTCTTTCACATTTCACAGAAAAAATAAACTTTTTGGAGTACAGAAATAATGGCATTCCCATCAGCTTCAGCTGTACTTTGAATTTAGCTCTAATTAGAAAATTACCTTGCTAACAATACCTATACTAAGGTAATTTAAGAGTGAGGGTAACCCTGCATCAGTATTGCTTCACCTCATCAAGCTTTCTTTAGTATCCTCTCGCATACAGTGTTCATCACTCATCACCCTGCGTCTGACACTGTTTCTATCTTACTGTGTACTTACCTTGCCTTTTTCCTCTCCTCACAACATATACTCACACCATGCATCTATCCAGCTGGTTCGATCCGTCCCGCTCTCACACTCTTTCATTCTTCTTTGTCCCACCCTTAGCCTTCTCTCTCTTTTTCCAGTCTCTCTGCAGTGCCACACCCAAACAACCCTGCCTCTGTGTTACATATTCTTCCCATATATCAATATCTTCCCTTAAATCACACATTCACCTAGCCTCCTCCACCTCTCGCTGCCACAGTTTATTTATTCATCCTCTTCTTTAATGGTGTCAGGTATATTGCCTTCCTCTTTGGATCCTTCCTCGACCTATTCTCTCATCTTTTCTCATTTCTTCTTTGTCTTATCCCTCCATCACGACATCACGCACACTGTCCTTGCACTGAAAAAAAAGTATGAGTGCTTTTTGACAATATGTTATCATCATATTGCAGGTTTAAGCCAGAATGCCTATGGTCAATCTGTCTTCCTCTCTTTCTCCCTCCCCTTACCCCACCCTCTCTTGCTCCATACATCTACCTCCTCCTTAGCGTTACATATGAGCCAGCGGCAACATAATGATTGGTTTAAACAGGTAGTCTGTATGCATAGAGGTTCACTAAACTATACTAATGGTGTGTGTGTGTGTGTGTGTGTGTGTTCAGTGGTGTTTATGTCTTCTCAGGTACTTTATCAGTGCAAAATTAGTAATTATAGCTAATGGGGACACAGTGTGTGTCTGTATTTTGAATTACCTTGGTATTTGACACACTGTAAATGTGAAAATGAAAAGTAACTGTGTGTATGTATATGTGTGTGTGTTCTGCATTCTTGATATTCCATCTCGATATACTAGTATAAATATAAATAAGAACAACTTAAACTCCCCAAGAAATGCTATCATTACTTCTTTCATCTGATTTTATTCTGAAACAGTACAGTGGTACAAGACATGAGACATGTGTAACACCACAAGTGTAAACCAGTGGGCTATTAGTTAATTGTGCAGACAGGCAGGATTGTTGAACAATGTGTGACTCTTTATTGGTCAAACTCAGTAGTGCAGCATGAGTTCACCACTAAACTTCCAAGAAGTTCAGGCTCTTTAAAGGTGCCCTGTGGAGCGTCCTTGTTATTGTTTACATCCTGTGTTTGTCACAAAACAGCATTATATTTATCCCTGAGGCTGTACACAAATGTGTTGAAAGCATCTTCTACTACATAAAGCATTTGCAAAGCAACGTTTTGGAATAACAACAAGTTGTCCTCTTCTACTCTTCATTTTTCTGGCACAGTGCTACAACCAGCTGTCAATTGGTGTTTGCTCACGTGCACTTATACCAATCAAACCTCTCAGATATAAGAAGATAAGGTGGATTATCTCATAACAATGACTACATGTCACGATAGGATAGGATACAGTATATAATATGTTATGTGAGCAGTACGTTCTTGTGGTCAGTGTGTTGGATGTGTGAGAAATGGGCACAGCTGTAAAAACCTGAGTGACTCTGACAAGAGCTTAATTGTTATTAGTGTCAGAACATCTCCATTCAACAGTGGTGAGTACCTAGAGGAGTGGCTAGTGGCCAAAAACTCCACAGTGCACCTTTGAGTGAGGGAAGAAGATGCAGAAGTGTTTTATTAGACTACTTATATATCAATACATGTATAGTATTTAGCAGCATTGTGACCTCAGCAATCCACAAATGTTACTTCATGATTCAGTCATGAATCCATGCAAAACTAAGCGGAATTGCCAAAATAGTAGTCAGAAGTATTTCTGTGGTCCTACTGATGTCTTATGTTTTCATAAAAAGATCATTTCTTTGCTTGAGGTGGAACCAGTGGTTCAGTTCATTGTTTCCACTGACTGTGCTGGACACTGGACTGCATGGTGGACTTATTGTACATTCTAGTGAAGAAGACTAGTTGAGTTGAGGGGCCCCATTTGTGGAAATACTGGATTTTCATGTGTCTGAATCATGGAGTAATTTGAAGTAGTGAAAATGGAGTGTTAATATTTTATCCTCATTTAAATCATCTAAATCTATTAGTCTTGATTGTGTTTGATTAAAATAAATTGGTTTATATCTTAAGCATCATTTCTTTATTTCTATGCATTTACTGTTGCAATTAAGGTTACTTGTTGATAAATTAATTGTTGATAAACTGTGTTAACTGCTGCATACAAATACAATCCAGTAAGTAAGTAAAACATATTTTTATGAAAATATGTCCATGCCCTTTTTAGCTTTTAATAGTGCCACTTATGATGGTAAGCAAAAGCAAAGGGAATGCAACTTTTGGCAAAAATGTTTTATCCCTACCCCGCCACCCCTAAATGTAAAACTCTGTGAGTTTTGCACGATGATAGCTCCATACAAAATCCACATGTTAAGTTTCAGTGCACAACAAAGTCGCTCTTTAATGTCCATCACTAGATGGGAGGTTAATTCTCATCCAATGCCTTGTTGCAGCATTTATGTTTTCTCTCAATTAGAATAAATGAACTAATTAGAATAATGAACTAGATAGAAAACAGTTGTTGTTCACACCATCAGCAAAGAACTTCCAAGATTTCTTCACTGGCTCCAACTCTCAATGTCTGCCACCAGCTTTATGACTTTGACCCAGTGCCATGAGAAATGATGACATGCTGGCAGATGCAGGACTAGGCCTACTCTTCTTGTGTAGAATAAAGGACACACTCTCAAGAGAGAAGCCTAAAACCTGCTCCAACTTATGCTCCACAGCATTATCCATCTTCTATTGTGCGTATGGATTTGGTTGTGTGTCTCCAGGATTGGGTATCTCATCTCAAGTGTATGACTGAACAGTAAAGAGCACTGCACATACTGCGTGAGAGAAAAGACAGGCAAGAGTAAAAAAAGAAACAGAAAACATAGGGGAAAAATACAACATCGATAAAATCAACTTTTACACCAGAAAACTGAGAGGAACAGAAAAACAGTTTTTTTGTTTTTGAAACTGGTGATGAAGAAACCAGGCTTGATTTCACAGTTGTATGCTCATTTGTGTGAACCACCATCGACACACTCCTACACACACCTACAGAGAGAGAGTCAGAAAGAGTGAGTGAGAAAGTCAGTCAGACAAAGACCTTTGAAATGTATCTTCATTTGGGAAACATCTTTTTGTAATGTTTGTTTATATAAATTTTAAAAAAGCACAGTTTTGAGCATGCTATATTGTATGAATTAATATAAATGAGTCTCTTGAGTGTTTCTATGTAGGGTAGTGTATGTCAGCTGGCATCTGCTCACTTGCCCCTTATATGCAAACAGTAAAGAAAAGCAGAGCTCCACACACTTCCACATTTCTGGACACGCTGACTCACTTGAAGTTTGAATGTCTCTCTGCTATTCAACAGTGCCTCCTACAGGTAGGGGAAAGTATAACCTTTGGAGAAAAAGGCCTGCAAATCTCCTTATTCTCTGTGAAACCAAAAAACGTACAGTAGGATCTGTTTTCTTGCTTCAAAAGACACAAAGAGTAAGAGTGGACTTGGCAACGCTGTCCCACTGAAAGTGTTTAAAGGAAGTTTCTGGAAGGGGAGGTGGAGGTTTGCAAAGTGTGTATGTGCACATCTTGCCATTCATCTCCAGCCTCCCACAGTGGTCAGGGATCTGAGCAGCTATTGATTACCATCATTATTCATGATCAGCTGTCAGGTCATGACACACACCAGGGAAATACGGACACACAGAAGCACAAAGGAAACACATCCACACCCACACATCTTTTGTACACATCTTATATAATTTATTTCCTTGCCCTGTGCCGTGATAATACCCATCACAACTAAATGCCTAACCCTTACTCTAAATTTTAACTTTGACCTTAAAACCAAGTCTTATCTCTCAAACAGCCCCTTTAAGTCATGAAGACCACCTAAAATGTCCTTACTACAGTGGTATTGGAATAAAATGTGTTCACACATTCACATAAAGACAGAAACATACATTCATTATTCACTCCAGCCATAGCATGAATCTACATGTGGAACTATAAAGCCACAGATTCAATCCATCATGACATTATTACTTTTCTCACACACACACCCACACAGAGTCCCCGGTGAATGCTTAATACAATAACAAGTCCAAGTTTATTCCTTTCCATTTTCTACATTATTAAAACAGATTAATTCAAGCTCTGTGCATAACTTGAGATGTTCTTTGCTATATCAAGTTTAATATTCTGTCTTTGATTTGAGAATTTTTTTCTTGATCAAACACTGCTTTCACTGTTTCCTTCATTACTGAGTCAGACACGGAAATATCATGTTGAAGATAGAGGCAACTTGTACAGAGAAACTAAAAATATAAAACCTAAAGATGTACAAAACAGCAATGTGATGATTAACTCTATGCATACAGAAAAAAATCACATACACCTTTAAGCATACAGAAGTGCAAGCAACACAAAATCATATCTATATAATAGAGATGTTCATCAGGATATTCTGTGCACTCCCCCAGTGTGTTAGTGCGATATTGGCTATTTCCTGTTTTCATGGCAACTCATTTTACAGGCAGACAGACATAGATGGCCTGGTCACCTCTTGGCAATGGTCTGTGACTGTCATGATTGCTGTGTGGTCTCTGTTAGTTTTTCTGCCTCTTTCAATTCCATTGCAATGTTCCTCACTCACACGCTATCAGTCCACTTCCTCTGTATTTTAGTTTCTACTGTTTTATCTGTTGCTCTGTCCATTGGTGCGTGAACAGGAAAAAGGGATGCAAGTTATTTTCATAGTAATCTCATGTGGAGGCTCTTGGGTCAACAGTTAGAGCGAGTATGCCAAGCAGGAAGTAAAGGGAATAAGTCTTGCCTTGTTTTCAAGGTTCAAGAAGACCCAATTGTTCATAGATGAAAAAGAGCTGTCAGTCATGAAGGTTAGAATAACATCTTTACAGTATGGTGCTAGTCGGCCATCTGAGAGTTGAATGTGGCACAGGGTACTTTTTATATTCTACAATTAAACATCTTGCAGAGTTAAGGCAGAGGCTGAAATACATAGCTAATGAGAGAAAGAGATTATTTTCAGAGAGACTTTCAGCACATTTCTACTCTTTAAAACACTTGACCAGAAGCTGGAAAGTTCACCTTGGTTAAGTAAATAAAATAAAGGGTGCTCTCACGATCACTGTTGATAACTAGACAAGAGAAACAGTAATATTTCTGAACTGAAGCTCTGCTTCTAAAATAAAATCATCTGTAATTGCAAAGGGGAACTTTAATTATCAGGTAATCTAATAAACACAGGTGAATTTATCATATCAATTCTAGTGACAGTGATATTATAGTGGGTCTGTGAATTAAAAGTGCTAAATAGCCACAACTAAATAGGAACATTAAAGTTGGTAAAAGAAAAAAAGTATTGTTTATTATTTAATAAAAGTGTAACACTCAAAAAGTCCTTTAATCTGGACTGTGTGTGTGGTTTGATCAGATTTTAATGCCAGTGGCATCTTCCTGATTACATAAGCAAATGGCTTTGGCACCCATGGGCGATACAATTCAATCACGAAGCAATGTGTTTCAACACGATATTCAATGCAATGTATGATGCAAAGGAATGATGCTATGCAATTCAATGAGTCTGAAAATGTATTTTATTTTATTTTAATCCAATTAAATATCAGGCACTTTCACAATCTTGTGTTTTCTGTCTTTTTCAATTTCACAGTACAGTACTCTTTCAATACACTTGGCTCACAAAAATTAGAGATGTTCAAGATAAAAAGCTATTAGGCATATTATGAAAAACTATGTGGTTAACAATTATAGGCTTAACTAACCAGCTTTCAAAAGGAACACAGGAAACTAGTGGCGCTGTTAGCCAGCAGTGCATGTCATAAATTTGCAAAACTTTGCTTACCACTTTAATGTTTTTATTTTCTCTCTCTACTCGGATCAATCTTGTTGCCAGCTGTGCAGCTATCTCTTTTCAGCTAAAAAGAAAACTAACAAGTAGCTGGTGAACAGAGTGGTACCTTTAAATGCCATAAAGCTGCATCTTTGCTTCACTCAAGGGTGAAAGGGGTAGAGCGGTTTGACCGTTACTCGTGTTGTTGGGCAAGATCCTCAAACTGCGCCGAGTGGTTACATGTACCAGTACATTGCATGGTAGCTGGCTGTTATAAAGTGTATGTGTATGATCTAAGACTGATAATAACTGACCGATAATAAGACTGACGATAAAGAGTCTAATTGGAAAGCATGGCCATTTACCATTTAAATGTATCATTTGAAAAACAATAAAACTGAAGCAAAGCAAATAACATCAGATAAAACAACAATAACAATAATAAAACACATAAGACGTGATAAATATTATACATTATCCTAACATAAATAGTTTGTTTAAAAATTGTACATTTTGAAAAGTGATTAAAACTGATTCTGCAAGCTTCAGATCCTCACGCATGGAGTTCAAGAGCATGAATATCCAACACTAACATGAAGCAGGAGGAGTTCAGTCAACATCCAGTCCATGCAGAGTCAGTTTCATACTCAATGTTGAGGGGAACAAATTGTTTAATTTGAGTTTTTGGAGGATATGGCAACATTACAAATTCTGGTTTTTTCAAATTTCCATATTCGACATGGAAATATGAGACCATGTTTCATACGACTTCGTGGTGATTGCATTCTGGCTTTCGGGAGTTAGACAGAGACGTGCAACTACAAGAAGAGTCAATATTGGGAAAATGACTTGAATTAATTAAATAATTTTAAAGCTCTTCCATGTCTGCAAGATGTGTAAATAAGCAACCTTTTGTTAAGACATTGATCATACCAAGTTCAAAGTAATACCAACGAAGGGAGGAAGGTTGTTTTGTCTACTGTCTACTGTTGACAACCTTGACCTAATGATGATTTGAAGCTTGAAGCCTCTTTGCTTCCTGAGCTTTGTGCCTCTCTAGTGCCAAATTCTTTCCAGCCACCTTTGTCTGTGCTTTTACGAGTTCCCTCCCTCCCTATGTCTGTCTGACAGTCAGCTTCACGCATTTCCGTTCTCTACCATCACACACGCACACACACGTACTGTACATACACTCACACGTATCTATCTATCTATCTATCTATCTATCTATCTATCTATCTATCTATCTATCTATCTATCTATCTATCTATCTATCTATCATCATGCACTGCTAGTATGACGACCATGTGTCATCCGGAGCCAGCTTTGTTATTGATCACCAGTTGTAATGATCTGGAGATGCAGATGATGGCGCCACCCTCATTGATTTCCAGTGACAGTTAAAAAGCATGGCATAATTCTCATTGATCATCAGTGTGTAAAACTGGTGTCATCTGCATTGATTAGCAATAAAAGTATGTGGCATATACGTGTCATAGGTCCACAGCAGAAGAGCCCTCTCACACACACTTCAATTCATTATTTGAATGTGTGTGGCACACATGTGAACACATGTGATTTAATGGAGAAGAAGAAACCCATGAAATCCTTACTGGCTTCACATGAACCTACTGGCGTATTGGGAATATCATCTTTGACACACTGTATTGAAAAGTGAGTTTTTCCAGTAGTTTTTCTCACTGGTTTCCATGTAAAATAAAGTGGAGCAGACAAATTAGAGCTAGTTCTCACAGTAATCTCAGCATTTACAGAAACCAAACACATGACTTTATGTCTTTTTTTAATGCAAACAGCTGGATGTTGAACCCTGGCCGCCACCAGGGGATACACAGAGAATTTGGGAGTTTTAATGTATTCACACCCTAAAAACACATACTTAAGCCTGAATAAACATATAATCATCATGTCCTTTACCAGTCTATAATGAACATGTCAACAGGGTTTTCACTGTTGAAAAATTACAGGAAATGTCCAATCAAAATGTCTTTCAAGAAAACACACTGGATTCTGTGAAACTATCCACTGTCTGTGTTTTTCTTTTTCTAACTTTACCACTGAAATCACTGAAACAGATGGGAAAAGGTCCCTGTCACACGTGTCCTTCATTGGATGGTTCCATATTGATTGGAGACTAAAATTAGTCTATAGAATTACTGATTCAGGCTTCCAACAAAACAAAATTACCGCATCAGTATGATTTCCAACTTTGGAATGAGCCTCGGCTGGGACAAAAGAGACATAAAATAAGTTTTAAAAATATTCTTAGCTTCACACTTCAGTGATTAATTATTTCAGAAAATATCATCTTTACATCTTTACATGTTGGTAAACTGGGAGAGCACCTTTTGGTTTTTTTGTTTTCACACAGATGTGTTTTAGTCTAAATGCTCACTTGCATGAGAAATGATACAACACATGAAAACAATATTTTGATATAACCTACAAAAATAATAGCAGACATACATTAACTATGTGTAACTAGTGAAACACATTCTTGTGCGTGCATATTCAACTAATAAAATTGATTCTGATACTTATGAAACACTATGTTTTTCTCTATACAGGCTAACTATTTAGTCTCGTTATACATACCTCAGAAGAAAATGCTGTGTGCAAGTGATTTCCTTTTCTTAAGCTAGAATATGTAACTTTTTGGGATATTTTTTAGTAGAAGATTTTCCAAGAGCGAACATAGAGGAGCAGGGACGGTTATAACAATTTGTAAACAAATATCTTCATGTTCAAGTTCTGGAGCAGAGCATATTTATACATACTGTATCTTTTTATGTGGATACTGTCCAGTAGCTTTACGTTTGCCTATAATTACGCTGGCTGGGTAAGGCCAAGCTCATCAGTGGGTGAGTTTCACAAGAAACACAAGTACAGTTGCCATGGTTACTTGCAATTTAAAGTGAAGCCATGCGAATGTAACTGTGAGCAGTTACAGTGTTATGGCCAGAAGTTATAATTCAGCAGCAAGCTAAAGCTAAAACACAGTTTCAATATGGTGCAGTAGCATTAGTAGAGAGAATTATAAAGTCTGTGACCAGACTACAAATTAATATCTACCTACAGTTAGCTAACAGTATATTTACTTTACCCACCAAGCATGAGTTTAATTGCTCATGAACATATTGTTCATTTGTAAGGGGACAGTTGTGTTTTGTTTGCCTTCCCATGCAAACCGATACATGACAATGGTTAAACATCTATTACTTTCTCTTTTCTTTCTTCCTGTGTTAGAAGGCCAGAGTAGACCTTTTTCTGTTTGTTTCTTCTGGTTTCGTTCGTGTTATCATGTTCATTCCACTCTATACTATGTGTCCCTTTACAGTTTTATTGCCTTCCTGTACCCCTCTCTTTGTCTCTTCCATACATTCTTCATTCATCTCTTCTTTGATGGGTGGACTTGACTTTTTGTTCCTCGCTGTCTCTCTCTCTCTCCCTATCTGTGTGATTTATGTGTCCACAGTGTCTTTTTCCCCCGTTACCTTGATGAGGATGCTCAACCACACATGCACACACACACAAATAGATGGATGAGCTGGTGATAACTAAACCTGCCAGACTTCACTGTGAATTATAATCACCTTCAATCTGTGTCTCTGAATCCCTGCCCAGTTCACATGTTCATGCATGTGTGTGTCAGGAAGCTCTGCTCTGCCTCACCATGTCATGTGTGAGTATCTTTCATGGGTGTAAGTGATGGAGCAGTGAAGAGTTTGTTCCCTGAAGGGCTGTATATGAGTGTGTGTGTCAGTGTTTCTACTTATTATTCTCTCAGTGCCCTGGGGTTTGACCCGTCTTTATGTTCTGTCGAGGTTTCATGTGAACTGGAATATAATTCTATTTCCACTGCTGCTCGAATACAGTACACACACACACATATACACACACACCTTTAGGGAACAGCCATCAAGGTGAGTGGTCCATCATTCATCCTCACATAAGGTATTCAACTGCACTATTTCAATGTCACATTGTCAATGGCCAAGTGTGTGTCTGTGCGTGTATTGGAATAACCCGGCGGTCTAGCAGTCACTAAGGTAGCAGGGGAAAATGCAGGGTAGAAATGTAAATCTCAGAGAGAAAGAGAGGGACAAAGAGGACACTGAGGGGGAAACTTCAGTTTCCAAAGTTCTCTACAGAAACAAACACGTTTGTCAAATTAAACCAAAGCCAAAATGAAACAGTTAACAAAATGAGTAAAAACCATTTGTTATTCCAAAAAGAGTGAAGAAATGCTACTTTGCTAATCTTAGAGACTTAAAACCACAATCTTTCTCTTACCTTAACCAGAGCTCTTCTGTTGACCAAACATAACCACACATCTGGAGTCGAATTCTGGCCTGTGGTGAGAGTCCTGAGCTTTGTACACCCACCATGACCCCACCCATCTCCTTGTTACTCAGATGTGGTAAGTAACTAAGTACATTTACTCAAGTACTGTACTTAAATGCAATTTTAATTTACTTGTACTTTACTGGAGTAAGATTGTACACATTTTACCCCACTACATTTATTTTAACATCATTAGTTACTAGCTACTTTTTGCAGGATTAGATTCTTATAAAGATCATTATCTATTAATGAAATGCTCGTGTATCAGTTATGGATTAACCTCTTGTCTCTATATAAGGTGATTAAATTCAGCCCAACCTTTACCGACTTAACAGATATGTTTCTTCTCCACATATCTGTAGCTAACAACACATTTTAGTCATAATTTTAACCTTTGAGAATATGTCCAACTGGACTGTCTGGACTAGACGTCCACATTTATGTTATCAAATTCAACAGTATTTACTATAATGTTTTCTCAGTGGAGTGCTTTTACTTTAGTACTTTAAGTAACATTTAGAGGTTGCAATACTTTTACTTGAATAGAAAAACTAACGGGTACTTCTACTTAGTGGAGTATGTTTGTGTTTGTACCACCAGGCTAGCAGTACTCTCCTACTTACCTTCTCTTAATAAATGTAGAGCTTAATTCATTTGACAATTACATTGCATCAAAACATAACAATAATATGTTTAAGTTTGCTACAAAAATGCAATTGTTTTTGCAGTTTGGTTGCACAGGAACATATTATTTCGAATACAGGACTGTTTGTCCCTATCCTAGAATGTGACCCATAAGAGTGTATCAGTGGCATCAGACTTTGTTGTGATGGTAACAATAATAAATATGCTGTAAAAGTCATTGACTATCACTTTCTCATGGGAAATAAACTGTATTCTCTTGTGAGGAAGTCCTGTGTTATGCTGACCCACCCAATCACCCCAACATCCTCCCTGTGTGAACTTTGCTGCTCTTCATACTAAAGCACGCCAGCTAACCTAAATACTACAGCTGCTAGAGGTCACCTAACTATAAAACTAAAGGTCTTAGAAAGTTGCTTGCACAAGCAACGTATGTAGTTGTTTTTCAGGGAAGACTGTCTCAATCATTAGAAGACCAAAGAAAATTAAAAAATAAAACTCTGCATTTTGAGACCATCTGTGTAAAACATTCTAACGTGAAATAAGCAACCTGACTCCAAACTCCAGTTTCAAACTAAGTTTGAGTGGATGACTGAGAACAACAGCAACAATCTGACACTGTATGCACTGAACAGGTTTTATAATACAATCTACAATCTTTGAAACAATGCAGTTAACACATTAATTAACCTCTGACAACTGTATACAGCAGACTCTAATGACATTTTGCAGGTCCACGCAATTTCATGGTCATTGGCTGAAACATATGATTCATACTGTACGTGCAATACTGATATGTGATTCTCTACCAGGGTTTATTAAACGGTCACCCAGATTTTTAAAAAATATTTATCTATGTATTTATTTAATATACATGTATTGTCAGAGAACCCAGCTTTACTACTAGTAGTTCTAATTAAACTGCACTAAAACACTGCTGATCCTAAAATAAAGACAGGGTGCTCTTTGATAGAAAGTTTGCTAAAATTATTAAAAGATTAACCTCAAAATCCTTCAATTTCACAGTATTATACATACATTGTGTTATCATCAAGGCATGTTACATGTGCTGGAGCTGAAATCAGGGAGCAGCCTTGCATCAATAAGGCAATGCTGCCCCCTGCTGTGTAGAACATGTACAACACCATCAACATCATGGTGCTTTAAAAATTGACAATTTCTTGTCTATTATCTCTTGTCAAATTCCTATTTTTTATGAATAGTGCAATAATGTTTTGCACATATATATATAACAACAGGCCTTGATATCATCAAGTTTATTTGCTATAATAATAATGATGTAATTTGGGCAAATGTATTTTTGTCAGAAATAGACTGTACCACAGAGTTTAAAGTTGCAGTTACACACTTCTGTTGAAAGCTCAGTTATGACCTCTGACTCTTCTGAGTGAGGTTTCACCTGGTCACCATGTAAAGAAGCTGCCCACTGGCTTGTGGCCCAGCCTTGTATGACTGAAACTTTCACTGTCTTACACTAAGACCCCTGTGGTGACAGACAGCGGCAGGATGATGCTCCAAAGCATCATAGTGGTGATAGCAGCGTTAGGGAGTCCACCATTGTTAAAAGTCTTGTCATGAACATATGTGATGATGGAGAGAGCACCTGCGTACACCTCCTCACAGGTTGGTTGGATCTGTTCCTCTGGTAACAAGTGGCCGAACTGACCTGTAAAATCATTCAATAATATCAATATATTAAAAGCCAGTACATTATGGCTTGAGCGTTGCCTGTATGTGTATGTGTTACTGAAATCCACGTCACCTTTATCTCTCAGCTCAAAGGTATAAGAGAATGGGATGCCAGTAAGACGAGCCCAGTCACGGCTTGAACCTGAGTTTGGATCTGATGGTGACATCAAGACAGAGAGATAAAAAAAGAAGAAGAGAAGTTAGAATACAAGCAAAAGGTTTGAAAGCAGTACAGTATGTGAAAAGCATATGACACAGACTATGGCCGAGGTTCATTGTCCATTTTTTTAAGTTTTGGTAGCTCAAAAAGTGATCTTATCAGCGCATGTGCAGTTTAGACCATGTGGACTGAGATGTTAAACAACAGGTCAGGTCAGTGTGCGTGTGTGAGTCTTACAAAGGACTTGTGGAGATGTTCCCACTACGTAGTTCATCCCATGCACCTTCTTGATTTCTTCTGCAGCTACTTTGCCTACTGAAATCTAGACAGTTCATACATATGCATAACGCATAAACCTTACGGACTGCAACTGTATTTAGAAAAAAAATCCACAGAAACACACACTCACTAGTTGATTGTAGTTGGGCGCAGAAATCTCAGGGTGGCCATATGGCAGGAGGATAAGTTGCCCAGCAGAGTGGATGGTGAGGTAACATAGAGTCTGGTTAGCCATCGTACCTATATATAGACAAAAGTCCACCAGATTTTATCATCAGCGCAGAAACCTATATTTCTCATTTTTAATAAAGTAGTTAATCTAACTTCACAGACAGAACGTTAGTTACCAACAAAGTCCATCACAGCTTTAGTCTCTGGCTCTGACCCAGGTGATTTCCCACAGTACCTGTTTGAACAACTGTCAAATGACGCACCAACCACTGAAACAACAAAATACATCAACACGCTCCTTGATGTTCAAGTAATTATAAAATGTGACTTCATAGAGAAATGTTATGAACTGACAATAATATAATAATATAATATCCAACGTATACTACTGCTGAAATCAGACATTTTTAAATCCTCTGTGACTTCTTTTGACCCCTGAATATGATGTCACATTACACAAGTAATTGGTAGTTTTGCTTATTGTAGTCTGACACTGTGAATTCTGATTCTGATTCTGATTCTGAAGATGTTTGGCAAATGGGAGCTAACTAGTATAGTATTGTAGTATACAACTCACTTCCCCAGTTTGCATTAAAGTTCCTGTTGAGGTCAACACCGTAACAGCTACTGCCTACAGGAGGGGTAGAACGAGACTTTCTCCACAGTCGAGTCTACACAGAAACAACCAACAACCACAGGCACAGAGGTCAGATATGTGATTTTGGTTTGGATTGCTTAATCTTTCACAGATTAAATGTAACCCTTTGCCTAAACAGATAAAAGATGGAGAAAAACACAGTCCGGAAACAATTAGTCAGTGTATTTAAAATGGTGCCTTCTTAATTGTAAAAGCTGACAAGGACTCACACTGTCATTGACCCAGCTGAATATGTATCCATCCACATTGAGTACAGGAGTAACATAGATGTCAAGGTTCTGCAGCATCTGCTCCAGCTTCTTATCACTTTTATATGAGTGCATAATCTGAGCAAAGAAGGAATTCCAAATACTGACATTGAGGGTGAATACATGTTTATCCTTGAAATAATGCTCCAATGTACAAACCTCTTTAACGAACCACTGACAGAAGGCTGGTGAGATCCACTCCCAACATGGATACCACAGTCTATCCATATAACCTTCTTCTCTCTGCCCTCTGGGCTTTGTAGTCCTATCTGGGGACACAAAACATGACCCATTTTGAGAGGTGCAACATTTTAGAACATTAACAATCTATCTGTGGTACCTTGGAGTGATTGCTGTAAAGAAGTCAGCATTTCTCAAATAGAGTTTAAGCATTCATATTAATTTTTTGGTATTGCTATTGTAATTATTAAGATACTAAGGTAAATGCCACAGAAAAAACTGATACACTTCTTATTTCAACAAACAATAACTGGATGGAAATTTTAGAAATAAGAAATAACTGTCCTGACACAGGGTGAGTGAAAGGAAATATAAAAACATTTTTTATAGCCACTTATCCTCTACAGGATCGGCAGAGATCACAGAGAGTTAGAGTCTATAAATAATGTATAAATAAGACTTTGCAAGATTGGTTTCCCATCTCAGGTGTCACAGAGTGGAATAGGGCCCTAAGTGTGCTGTTTTACCTAAGTAGTAGTTTCATAGTAAGACAGAGTAACTATTACATTCTATCAAAGGAGATTTCACAACTGCACAGTTGCTGTGTATGCATGAGTGGATACTGCGCAATAAAAAGGTTACTGTGGATCATTATTTTTATTTTTTATTTTTGATTCAGTACACTTTTTTCTCAGCTATAAAAGATCTCAGCTATAAACTGTAAGTACTGAGCAGCTTAATTTGTATATGAGCATTTGGCTTAGTGATGACACAAATATTAATGACATATTAATGCAGTACAAAACACAGGCTTGAATTCATCACGATTACAGCTGTCTAAGCTAATTATGTGGACATGTATCCATCACTGTATGGCACAGTCAACATCAGGGGATTACAACTTTGCTGTCACATGCATTTCGGCGTCGGACATCACTGTTAAGAAAACACCTCTAAAACTTTTTGTTTCCAGACCAGAAAGGATATGTGTTACCTTCAAAAGTGTGATATTTCTTTCTTCATAGGTGTGTCCATAGACAGCAGAGGAGACTAGATCTGGGTTCCCTTGTTCCACATCTTTCATCCATCTGTATATCTGTATTGTAATTTAATCAACATGAAAATAATTAACCTTGATTATGGCATTTATAGTTTTCTCTTAAAAAAGGAGCCTACCTCATCCATGGGGTGGTATTTGGTGTAGTCATAACTGTGTGTTGATTTC
Source organism: Sandelia bainsii (assembly GCA_032362345.1). Taxonomy (NCBI): domain Eukaryota; kingdom Metazoa; phylum Chordata; class Actinopteri; order Anabantiformes; family Anabantidae; genus Sandelia; species Sandelia bainsii. The sequence continues at coordinate 24,169,462 of JAUMHL010000014.1, forward strand.
AAACCTTCCACTGAACTGTGAGTGTAAAAATGAATGGGATTACATATTTTACTATCATTCTTCAAAGTTTATTTTACTATGAATTAACAAACATAAGGCTTCACTGCCTTGACTTAGGGCAGTGAAACATGAGATACAGTAAACACGTATTACTGCTATTGTTTCAAGTCAAGACTTAATAGCAAACCTAATCGTTTAATAGTAACTCAACACAAACTCACCTGTAAGTGTCTAGACCAATGTTTATCAGCAGGAACAAACCCAGTTTCCAACATGTGAGTGTCATCTTCATTTGATAGTTCTCACTTTGACTTCAGGTGCTACTGCAGCATTTCTTGTTGTATTTGCTCCTGCAACACAAACCACGCTGTCACGTCCAGAAGCACCAGTAATGTTTGAGCAGACAGATTGACCTTGGATCTCTAAATCTGTTATATATTAACATTTATAAAGTGTCAAAAAAATAATCTAATGTGTAAATGACGAGGTAGAGAAGTAAGACTACTGCTTTGTTTCTTTGTGTTTGTCTTACCCAAATACGCACTGTGCTCCTCTTCCTGCAAGCATGAACACAAAAGTTGAACTTAAACAAATACAAAGCAGGAAGTACATGACAGTATGAACCCAGATCTAAACCACAAGTGATGCGGTGAGCATTTATTTAGCAATGATAGAGCTGGAAGGCCATACCTCTCATTCTGCATCATCAGGGCTTGCTGCTGGATGAATGTGCCATTCATCCCAGAACTGTCCTGCGTGTGTGCATGTGTGTGTGTTGTGGTTGTTGTTGTCTCCTGTTTGGACTCACGTGGATAATGTAATTGACAGACGGCTCTCATTCAGGCCAGGATGGGCACAGAGAAAGGGGGACAGCAGTAACAAGTTAGGATGTTGCCTGGATTTGTACTTCAAGACATTTTCACATGAGGATTTGTCAGTTTGGAAATGTAAAATTTTCTGGACGGCTGTGGGATTTTATCAGGAAGCACAGACATCCGTTGCTGAAAAGTTTTGGCAAAGGCTAATGGGTGCTAAGTTTACCATCTGCTGCTGTCACTGCTATGTGAAACACAACAGAGAAGAGAAGAATGCTATTTTGCGGTGAGGCAAACCCCTGACATAATGAAAACCCTGAAGTTAAAGTTACTAAAATAAAACAACTCTAGTCTTGCGTTCAGACCAGTATGTCAGCTTTGTCTTTTCTTTTTGTGTTTTTCTCTTCAGTATGCACAAAACCACAGCTTCCCGACTCCCTGAGCTGTTATCCAGTGACAGTGACACAGAAGAGGATAGCCTTTTTGGGGCCCAACCTTCAAGAAAGAACCCATGGAATGACCAGCAAAGCCAGGGGAGTACCACAGATCAGTCGGTCCCGACAAACACACCCTGTGACCTTCCCATCAGGCGAGGATCGGACAGCCAGTTACAGGCTTTCATCAGCATGAGAGACCAGGCTGACAAAGCCACAGAGGTGAGAGAGAGAGAGAGCGATTTATTGTTGCATAAGATGTGAAAAGCACAAGAAGATATGTGACAGGATGTAAACACATAGACACACACAAGCTTCATCTGTTCCTTAGCACATTCTTAAAATAATGAGTGGCATGATGGTGAAAGGGTGTCATGGAAAGTGGATGTGCTAAAAGTATAAAAGGTATGAAATGTAAAGATGGGGCTTTATATGCAACATACCATGGAGGCAGCATGGCTGTCTGAGTAAATACACAACCATAAATGTATATGTTATTATAATGAGATGATGATAATAATAAGCAGAATAAACAAATGTACATTTTACAATTTTATTTATTTATATCAAATGATTGCCTTACTTAATGTGAGCCAAACACCAAACGCCACTCTCCCATCTGAAGTTATCCGATGACTGGTATACAGGGAATTCATATATTAATTTTACATTATTTTTGTGCATACTGGCATCTGGCTTGGAGTGGATGGAGTTTTTAGTTATGGTAATCTGGCAAATTAACATGTACATCAGGACAAAGATTTATTCATGTCAACATCTTTTTGTCAATCTCTACACTTGCACAAGTACCAGGAGGTACTACTGTAATACTCTTCTTTATCTTTCCCATTGCAGATTTCTAACATCATTATCTAATAAGAGGAAAACACACACACAGGTAGCTCACAAAGAAGCCTTTGACTGACATCTGTAAATAAACTTGACCTAGATTCCAAAGTAACTTAATATCACAAAATAATACATTATAAGAAATTAACTTGATGTTGCCAGAAACATGACAGTTAGCTTAAATATTTACATAAAATAATGTTTACAGTTCCATAGACATGTTTATGTTTGACATGCGTGTCTTTCTCATGTTATTATGGAGGTTTAGGTTTGTTAAAAGTTAATTTATTGAAGATGAGTGTGGTCAGAGAGTTTTCACTGTCAGTTTGAATATTAACACACACACAAACATCCACACACACACACACAGACACACACACACACACAAGCAACATAATTTATCCACTTATGAATGAGATATTCAGCAACTGTGTGTGTGCTGTGTGCATCTGATTGTGTGTGTGTGTGTGTGTGTGTGTAGTGAGTGGGTGGTGGGTGTTAGATAATTGTATCTTTTGTGCCATCTTTCAAGGATTATCCCACCACTACATCCCTATTCATCACCATTTATATCATTTATGAGTCCTACTCTATTTGTCTGCAGAGGGAACACACCGGGACAATCACTCAGAGACCCCTTTTTTTCCTCCTGTATGACAGGATTGCAGCTCGGTGAAACTCCACAGAAGAGCTGAGTGTTTTCGGTCTCTGAACATGTGACAGACAGTGTTCATGTTGGGAATAGCAGGCTGCAGCACACAGTGGCCACATTGTGTTAACAAATGAATTCCTTAACAGAGATGTAGGCCAGCAGTCTGGCTGTCCATTCAAAGAGAATATTCACTGAACCATTCCAGACACAGTGTGAGATTGTTTTTAATATTGGGCCAAACAAATAAAATGGGTCCACTACATTAAAATGCAATTAAGTATAGATTAAAAAAACTAGCCCAGAGAACAAAGTAGGACATGCCAGTGTGTAAACTCTCTGCTTTGTATAATTTACAGTTGAAATTAAGATTATTTGTTTCAGCAAGAAAATATGTTTTAGTCATTACTATGTGGCTGATTCACTGAGGTTGAAGGTGTGTTACCAAAACACATTTATGGTTACCAGAGTATTAGTCCTGATGACTTGAATGAGATGATCAACATGCTAAACATTACACCTGCTAAACATCAGCATGTTATTGTAGTATGCTGCCATTGATATTTAAAGCACCACTGTTTCAGCTACAATGGCTGTGCACTCTAAGTCTTGCTGTGTGTAATGTTGATGTGTTTGTGTGTTTACCTATAGGAGTGGGAGAAGCTGAATTATGACATACACACTTTGTGCTATGAAAGACGAGAAGTTAGGTCTCGATGGAAGAAAATTTTGTTGCAGCTTGGTAAGATGTTCTGACTTTATACAATCTAATATGCTCTCCTCTAACCTAATGTCTGTCTTTCACCTCATATTTTTCTCAGATTCCCTTTTTTTTTCTCCATCTCACTTCAACTCTTTATCTCTGCAGGTTACCAGCGCGAGGTGGATGCCTTGCTGTGTGTGAACAGACAGAGCTCGTACAGTCCAGATCAGAAGCATCTGAACAGAGCTACTGAACTGTTGCAACAGCTGCTCGACCACACCTCGCTGTTCCCCCCTGGAACAGGACACCAGAACAGATATCTCTATGTTATGGTACACAAACACACAGACAGTGCATTAACAGCTAAACAACACTACCATCCTTCAGATCCTTCAATCTCATCAAACCAAATTCAATCAAACCCTCCAGTCTCACTTATTTCGTATTTTATTACGTGCCTCTGTCTTTCTCTCAGGACCGCCTGGTGTCACTGGACAGTGCTGAGGAATTCATCAGACTGGCCAAAGAAAAATATCCCAAGAAATGAGGCTGAGAGACAGTGACAGACAAAGACAAAGACATACAAAAACAAAGACATACAGAGTGAGAGAGAGAGTTTATAGAAAAACATTTAAACCACTGAGAGCCTCTGCGTAAGTAAATCATTTGATTTTTATGTAACTGAAGCCTGTTGACTAAGTTAATGTAATTTGACTGGTTGCATTGGTTTTGTTTAAACCACACAGTTCTTGTGAGAAATGTGAATTCGGAGATTAAATAATGTACACGGGAGAAATTAAAATATGTTTGTGATTGTTGCTGTTTTTGGTTAGGAAGTACAATGATGTATTTTGTATCTCTATGTCATCCTTTATCTCACCACCAATATTTTTAACACATGTTGTTAACTTACAGTACTGATGGTAACAAACCTTTTGTTGTTTCTTTTGGTGAGATGTGTGTTTGCTCACATATCCCGAAGTATTTAACTACTTTCATTTAAACTCTTTTTGCCTCCATCTGACACTGTGATAGTAGTTTTGTCCAAAAGATGGCAGCATAAAGTCATATTTCAGTGGATTAACCAGGTAAAATAATGGAGAGGAGATTTACTAACAAAGATGGATGAAAGTTTTCATATTAATCTCATTAAGTTGTTGTTTTTTAAGTTTGAATAAATCAAACTTTCTCTCCAAACAATGATGAGAAATGGTGAGAAATAAATTTATTTGCAAACATTTATGCTAACTTTTTTGAATTTTGATTGTTTTTCTGGTGCTCGAGGTGACTGATGGGAAAGACGGAATACTGTAATAATAGTTATCAGACAGCTGGCATGACAGAACTCTCCTCAACATGAACTGGATAGCTACTTGAGTTATGTTTGGACACCACCTACTTCATGTACAGGGGCACAGTGACCTGCCGTATGAATTAGAGAGAGTTTGAATAGCCAGTCACTTGTTGTCACGTGGCCAAGTGACACATCACATCACATTTGTGTTAAGGTTGAAAACTTCAATGCTGATTATTTAAACATTTGTTTTTAGATTATCTCCATCAAAAATGATCCCCAAAGATCAAGAATGGACATTCATAGTCACATTTTTCATACAGTTGATAATTGTGGTATGTCCTCTACACATTCATGCTGTGTGCACAAATGCACACAGAAAAAGAGAGTTTACTCTGACCCAGATATTGTTCTCTCCAAGGCCCCTTCCCAAGTTTGGGAAACAGATGTGGAACTAAATGAGGTGAACGCTGGGGGAGGGGAGCAGTATGAGGAGCAGGCCAATAGTCTGGCAGCCCTGACAGGCATTGTGCTGCTTGCACCTTTTTCTCATTATACCACTACATGTGTGTGTGTGTGTATGTGTGTGTGTGTGTGCATTTTAGATCATACAATGCTGACATCATTCTTCAGACTTTCAATGAAATATCCCAAAGAGAGTGTTCTTCAGTGTACTAAAGAACTGTCCTGTGTTTTTTGGACTGAAATATGGCTGGAGAATAATTACGAAGTTGATTGTGCATGATGTTGGAATCCACCTAAAGTTACAGTAATAATCTTTTTTTCTAATATTTCTTTCAGTACATGCTCAAAAACACAGCTGGGCACAGCACAAGGAGGTAGCAGAGCAGAGAGAGAGCTAGGCAAAGTGGAGTGCAAGTTGTGGTTAAATCAATACAGTAAGACAGTAAGAAGAATATGAAGAAAGTAGTGCACGGATGGAACTTTATTTAAAATGTGATTAGCTGGGTTTCATTAGAAAGAACAGAAAGATGTGGAGGTGAGTACAGGCATGATGTGAATCAGCTGGTCTGGGTATGAAGGTGTCAGTGATGTCTCTCTCTGTGCAGGTCTTGTTTGCCCACGTCCTGACTCTCTCCTTTTTGTGTGCGAAGAGTAACAAACACAGACCTGGGCCTGAGTGTTTGCGGCCTTTCACAGATATCTAACATGTCAGACAGTTCATAATTGAGACACATGACCCATGACTCATGGAGTCAGGACCTTGGTTTACTTGGATAGATGTCAGTGTGTGTAAAGATGAACTACAGAGCAAGCATACTGGACAAATACATTTCTAATAAACAACAGCCATCACAGTGAGTAATAAATGTATGCTGATTTCCACTTACTGGAGACTAAATATGGTTTAAAGCTGTGTATTACATCAGCACTCAACGATTAGGTTCGTACAAACAGGGATTTAAATCATACACCCACTCCTGCTGTCACAAACTGGGTTAGCAAGATAATTTAAGGCTGTATACTATACACCTAATTAATTCACAAAACTTAGTGACTCGGACATTATGATTCACATAAATGCCAATGACAGTGACTTTCATATACCCTTAAATAGGTTTGTTCAAATTTAACAAGACCTTCAAACGGTTAGTAAAGAAATACTTATGGTGGCTTGATTGAATGCGTTACCCTTAAACCAGACTGGAACTCTAAAAATTCATCTTTACTTTTACTGGGACAATTTGCCTTTGCAAATGCACCATTTTAACCCCTCTCAGAGGCTCCACTGTTTACATCAGAGAGTAATTTATGATGAGATAGTGTTGACAGCAGTGTCACACCCATGCACACAAACATTATCAGATATACGTGCACACACACTCAGTACTTTGCAGTGGATGTTTAGAGAACTGAACAAATAAACCAGGGTAAGGTGTGCTGACCTCACTGACTTCTGACAGAAGGTCAGAAGTCAAGAGTCTGTTCAGGAAAGGCAGCTTTATTAAGTTAAACACACCAACTGCAGTTTTAATAAAATCTGCAGGAAAACAATTTCAGGTATTATGCTAATCTGTACCATATTAATGGCAATTCCACAAGAGTAAATACATTTAGAAGCTACGGCAGTTAATTTATGTTTAAATATGTACATGTATTATAATCTGCTTTGCTTTAGCTGTTTTAGATTTACAGTTCCAAAGGAAATACCACAATGTTTTTAATATTTGTGATGAAATCACTATTTGTATGGTGTTATTGCAGTTTTATGGTCAGATTTCAACAGCCCCTAAATTTGCACAAAATACTCTTCCATTGTCTTGTTGTTAATGATAACATAAACTTCACTGACACTGCAGTCATGGAAAGCATGTTGTTCTGGATATTATTGTCATTCTTAGTTTCTTAGTTCAGCCGGAAAATAATGCACACACACACACACACACACACACACACACACACACACACACACACACACACACACACACACACACACACACACACAGATGGCTTAAGCAAGTCTTTAGTCAGGGCAGGGTGTGTCCTACAGCATGTCTGTGGTCTTTACTGGTGGCTCAGTAATGATATCAATTCACTGATGCTCTTGGAATGTCCTGATTTATTTCATTTAAATCAAACATGATTAAAGGAGATAAATGTGTGTATTCCTAGTGTAATTGTTATTTCTATAACTATACGGGTCATAGGATTATAGGGACTCAGAAGGTCACAGGAGGATCATTCCACAGAGGTTAAATATCTGACTTTGTAGGTACTGTATGTTTTAAGAAGCCTGCAGTCCTGGGCATGGACAGTAATGTACTCTTTATGCACAGTTCAAGAGTTTTGCTGTTATAAATTAGAGCAAAGTCGTCTTATTCACATGAGCTGGGCCGATCCTCGTTTGAGGCAATAATCAGCATGGGAGTTAAGGATACATCCAGATGTAGCTGTGTGTATGTGCAGCATACAGTATACATGTGTGTGCGTGTGTGTTACATGTAAAACATTCACTTATGTGGTCTCGAATTCTTGAGTCATCTCACACAGCTGTCGAGGCCATGCCCTACTCCCAACCTGCCAAAAAAATCACTTCAATGTGTGGATGTGCTCATCTTCTTGTGTATGTTTTCCCTTGTGTCCAATGTTACTGATTGAAATATTCTTCATTATGAAAGTACTTATGGTTTGCTAGTCGTATGGCAGCTAATAAATAATAGCATGTATGGAAACCACTGCACATATTAGTCAAGCTGTATTTCCTCTTTTTCACATTCCAGCTGTTCTCTTGTGCCACTGCAAAAGAAAAGTGTTGTAGTCTGTATTTGGTGAAGTTTTCAAAGAAAGAAAAGCAAAACGTGTAGTGAGTCTTCATTTTGTTATCCTCATCACCCCCTCTGTATTCTTTCCAGGGCTAAGTCAGACAGTGAATCATTCCCTCTGATGATCACCTGGCTGAGTTTTCAGTCAACACTCTTCTGATCACTCATACTACCTTACCTGCAGTGATAACCACAAAGCAGCCGCACACTCAAACCCACTCACGATTCCTTTGGCATGAATCAGAGGCTGGCTCAGCACGGTGCATCGATGACATTTACACTGCATCCATGTTGACAGAAGAAGAGAAGAACGTCCTTTTGTCATAGCAGACATTCAGATGGTGGATGATGTCATGTGATGATGGAACAGATGGAAAAGTGACTGTACTTTTGTTTGCAAAGATAGCAATACACAGATAAACAAAGAGGAAGTCATAGACACAAGGACACACACACACTTTACAGAATAAACACATGGTGTTCATACTGTAAAATAGTCAGTCAGAGTCCAGTATTTAAGAGATCACCACCAGATATGTGTGTGTTTAATATCACGCAGAAATGCACGTGCCACAGCTGGGAGGAGAGTCAAAGCAGAGAGAACCCTCTCACAGAAATAGAAACAGTTCTGGAATACTAATAGAATTACACTTCTGATTCCATGATTCTGTCCACCACAGGACTGGTCAGACAGTGACAATCATATTCTATGTCTGTTTCATTAGTTCAGTTTCCATTCGAGTAATTTCTTTATGTAATTGTGATGTATTGAATAAGAAGTAGAATGAAGGACTAAAGTACAGTAAAATATAATGTAAACAAGACATTGGCTTACCTCTTCTGTCAGCAGAGATTCTCTAGCAGCATGTGTTCCAGCCACAGAGGGAAATTACATTAACTTGGCATCCCAGACTGAATTCAAGGCTGTTGTAAACTTGACAGGGACGATTCCTTTACTGCTTGTCTCTGCTTTAGCTCATTTTAGATTTCTTTATATTTACAACTGTTTTGTAAGTTCCTCTGTTCTCATTTGAGCATTCACGCTGTGCACAATCACCTTTTCTTTAGTATTATTTGTTTCGTAATGTCCAGTCTGAAACCAGACTGCTGACCAGGCATGGCAGCAGTGAAAAAGAAGTTGCTAACCTCATTGGGATTCTTCCTGGCTAAATGATCTCCTCCTCTATTTTTGCTCAGATGCCAGTTCTTATGACAGTCATTGTCCACTTTAGCTGAGGATGTTACTGTAAAAACCTCAAACTTGCTTCCCAGCTGTTTCTCGACTCTATACAGCACTGCCTGAGGTCATCACTAATGGCAATGAAATTATGAAATATTTTTTGAGACAAGCTAAAAGCTAACTTTGTTACTGAAATGCAACACTGAATTGTCTCCAACTTGCAGAGTTGCAGGGTTGTTGAGTATTTTCACTGGTTACAGGCAATAGATGCACTCTTATCTGATAATCACTGTGGTGAAGTCAGAGTCTCAGCTTGATTTAGATGAACATATTTGGTGAAGCTTATACTCTTACTCTTACTGTCTGCTAGACATCAGGATGATTCATCAGTGGTAATGTCTGGTCAAAGGTCAGACCATTTTCCATCCATCATTTCTTTTATGTTTTTCGGCATGCTGAGAATTACAAATACTCTTGAGGAAACTTATCATAAAATTATAATTACTGATTACTAATATGATTACTATAATTACTGATTACATAGTCAATTTACTTGAAGGTATTTCCTTTTACTTTATTTTTTATTTTGCTGTGATTACTCAAAATACGAATCCTTTGAGTTTGCAATGGATTCATTACATAATGCACTACAAATCTGCCCTTGTAAATAATACTTAGAGGTAGTAATTTAAATTAATTGTGTTTAGGTTATCTGTGGTTTCCTAACAAGGACAGAGGATATGTGCATTTCACAGCATAAAACAAGTAAAAAACTGTCAGTATTATCGGCAACTGGAAGTGTAACATTTCCTTCACCTGTAGAGACCATAGTAGTTTAGTACAATCTTTTCAGAGGGCTGCACTCTGACCGTAAAAGAGCTGCATCTCTATGTGAGTATATAGTAGCAGTGGTGTATTTTGCTCGGGGGCTCTCCACTTACTGTGATTCACTGCCCAAAAATCCACTCTGGTAGGTCTACACACACACACACACACACACACACAAACACACACACAAACACACACAAGCACACATGCAGACATGACAAATTCTGGGCTTCCACAAATATGAGCTCACTGAAAAACAGCTGCCATTGTCTCACAAATGTCAAATGAGGAAGATATCCTTTTTCTTGTCTGTCTGTCTTTATTTGACTTTATTTCTTTAAGTACAGTATGTCTATACACTCTGCCTATATCTCAGTTCCACTTCCACTTTTGTCTGTCTATCCAACTTTAACAAAAGAATGAATTAAGTTTCTGTAAAACTTTGATCTCACATTGAATGTAAAGCCAAAAGTGAATGGGCATGAAAGGTTGCCAATAATATCAAAATGTGCAAAACTACGGCACGTAAAGAATCAGGAAGACGGTCTGTAAGTTATTGGGTTTAAAATGGAGAATCTGGGTAACCTACCATTTTTCTTTGTTTTTCTTTCCCAAACATATTCATATAACCTTGTTTTAAACACCTACAATCATGTGACTGCTTGTCAGGTTTAGCAACTAGCTGGTGAATGTAGTAGAGAACTAAAAGATGGCAGTAGAGGCTAAAACTGAACTCAAGGGAGAGTAATTATTGGTCATTGTGTGGTCATTGGCAGTGCTACAAACACTGCCCCAAAATGACTACTTTTGTTGCTCTAGCCATTGCCACTCTCAACTAACTGATCTACAATTCAAGAAGCTGTAAAATCAGTGGGTGTTTAAGAAGAACAGTAATAATATTCTTGAGAAAGTCCTCTGAATTACTCGAGTACGTCTACATCACATTCAGTAAAGAGCCTCAGGTGACTTTCAGTTGATAAATTATTGTGGTGAGTACTTACACTTAATTAAACCAATGACTATTGACATGAAAACTTGCTGAGTTGGAGTTCTTTTTCTTTTCTTGTTTTTATGTGTGTGCATGTGTCTATGTGCTTGTGTGTGCATGTTTCTTTGGATGTACCTCAGTTGGCTTAGCATCCTGTCTGACTCAAACACTTTGCTCCTCCTTTCCCTCTGGGAGAAACACATTACACACACACACACATATATGGAGGTAGACCCATCAAAAAGGAGGCTTTTCCCAGTGCGGTATGGTTAAATGACAGAGCATGAGCAAATCAGTGGTTAGGCACAGAGCAATGGCAGGCAAAGAGGAAAGTACAGTCAGCTGCTTTGACATGAAGGCAGAGAGGGAGTGATACTGAAACCCCACCTAGGAGGCCACAAGGAGAACAAGTGATGAATGCGGATGGAAACAAAGTCCTAAAGCCCCAACAGCATAAGGAAACCCATACTACTGTCAAGTGAAAACTTCATGATGGCTCCAAATCCAATTTTTTCTTGAGCTGAAAGTTTGTTTGTCTATTTTTTATACAAAAAGCAAAATGTATTTAAAAAAATCATTTTTATTCTAAAAAAAAACAAATTTACATTATTTTAAGATGAATGCTGGGAAATTGTGTATCGGTGTGTGGTTAGGAGCAATTGAAAGTAAAACAAATTTTTAAGTCATGTGAAATCCCCTCTTACCTCTGAATTTTCTGCAAATCATATTCTATTTAAGTTTCATCACTCCGTGTCCCTCCCTTCGTCTCCGCTTCAGTCTCTATCGAAGCCCTTTTGTTTACTCTATGTGAACTGAAGTCCATGTTGATACAAGCCTTACGTACATACACTACTCACAAAAAGTTAGGGATATTCGGCTTTCGGGTGAAATTTCAGGATGAACCTAAAATGCACTATA
>JAUMHL010000015.1:0-12118 GCA_032362345.1 Sandelia bainsii
AGCTGTAGTTACTGGTCCTACCAACCTGCCCAGTGCCTCATCTGCTGCTCCTTGTTGTTGTTTTGATCTCTGTTACCAGCTGTTCTTTTTTCTCTCCTCCTTTCCACTCACCCCAACCAGTCGAGGCAGATGGCCGCCCACCCTGATCCTGGTTCTGCTGGAGGTTTCTTCCGTTAAAGAGAGTTTTTCCTCTCCACTGTCTCCTAGTTCTGCTCAAGTGGGACTGTTGGGTTTTCTACATTATTCTGTATATACTTTTATTCTGTAAGGTCTTAAAGCTTAAACACTGTAAAGTGCCTTGAGATGACTTATGTTGTGATTTGGCGTCTATATAAATAAAGTTTAATTGAATTTGTAAAAGCGTTTGTGATTAACAGCTTGGTAATGGAAATTTACAAGTTTTTCCACATTTGATAAATTTCCCCCTAAAGCAACTTTATTTATATAGAATATTTCAACCACTGAGACAAATTTCACAAACTGATTTATAAATTCTTACAATAATAAGAAATTATTTAAATTATATAAGACATCTTAATTTAAGGTTGGGTATTTACAGTTTATCAACCTTAAATTTCAAAGGGAACAGCATTAGGGGATTTTATTTAATTCTAAAACTGAATTGTTTCCTTGTTACTGTTTCTCATGTGTTACAGTCTTTTCATGCTCAAAACTCTTTGTGAATTAAATTAAATTAAAATTACATTAAATTAAACTGCAAATGTAGTTAATGTTGTTGGAGCCACTATGGCTCATTTGCTATGGCATTGACCCACAAATCTCAAGGTTGGCGTTTCAACTCTCGGTTCCCCAACAATTTCTGCCCACAGGTCAAAGTGTCCCTGCACGTCACACTGAACTCCAAAGCCTTAGTGCTTTAAGTTTGGCTGCCTGTCTACAAGCATTTCCCAAAAACATTATTAAACTAGGCCTGTCAATTATTCTTATTTTTACTTTTATACATTTCATGTTATATTGACATTTATATAAATCTCAACTATTTTACCTCTACAATGTGCTGTGGACATGAAATAATCCAATAATATACCTGCAATTTGAAACTCAGGATCCACTTATTTTCTTTTTCCAACACTTTGTTCAACTCGGTTACTGAAAATTACAATGAACAATCAGAGACTTGCACATTTTTCATCCAATTGTTTACAAAAGTTAAGAATAAAATTAATTTTTTATTTTAAAAAATATTTTTTCATTACATTCTTTAAATTATATCATTAATTGCTGTATTTGTGTAGTTTAAATTTTCTTTTGAAGAAAACATAAACATAAATACGTTTTTCTAGTTAAAAAAAATAAGATTTTATTCTTCTTAAGAACACCTAAAACTTCATAATCCATTAAAAACCTTTAATATGTCCTGAAGGACCCTGAATTGTAACAGTACTGGGATTTTAAATAAATACTTTTATATTCGTTAGATATTATCCTACATATATTCCACTGACAATGACTGAATTTAAACATTAGTATGACAGAAATGTACAGTTACACCAATAAAAACTTGTCAGCTTGTGAAAACAACTGTTAAGCTTTTGAATTTTTTTATATTAATTACAAATAAAATGGATGAATTCAAAGGACTTTAGAGGTTTCTCTGCTTCCGAGAAACATCTTAATTTGCTTAAATATCGTTAATTAATTACCTTCTAAAGTAAATACACAGATTTTAAGAAACTAGTTTAATGAACTGGTTTTACTTTACCATTAGGAACTGGTTTAATGAGCTGTTTTCCGTGTGAAGGAATGATTCGTGTTGAAGGAGGAGGAGACCCGGAGGGTTGGACCTGCAGGAGGAGGAGGATCCCATCCCTCCGCAGGTCACCATCACCTCCTCCTCCTCCTCACTAACACTCTGCCTCTGTCTGCTCCTCCTCGCTCGGCTCGGCTCAGCTTAGGAGAGTTATACCTGGACCAGGACTCGCACATAGACCGACGACAGAACTGGGAGACCGCGAGCGGGACCTGCAGGATCGGTGTTCCGGCCGCGGGCTCCCGTCATGCTGGGCACGGTGAAGATGGAAGGGCACGAAGCTCCGGACTGGAGCGGATACTACAGCGAGGAGGTCTGTCACTCTCAGCCCGCTTTACCGCTACTGTGAACGTCAAAGACCCGGATCACACCGGTCAGGATCAGGTCCCGATAAACCGAAAATTTATAGAAAAATTCTCAAAACAGTTAAATTTCACTTTCTGTCCCGTGAAGCTCGAGAGTCGCAGTTTACTTGATGAGAAATTACGCTGAAAAAGTCAGACCTGATAAAAAAAAGAAGCGATAATAAAAACTACAACTTTAGATTTCAGTTTGTGGCTTCACATTTTTAAAGGTCTCTAAATTAAAAAACGATCAAATTCAAAACAATGATTTTAACACTAGCGTGTCCTGACGTGTTGAGGCTTCAATCAACTGAAAACAAAGACGTTTGGAATTAACGAAAAGCGTAACATTAACACAACAAATATTCACTTTTATCATAATCACAATGTTTTATTTCATTATAAAATATTTCGTTAAAATGTCAGATTCGGTTTAGATTCAGTTGTTTATCTGCAAGAAAAATTGAATCTAATCGGATCTGAAATCTTCACACCAAGAAAAAGAAAAAATAATAAGGACAAAAAAGGAGGAGATTAATTAATAGGATTAATTAGTGGATTACGAACATACTAAAGACATCAGAGATTTCACGCCGGAGACAAGTTTAATTTTACTAAGAGGTCAAACCTGTCAAACTCAAACAAGAGCAACGAAAAAAAAATCAGTTAAATAAAGATTTACTTTATTTTACTCTTTGGTGTCTCAGAAATCGAAAATCATACTTCAACATGTGGAAGCTGTAGCGCAATAATCTGTCGTCTGTTTAGTTCTACAAGTGACTGGTTTTGAAATGGAATCTGGTCTGAGCGGCTCACAGGTACAGAAACATTTATTTTTTATTGATTACTGATCTGATAACATTATTTAATCTGTAATTATTTGTTTTCAATATGATCTGACAATTATGTTTTTAGATCATCTCAAAAGCGACGGCAGGAAAGTGCAAGGTTTATTTGAGGATTTTTATTAAATTGGGTTTTTAAAGTACTGTTTACTAATATAAACTTTGTGTATTTATATTATAATTATTCTGTCGTTACTGAAGAAAATTTGTGAAACATCCTAAACCTGATTTTAATATTTACTAATTTACTTGTATACAAAACCAGTTTAAAAAAGCAGCAACAGAAATTTGACTTTCAATAAATATTGTTTTAATACAATACTGTTTATAATATAATATATTATCTTTAAATAACAAAAATATTTTACTGTTTTCATTACATCATAAAATATAAACTGGTCATAATTAGATGTTTGATAATCAGTCACATCTGATTTCAAACATGTTAAAGTGTTTTACAAAAACTAAACTGAAAAAATGTCAAAATAAAACATAAAGTCGAATGACAGCTGATGTTACCAAACCTCTAATCAATTTATTGATCAGATGTCAGTTCAGCATCAGATTGACTAAAAGAAAAATAAACTGTCATTAATCAACAAAGTCTCTGATCCTGGGTCTGGGTTAGTGGGTTTAGAGGAACCATAACCTTCAAATACTAAGATAAGAAATAATGTTTGATTTTTTTATTACAATTAATAATCACATTTACAATTGTCTGAATTTAATGTAATACATTATTTATTAGATACATACATAGATTTATTAATTTCATGCAAATAAAAGTGGTAAGTTAACTAAGAAATTAAGGTGTTATTTTAAAATTATGTTCTTCCGTTTATTTTCTTCTTCAATGACAAATGTCCATGTTTTATTTTTAGGTTTAAAGGTGATTTCACAGTTTTTAAATAATAATATTAATTTTACTGGTGTCAAGAAAATTAAAGACTAAAACCAACAAAGAACTGAATCTGTGGGTCCTGAACCAGGTTTGACGTTAGACCTGATAAGTCGTTTGAGGAAACATGTCGGTCCAAACGTTCAGTTTTTATTTCTTACTGTTTGTCCCTGATGGAACCACAACAGGAACTAAACCTCTGCTCTACAGCACAGATGAACAACCTAAAACCAGATTCTGGATTCACAGACATTACCGTAGACCTGATCCTTTCACTGATTATCGATTCATTTTATTGTGTTCACTGCCTTATTTTCATCTGGTTTTACCTTAGACAGGATCCCCCTACAGGATCAGATCAGACAGAGCCTCTGATCACTGCAGCAATAAACTGGCTCAGAACTGTTGGTCCGGTTCAGTCAGGACTGCAACAGACACACAGATCCATGTCCAATTTCAGACACAAACCTGACCAGTTTAGGTCACGGCAAACTGGCACTGGTTTTACTGAGTTTAAACTAATTCAAGACCAGAACCAGAATGACTAGATGAATCACAGCACACAGCAGTCTCTGGTCCTGCTTAACCTGTCTTGTCTTGAATTTTTTTATCTGGAACTACTTTCTTTGCTCAGATCTAAAATTTCATCTGACTTGTCCAGCCACTCCACAACCAGTCAGACCAGACCAGATCAAAATGGTTCTGCTCTAACTGACCTTGTCTAACTATGTCAAGTGTAATTACATCTACTGTAAACTGGACTTAATAGTCCCGCTCAAACTTCTGGTTCAGACAACTGTTGTGGACTTGATATTTCTGATTCTGGTCCAAATTTTGTGATCTCTCCTGGTCTTTATCCACAAGACTAGATGGAGACCAAACCACTAATAAGTGGGTCATGGATCACCCGTTCAAGCAACTGATTCACAGCCACCTTAGATTCTGGTCTCACTGGGTGTGGTGATGCTCTAACTGGTTGTGGTCTTTCTGCAGGTGTACTCCCCGATGGCAGGTGGAGGGATGGGTTCTGGTCTTGGGATGAGCTCCATGTCAGGCTACATGTCCAGCAGTGGGACCACATCAGGCTCCTTTAACATGTCATACAGTGGAACTGCTCTGAGCCCTGCAACAATGGGTGGCTCAGCTCCAGCAGCCATGTCTGGTCTGGGTGGGGGCATGGCCTCGATGGGTGGGACTCTGAGTCCATCCAGTATGAGTTCAGTGTCAGCCCAGCAGGCTACGATGGGACTAAATCCATACAGCAGCATGAGTCCCACTATGAGCCCTGGAATGGCATATGGAGGGGGCGGACTGAACCGAGCCCGTGACAACAAGGCGTTCAGACGGAGCTACCCCCATGCCAAACCCCCCTACTCCTACATCTCACTCATCACCATGGCAATCCAGCAGGCACCCAGTAAAATGTTGACACTGAGTGAGATCTACCAATGGATCATGGACCTGTTCCCATACTACCGGCAGAACCAGCAGCGATGGCAGAACTCCATCCGACACTCACTGTCCTTCAATGACTGCTTCGTCAAGGTGTCACGTTCGCCGGACAAACCGGGGAAGGGTTCATACTGGACCCTGCACCCAGACTCTGGAAACATGTTTGAGAACGGCTGCTACCTACGGCGCCAGAAGAGGTTCAAGTGTGAGAAGAAGATGACAATGAAATCAGATGGGAGGAAGGAGCAAGGGGGAGGAGGAGGCGGAGAAGGTGCATCACCTTCAGGACACCCCATCAAACCATCAGGACTCCTGGACTCGTCCCTGCCCTCCTCCAGCCAGGCAGCCTCACCTACAGGTATGGACCTGCGGGGAGGCGTTGGTGTGGCATCAGACCTGAAGGTGTCTGGCTCACAGATCCTGTCCTCCCTGCCACTGCCCCCCCACACCATGGCACATGAGTCCCAGATGCACATCAAAGGAGACCCCCACTACTCCTTTAACCACCCGTTCTCTATCAACAACTTAATGTCGTCTTCGGAGCAGCAGCACAAACTGGACCTGAAGGCCTATGAGGCACTGCAGTATTCATCCTACGGTGCCGGAGGGACATCCAGCCTTGGAGGGAGGACCATGGAGTCTCTGGAGGCCTCCTACTACCAGGGGGTTTATCCCAGACCGCTCCTCAACACCTCATAGGACCTGCTACACCTCCTGTTTGGACTCTCTGCATGCAGCCATCTTGGACTTCCTGTCTGACTGTGATGAAACTAAACGAAATCAACCCTGCTGCTGGTTTATTCTGGTTTCAGGTGGTTTCTGAAATCCTGCACTGTGACCAAACCAGGACACAAATGGACACATTGACTCTCAGCTGATTAAACTGATGCAGGTCTGTTTTCTCCTTTTACTCACGAGTCTCAAACCAAAAGTTTTTTAAGTCACATTAGGAACTTCAGTCTCTCCATAATCTTCGAGTTATGTACATCTGAGTCGATGCCACCAAGTGTCCCCCCAGAGGGGCACAGGAACTTGATTATTAAACACTGGAACCCCGGGCCGCTAAAACTATATAGGGTTAGGAAACTATATAAGATTTTAAAAATTTAACAGTAAATTAACACACGTGCACGTTTAACAACGACGTGCATGTGTGGAGTTCACTGTTACACGTGCACATCACTGCACACCCCTGTGACTTCCTCTCTCAGGCTTTGAACTGCTCAGGTTTTTTCTCCTGATGGCTCAGAGGTCAAAGGTCAGATGATCTGACGATGTGGTTGCCATGGAAACAAATTAGTCTAAATTCAGTCAATAAACTTGTTTTATCAGAAACACGATTACGCTTTTTTTCTCCCACGACCTCGTCTGCCTCTGCATCGACCTCTTCAGGGGTCGAAACCCTTAGAGTGAGAACCAACCACAGATAAAAAGGCTTTTTATTTAAAGGGTCAGTTCACACAAATTACATGTGTCGTCTGTCTGCGGTCAGATTTCTGATCAGTTCCCACTGTTTGATCTCTTCTCTCTTCACTGGCGTGATTTTATTTTTCTATTTTCTGCTTTTTCTATTCTCGCTCAGGTCATTTTAGTTTGATTCATCAAACTGTTTTTACTTAAAAAAAACAGGACAAATCAATAACAACTTTTATTTATTTACTGACTTCAGCAGCAAAAGTAAACGTAGATTCTATTTTAATGGACATTTGTGGTGTTTCAGGTGATTTTTTTCACCATTTAAAAAGCTGAAGTTTTTATTTTATAAATAAACAGCAAATTCAGAGTTCGAACAAATTATTTTAAATTTGAATAGAAAATAAATGGTAAATAAGCTTTTCTACTTATTGGTTTTCAAAATGCTTTACACTGCTTCTCATTCACACACAATCACACACCGATGGCAGAGCTGCAGCTGACCCGACACACCAGGGCCAACTTGAGGTTCAATATCTTGCCCAAGGACACTTCGACATATGACAGGAGGAGCTGGGAATCAAACCACCGAGCCTACGATTGGCAGACGACTGCTCTACCTCCTGAGCCACAGCCGCCCCAATATTATTTTCATGAAAAATCAAATCATTGCAGCAAGGAGATCAGGGAGAGGTCCTGAATCTGAAAAACAACAGTTTTAGATGCTGGAGGCTGAGGGGGACCTGGAGAGACCTGGAGGGAACGGGGGGGACCAGGAGGGCTTTCTGACCCTGATCACAAATTGGTAGCTGATCACTGATCAATTATTTTGATTCTGTGACAGCTTGAGCTTCATTATCAAAGTTTGTTGAGTTTGAATCTTTTTAAAGTAGAATTTTACTTTTACAGATTCATCAAATATTAAATTTATTAATTAATCATTAAACATTTTGATTAATCATTAAATTTATTGATCAATCATCAAGCTTATTGGTTAATTGATTGATCTTTTGATCCTGAGGATCTTTGTTTGGTAACACTGTGTGAAAAAGGAGAAATCACTTTCTGTTTATTTTCTGACTGTTGATGAGAATCCACTGTTGATCACTGATTATTGATTGTTGATTACGAATTATTGATTACTGTGCATGAATGAGGTGGGAGCTCTTATTGTGTTTGTTCCTCGTTGGTTTTTGACCCTAATGCATGTTCTTAACTTATTGTGTCTTTTTCAAATAAATCAAGAAAACACACAATACTTATTGATTATTGATTTGTTGTTAATATTTGATAATGGGCTAAGTGTTAAAAGACCAATAACTTATTATGAGTTATCAATTTACAGATTATATTAATCTTTCTTAATTAAATTCCTCTTTCACATTTTGTCTTTTTTAAGTCGATTTAAACATTTTTAGACTAATTGTCAAAATAAAACAAAACAGAATTATTTATGTTTTTATGTTAAAATAGAAACTTTCCTCGATTAAACTGAAAGTATTGATCAGCTGTTAAAGTGTTTTGGTGCAGATGTTGTTTTCAAACTGATCAACGATTCATTAATGATTAATAATTAATTTAATTTACATTTAATAAAACGTGACGGGACTGAAACCGTTTAGATTCATTTGATTAGTTTATTTAATTTTTATTCATTTTCACTTGTTTCAGTTGGAAGAAATTGTTAAATTAACATTTTATTACACGTTTACAGCTAATTTTATTCAAAAACAAACTGATTTTACTCTTTAAGTCAATCAATAGAGAATCTTTGACTTTAGCTGCTAATTTATTAATTTTTACTGATGCTCGTTTCTTTTGTTTTCATGTTTTATTTCTCGTTTTTAATCTTTTCTTTCTCCATCGGTTTATAGTTTTTATATTTTCTTCATTTAACATCTTTTTTTTTCACTTTACTTCGTCGTTCTTTTTTCTGTTTTTTCTCTTTTATCACTTGTCTCAGGTCCCGGTCCAGAATCCAGTTAATGGCAGCCCCTAGCTCTGTCCCGGTTCTGTCCCGGCACTGTCTCGGTTTTCTCCCGCCGTTTTCCGGCGCTGTCCCCCGGCTCTCCTCTCCCTTCTCCTTCTGGGGAACAAGCCGAACACGGATCGCCTCCCGCGGCCTCAAAGCGCCGCCGTGTCGCCGGATTTCGCGGCCCTTTGTGCCGGTAACCTCCGCCGCTGCTCCGTGAACCTGAACAGATTTGACTTTGATCTGAAGCTTTTTCTCACATTTTGTCCTTAGAGCCGCGAAATGTCTCCAATGATCCTGTAATTATCTGCTAATTATCCGCCGACATGATCCCCGAGGCTGGAACAGCAGCCGCGGAGCCGACAAGAGCCGAGAGGAGCCGAACCCGGCTGATGTTTACCCGAAAAAAATATTATAAGGAAATATAACAAAGATAAAAGAGTTCTAGCTTAAAACTGTGAAAATAAATACATAAACATTTTTCATAACTGAAGATGTTATTAAGGAATTGAAGCTTGAAAAGTAATTTATAGTTTTTATTTGTTTAATGTAAAATAAAACAACTTTTATTTCCGCATTTTCTCTAAAACAAAAATAAAAGGAAAATGAACAGAACAAAGAAACTGGCATTTACTGAATTTTGTTTTATTTTATTCAGGTTTGACTTTGAAATTAAATCCTGAGCAGGTTAAAGTGGTCATGGAAGGACTATTATGGGATGTTGAGCTGATCTCTTTATGTGATGCGCTCCCTGACATTTGACAACATGTAACCACACGCTACTGACTCCTTGCTGTGCGTGAAATGCGTGAAATGCCATTTGATTTGTCTGCGGATCAGCAGTTTTTCCCACCGCTGACCTTCAGGGTTTAACCGAGCACACTGAGGCTTTTATTGTGGAGAGTCAGAGCAGTCAAAATAAAATTATATTTGTTTAAAACCGGTTTGAAACAAATATAATTAATCAGACATTGTATGTGTGTGTGTGAATATACTGGTTAAAACCTCAGTTGTCCAGAATCCAGCTCCACTTTTTCTACTGGTCGAACCAGGATTCTCGGAGGCCACGTCCGAGTACAGTTCCCCCTGTGACTCACATCTTCTTCAAATTAGAGTCTCTGCGCAAACAGAAACAAACCAAACGTTAATTTGTGCAAACAAGAGTGTTCTCGTTTTAAAATCACTGAAATAACGAGTCTGAACCAGATCGAACAAAACTAATTAAAGTGTTTAAATAACAAAAATATTCGTAAGAACATGAAAAGATAAAAGAGAAATAATTAAGCAGGTAATTAAAAGAATCACTGATGAACAAACAATAAAAACAACAACAAACGATAATCGAAGTGAAAATGACTCGACTGGACTCAACTGGTCCTGAATCTGAATACACCAGAGCAACATAAGGAGTGTTAGTGAACACTGGACCCACTAACCCTGGTGCTGAAGACACAGGAACCTGCACAGACTAGAGATGAACCAGAACTAAGCCCGAACCCAAATCCTGCAGAAAAAGACACTTAATGGAATACTTTCTGTGGACAGAAAAGTGAAACCAGATCAGGATCCATCTCCAGTACAGTTTAAACCAGATCCAGAACTAATGGTCCCGGTCAGAACGCATAGGTAATTCTAAAAAAAAGCAGTAAAATAAATGACCCAGACATTTATTGCTTTTATTGGAATTAAATTTTTGATTCAAACGGATTTGATCAATCAATTTTGAAACAAGAGGAATCAGATAATGTTTCTGATCAATAGTTAATTAGTTCATCAATCAATAAACAGCAATGAATTTGCATCACAATAAGTGAAAAATAAATAAATCTAAAATCATCCAAAACTTAAACTGAGGTTCTGTTTTATTCTCGTTGCAGATTTTTTTATTTTAATCTAATTTAGTACTGAAAAATAAAAGAATTAGAAAATATTTTGCTGAAGAAAAAACTGAATCTTTTTCTCCAGTTTAATGGGAAAAAAGTGATTTTACTGATTTTGTTTCCTGGACAACTGCACATACTGTAAATCTGCTCCTTCTGTAATACATATACTACACTTACTGCAGTATTCACACAGTTAAACAAGATTTTAGATAAAAACATGTCGGTTTAAAAAATGTGAAGATTCGTTATAAAAAACTGTTTATTACATAAAATTATCAGTATTATCGTAATTAATAAAACTCTGGTGTCATGGTTACACAATATTTCCCTGCTCTGAGTACTTTGAAAAACAGGACTGTTACTTTTTACAGTATTAGTACTTGGACTTTAGTGCTAGTATTTTCACAGTGTATTGGTACTACTTCAGTAAAAACTCTGAGTTTTTCTTTTTCTCTAACAATAAACAGAAAATATAAAAACTTTTAATCAGAAACCAAAAAGTTTTAATTTTTAATAAAAAACATTTTAATAAAACTGAACATCAGATTTAGTTTTAGTCTGAAAACCAGACTTTGGCTCTACCACCCACTCTGTTGCTGTAATTCCAGCCATATGTTCGCAGCGGGGCCGCCCAGGGCCACTTGGGGCCTCCGGCGACGGCGTTGGCGGCGGCGGCCTCCGGCATCATTTCACTAAAGCCCTCGGCCCCTTTTCTCTCCGTTCATGCCTTATGGAGGAAAATGTCGAGCACAATACGGCGGCCCTCGGCCCCTTTCTTCCTCTCGCCTTTCATTCCCCTGAACAGGGGCCCCGGGGCCACTAATGCCTTTTGATGGGGATTGGAATTAATTATCTCCAATAACACAATTGTACTCGACCAACGAAAAGAGCAAAGAATCCCCCTACCAGAATGAGGAGAAGAAAGGGGGGAGACCATCAAAGGAGAGGGAGAGAGAGACACCGGGACATAGTGTGTGTGTTGGTCTTGGTGGTGTTGGTCGTGGTGGTGGTGGATCGTTCGGAGGGTAAGATCAAATGAGCAGTTGAAAATTAATATTGCTAATAGTTTCAGAAACTTCTCAAATTACAATTCCGGTGGAGCCACTGGTGGTTTCGGAAGTGGACCCGCCTACGGTGGTTCGTTCGGAGGAGGAGCACCACGTCGCCCGTTCACGAATGGAGGATTCGGAGCTCATAGCTCTCTGTCGTCTACCTCTAATAGTGGTGGCGGTGGCGGCTTCAGTGGCCCAAGAAGAGGTTTGTGGAGAAAATAAAGAAAATAATGCAAAATTAATCAATTCCTTGATTTCAGGTGGCTTCAACAGTGGAATGAACCGTCAGGGTGGTGGCGGTGGAGGTTTTTACTCAAACCCAGGCCAGGCTCCAATTGATCATTGGCAAGCTCCACAAGCTTAAACA
Organism: Sandelia bainsii; assembly: GCA_032362345.1. Lineage (NCBI taxonomy): Eukaryota > Metazoa > Chordata > Actinopteri > Anabantiformes > Anabantidae > Sandelia > Sandelia bainsii. The sequence goes on from JAUMHL010000015.1 coordinate 11,998, forward strand.
TTATTCGCAACAAACGGAAATCCGGAGAAATCTGAGTACAAGTACAAGTATAAGAATGATGCAATTTAGATTTTAATTCCATATTCGATTCAACCCGCTCTTTTCCAAAAGAAAATGCATT
>JAUMHL010000015.1:12218-24072 GCA_032362345.1 Sandelia bainsii
CAGCTGCTCTATTAAAATGATACGGACGAAGTTTATTAAGCTTTGTGGGGGGAGGGGCTACATGGCTCAGCCTGGAGGTTGGTGGTCCCTGGGGAGGTCATTGCAGAATCGTGGTGGTGGTGGTGGGGGGTGGGGGGTTCATTACGTCATCAATGCATCAGGTCAGATCAGACTTTTGATCCAGTATGAATCTGTTGAATGAATGTCCTGAAGTTTCCATAACACAAGACCCATGGCCCTGGTACTGGACTCCCCGGGCCCTGATGCCTTCACTGACAGATGTCTCCAGACCATAGAAACAGTAAAACAATATCAGAACATGTGAGAGCACTTTGCAGCTTTGCCGATTAAAATTAAAACTGGTCATTTTAAAAAAAAGGTACTTTAACATATTTGAAAAGGGATTCAGAACCGGATTCAGATTTGACAAAATAATACTTTGTACAGAGAACTGAACATAGTCTATGATGATCTACAGTCTGATTTCTGAAATATTTACTCTGCACTTTACATGTCACAACTTCCTGTTTGTAAAACGTATTTACAGGTTTCACACTGAAACATCTGAGATTCTCCAGCTGGTTTCAGACTTTTGGATCCTCTGTATGTTTCAGTTAAACATGAATGTGTTTTCATGTAAACTCAAACACCTCAACATAGTTTAAATATAAAACTTACGTGGATGTGGTTCCCAGTCTCTTCCTGCTGCATCCTGGTCCTGCAGTGATGAGTCTGAACAACCCACCTGGAGACCCCTGAGGGACACATAACATAACCAGAACCACAAGAAATTGGACCACCAACCACTCCAGCATCCACACCGCCAACCAGTTGTAATGCCAACATTGTAATAACCGATGTCCAGTTTTTCAGTGCTAGTAGAAAGTGGTCTCTACATGCATCACAGTGAGGCGACAGATTTATGAAATGCTGCAGACTCACAGGATGGGGTCATGGTGGACACAGTCCTGAACAGAACCACGACCTAAAGCTGCTGTTCAGTCTTTGACTTTGGTTCAGATTTGAAATCGATGTTAAAACTTCTAAAACCAGAATGAGCACAAACCAAGACTTTTCACTCTGGTGTAAAAACATCAATCAGTTTACCTGACAAACACCTGAAAGTCTGAATCATTTAAACTGTTTCAATAAAATCTATTTTTAATTGTTTTAGTCCACATCTTCTTCCTCTCTGTATTCAACCACTTTATTAAGAATTTATTAAATTGATCTGTAACAGAAGCTTCATCGGGCTGCAGATGGATGTAAACCTGAGGAAGTGATCAGGTAACAGACAACAGGTGAGTGAGTGAGTGTGGTGACAGTAGTGAATGGATCCCAGGTGTGCAGATAACAAGCTAAAGCTAACGGTGGCTAACTCCCAACTAGCTTCAGCTCCATACATCCAAAATCCACATTATTGAAGAAATTATTTTCTGTTTAAAGAGTCAGATCCAAGTCAGAACTCAGTTCTGACCAAACAGTGACTGTGTTCCACCTTCACAAAGTTAAATCTACAGGAGTTACATCAGGATGTCTATCTATCTATAAAAAAGTGATTATCATAGAAAACAGATTTGACGTTTACATGAACATGTCAGGATTTTTTACAGAAACAACATTAGTATTAATATTATATTAGCATTAGTATTAATATCAAACTATTTTGCAACATTTTAATAATAAAAATCTATGTTTGCATCATTCATCGGGGTGAACATGAAAATAAATTAGAAACGATCAGGACTCAAATCCAGGAGTGTTCACACTGAGCTGCTGTAAAACTGTTAAAGTCAAATTCAAATTTGACTTTTTGCCACAAACAGGATGAAGGTTTGTGAAGAAAATACAAACTTGAGGCGACAAGAGTTTGAGAAACAGGTGAAAGGAAACTGACGTGGATAAACTTTAATTTCTCCAACCTGAACGACCGCACCGGGCCTGTGTGTAGAAATGTCTTAACCCTCATGCCCTCATCAAATTTACTACCCTCTTGACACCTTCATGGCCAAAAATGTACAAGCACAAAAAACACCTATTTTACTTTTTTTTCCCATAAATCACTTAAACAATCTCCTACCTGCTCAAAACTACCAAATATTTAATCTTTTTCAGGATTTGAACCTTTTAAATGCCAGGTTAATTGTTTGACTTATTCATTATGTATTCCAAAAAATCCCATAAAAGATTAATTATTTTACACATAAAAATAGTAGGGGGATGGAGCATTGGTGGTTATTAGAGTCTTTGGTGTACATTTTGGGCCATGAAGGTGTCCAGAGGGTGCAAAATGCATCAATAGAGCATAAAAGACATGTAAAAGTAAAAAAACTTGACTAAAAAGAAAAGTTCCTGCAAAAATTAATGGCAAAAGATGGATGGGGCATATTTGGTGTTATACAATAAATCCCTGCTTTTAGAAGATAAACTGTTTATTATTAATAATCAAAATGTTCGTTCAGAGTAACTGGGAATTTACACTGAACCTGAGACATGAAGCAACTTTCCATCCGATCCATGGAGTCTGACTCTGGACAGCAAGACAAAGGGTCAAACTGACTCAAGACTGGCTGGCAGCAGAAATTTACTGAAACTGTTTTAGTGTCAGCTCAGCAGAAAGAAACCAGAGGTGTTTTGATGCCTGTCTGCTGCAAAGGGAAGGAGAGTGAAACCAGACACTGGGAGTCACATCAGTCATTACAGATACTGGTAAAAAGTTTACAGAGACAGGAAGTCACGTTGGACAGATCAGAAATCTCAGGATATAAACCACATTTGATTCCTGTGTGAAACATGCTTTTTAACTGTGACTATTCAAACACATTAATCACGTTTATTAGTGTTACCGTGATGACAAAGCTCCTGTAATGTTAAGGAAGAACTGTTAGGGGTCTATAAATGTAACCGTATATTTATGATGTTTTCATGATAACAAAGGTATGCTCCAGGTCTGGTAGCCAACCAGCATTATGATGTTTCAACAGATGCTGCTGGAGGGGGCGCAGGTCGGGACAAACTAATGTTACACTTGTTTAGGCCCCAGACATAGTTCACACAAACAGATGCTTTGAGCTACACATAGTTGATTTAATGCGTCTTTGTGTTTGTGAGTGTGTCACCTGAAAAAATCTGACATGACACCAGTGCGAGCTGCAGTCTGAGCTTTGCCTCTAGGGGGCGCTTTAGTAAGGTACAAAGAGTCCACGCTGACGCCGTGATTTAACTTCAAAACAACCACAGCTGAGCACTTTGAGCTTTGAAGACAGTTGTTTTTATACATAAGCGTATTAACTCGTCTTTCTTCCTTCTGCGTCCAGCAGGACATGTTACTCCACAGACTGCATGTTTGTTTACTGCTGTTGTCATGGATCGGTCACTTTATGGACTGAGCCCAGTCACCTCCACAGGTACATGACAGTGCACGTTGAGTATGTTCACCGGGGTTTATGAAGCTGAGAGCCAGAGAGCAAATAGCCAATCAGAGGACAGACAGAGATGGCAGCCAATCAGAGAGCAGGATTCTCTGTTGTTGTGGAATAAACAACCACACACTCAGTTCTCTTAGAACGGGCCAACCCCCCCAACTGAGCCCCCTCACCCTTTTCTGCTGCAGATTAACGGCTGCAGGATTAAAGCCAGGACACCCAAGTTGACCACACGTGGTCCACTGTAACCCTGGTAACAGACCCTCGGAGTGGGGATGGGGGGTGGATTTTATTAGATTTCACAGGAGAAATTTCACTGTTGAAGTTGTTGATCTTTCAGCAGAGTTTCCGCTGTAACTTCTAATTTGTGTCATCAACCAGATGAAGCAGGACATTAAATTCATTTATATTCATGTTGTAAAATGGTTGAGATAGATGGATAGATAGATAGATACTTTGTTCATCCCCATAGGGAAATTCACAAGCTCCATTTCCCCATGGAGGGTTAGGGTTAGGGTTAGGGTTAATGTTGAATGTTGTAAACTTGTCTGACTCAGGCGTAAGTTCACTCAATCTTTTACTATTCAGTTTTAGTAGTTTAATGTGTACTTCAGCATTTGTATTTATATATGTAGTGTGTATTTCAGTGTTTAATGTACGTATTTGTGTGTAAACTGACTTTTTTGGAAATCTTCAAAAATCAGCACCACACACAGCAGAACTTTACTCAACTACTGTAGCTCAGTATCTCCAAGGAGCTGTTCAGGGGCAACGGTCATCTGAAAGACTTCATCAGTTCTGACTCGGAGTAGGAGGGATATAAAGTCTGTGGAGTTGTTAAGTTGTTCTAATAGTCGCCTGTTGTTCCACTCAGCATTCACAGTTGACGTCTGGCATCATCTGACTCCTCATTCAAACCACCAGTATTCTGTCCAAAATGTAGACATTGCTGTGTTCAAAGGACTGAGTTTGTCTTTCAAGTGCAGGTGGACTGCCTGAGTCTTTTCCTGAGGAGCTGACTTTCCTGTGTCGTTTCTGAAGTGGTTCTTTGGTTTCTCCAATGCACAAATCTGTACATTTCCTGCTGCACTGAACCTCAGATACCACACTACTCTGCTTATGTCTGTGTGTTTTGTCCTTAGGATGGTTCAGCTTCTGCTTCAGTGATTTGCTGGATTTAATGAAGATGTTCCTGAGTTGTTCAGACACTCCTTGATGTGCAGAATGAAGTTGTTGTTCCATTTGTTCTTCTTTTCCTCTGTTTGTTGTGTAAGTGCCTCTACTGGATTTTTCTGTGGATTTGATGAAGGCCCACTTTGGATAGCAACACATTTTCAGAGCTTCCTCTATGTGTTCCAACCCAGAATGACTTTCTGCCAGTCAGAATTCGGAATCAGATTGATGAGTCAGTATAATACAATATTGCATTTATAATGAACATACACAGACAACGGTTCAATATAAAACGTCAATTACTGCATCACAGTTGTATGCCTCCATGAACACATCAAGTTGCAGTTTCTATGGATTAATAGTCTCCACAACACTGGCAATCTTCATGTCAGTCACACGGGAATTAATGAATTTGGTACTTAGATGTGAAGTTAACAATATAAATATGAAATTTTGAGGAAAGGGTAACAGCAGGTAGTACTGCTACAGCCTAAGAGAAGAAAATAGCCTTGTTTTGAAAAATAATATGACAAATCTGTTGACACTGTGAGAAAGCAGTAGACCGTTTTCTGAGTACATTCAAACCGGAAACTAGTGTGAATGTACTATAAAATTACCATAAAACTAAATGCAAGCGTTTATTCATTTTCACTACTTGAATGTTATTAAACAGCATCATTAAATTAAAATTTAATAATGTCTTTCTCTGGCCCTTGTTTGCCTATCTTAAGAGAAGTTATAATGAAATAAAATACAAACAGGCAGTTTTGCATGTCACTTTTTTTTGTTCTTGGCACAAACTACTTAATTTTAAAGTGTAGTCCAGTGCAATGCTTTTATTTTGATGTATCGTTTCCTGTTGTAGGGCAACGAATGGGCAGCTGCTTGACAGAAAACGCTTGCTGGGTCAACAACAAGCTCAAGTAGTTTAAACACTGAATATGTTAAACTAGGTTTTACTGAGAAACTCTGAAACTGCAAGAACAATTTAAGGATGAGAAACAGAGATGAGAGGAAGCACAAGACAAGATGCAGAAAGCATCGTCTTCGGAGTTTTATTATGAGAACCAGTCATCATCATCGTCTTTGTTATGAATTTAGCTTAAAATAAAAAGCAGCAAGTTAATGTTTGCTATCTACACATTTTTGTGTAACTAAAAACTCACAAAAAACAAAAACTGAATTGCCCTAACCTGTAACTTGTGCACATATCTGGTGTCTGCAGCCTTTGTCCCGCACATGTGCTCTGATAAAAAGCTGACTAGAAATCTGGTTAGGCGTTGGGGTTAGGCAGAGAAATCAGAGAACCAAATCTAGATGGGAAAATCAGGTTTCTCTAATCCACTGTCCCGACTAGAGAAACCAGGTTTCCTGACAGTTAACAAATCATCTTACTGGAGAAAGACAATTGTAACCTGGTTATGTAAGAGTTAAGTTCTTTTTTTGTGTGTTTTTGTCAATGCAGCTGAACAGATATGATTCAGACACCTGATGCAGCTTCATCCGTTTACTTACAGCAACAGTTTGACCAAGTTGTCAAAGTTAAATTTTAATTTGAAGTTTTTAGGGAACATGGAGTCAGAGCAGCTTCCTCACATTTGTCACAGTGATCCTGTGAAATTAATCTGAGCAGCGTTTCTGTTTAAAACAGCGGAGTTTAAGAGACAAACCTTAAATCAACAGAACTAAAAGGCAGAATGATCTTCAATTAGAGACGGAGGAGGAGAAGGAATCCACTGCAGAAACGAGACAAAAACTGGACTTAAAAGACGAGATAGCAAAGAAGATTCATAACGTTTCTGTAAGATGGAGAAAAATCTGTTGTGTTAAAGAATCAATTGCAGCTTCGTGAGATTAAACCATTTTTAACGTGATTGTTCAGCATCATATCCAACATCTCTTAAAAACAATCAGTGGAATCATGATTTAACTGCAACAGGTTTGTTTACAGGAAGAAAAGTCAGATTCAGTTTCACATTTCAAATAAAAATATCTCAAACCAACACGTGCTATAAATGAAACAAAAACTTTTTATTTCAGTTTAAGGCCAAATAAAGAGAAAAGAATCATCTCAATCATATTTAGAACAAAGTGTACAGAAAACAGTCAGCTGATCATCATGTTACTCACCATCTCATCTGAACAGAAAAACTAAAAATCAAAGAGGTCAAAGTTTAATTCTGTCAGGATGTTTTTGGCTTTACAACAGTTTAAGAAACAAACAAGGTACAGGCTGGTTCATTAGAGCAGTAAAATGTCTGTAACAGTAAAAATAATGGACACAAATAAAAGATAGATAAAATACTCCGTAAGATATTTTGTTGTTAAAAGGATTTAAATTAAAACATGTGTAATAAGATTTATTGTAGATTAGATGACGGCTCTGAGGCTTCCGGTTCCAACTTTCTTCCTCAAAACTTCAACCAGACGCTCCAACCTGAGGAAGAGAAGGAGGAAGGTTCTGAAATGAGCGAGATATAAACACTAAAAAGTGAACGTAAACATAAAAAAAACAGCTGCATGTACAGACAAATGATTCCTCAGTGGGAATGAAAAGTGTGAAAATTATCTGATGACCTTTGGACAACAGCCAGTCTGCTACAACTTTCCATGATTATGCTTTTACTGAAACATTGTTCTGTCTGCTGCATTTTCACGTACACTGTTCATGCACTGAAGGTGTTTAGACCATGTTTCTATCTGGTGAGTTTACCTGCCGTGGATACTTTCCACTACTCATACTTTCATTGTTCTGTGTGCATCCTTCTACGTGAGGTCACAGCCTTTCTACCTGAAGAGACGATGTTTAGACCAGGTTTCTACCTGAACACTTACTGATAACAGTTACTGCAGAGCTGATGTTCTGTAGTGGTGTGGTTTGTCACTGAACAGTTGTCTGCAGTGACCAATTTTCTTCCTACAGCGTCAAGTGATTCTTTCTTTGGTGGCTGATTTTTCCTGTACTGACCTAATTTCCATGCTTTGAGCTGCATTGACCATAATGATGTTTGTACTCAGAGTGACATTATTCAGTGACCAGGGTTCTACCTGCAGCATCACCAATGAATATTTCTACCTGTGGTTGACGTGTCTACCTGCAGTGTCATGTTTTCAGCACCTACTAATTCCTGCAGTAATCAGAACTTTCTCTTGAGGTCCGGCTGGAAATCAGTTTTCTGATTAACACTGGGAGAAAATGGACCATGAGAGCAAAAAGAGAAAAAGTGAGAGAATTACATGAAGCTGAACTGAACAACTGAGGAGTTGGAGATTTGACCCTGGATGACTTTCTAACACTCGCTGAGGCCCCCCCCTAAACCAAATTAAACTTCCCATCTCTAATAACCAGCAGATTTCTATCACCCCTCCCCTCCAGAGAGCAAATATTCCTCTCTCCACTATTGAGAAACTTGGGAGGCTCTTCAGAGCTGGCCGCCCCCCCGCTGGCAGCCAAATTAGAGCAGAAAGCTGTGGGTTTGAGCCCTGGAGGACGGCGCGGGACGCAGACGGACGACTTAAGCTGTTTTCATCATGAATCTCATCCCTTCATCTTCAGGCTGATGAGATGAGCAGCAGCAGCAGAAGAAGTCACGTTATTCAGCATCAGAGCGTCGTTCTGCATGAGTTGAAATCTGAAGGATTAATTCTTCCTGATCAAGTCGCTGCAGAGACACTCACACCGACGTCCACTGAATATGAATCATCTCCACCAAATCTCTTTAGTCCCACACGCTTAAACTGTCTTTGAACACATCCCTGAAACTCTGACAGCTGCTGTTAGATACAGCAACATGTTTCTGGTGACGTCTTCTCACACACATCACTGGTTTCACTGGTCTCTGTGACCTGTGAAACAGGTTGTGATCTGAGTTAAGTTTCCTTACAGCAGCTCAAATGTTCCAGTAAATCACAAACAAGAGGAGTAACAGATAATTTGTTGTGGAATATTTTAGTAAAATTAGACCTATAACATCTGCAGTGAGATAATATCTGACCCATCTTACCCACAAACTCTAAAAACCAGACCAAGGGTCTTCAGAACCAAGATAACCCCCACCTCCACAGCTTAAGACAGTAAATCTGGAAAGATAAAGATCTAAAACATTTGTTTCTTCTCGGTAGATTGTGAATAATGGACATTTTCTTTTTCAAGTATATTTATTAATTATGGGCTGCAGTCCTTTCTTTTTCGATATCATGATCTTTGTACTCAGTAAGTTAATTTGTCTCCTGACTATAGATGGAGCTGTGCATTGTTCAGTTCATGTGGATGTTTGTCTGATAAAGATTTACAGGTTACAGTGTGCAGACAGCCCCTGCTTCTCCTGAACCTCACCAGGGTTTGACTTGACCACAGGAGTTTCCTGATATTTCTAATATTGACCTATTAAAAAATAGTAGAGCATTTCGATATATTCTAACAATAAAAAATCTGAAAGGAGGGAATAAAAGACCATACTACAGTGTCGACCGTGTTTCAGCTTACTGTCTTTAGCTGTGAAACTGATTTTATGAAACCTGTGGACAATGCTTTCAGTTGTTTGCACAAAACCTGTGTGTCTGTGAATTATTCTTCATTACATTCAAATTAAATTTCATCCAGGCAGAGAAGAAAGTTTTAATGTTAAATGTCAACTAGAAAATCTTTTTCTCAATTACAGAATTATTAATATTTTTTCTGTAAAACATCAGACAACTGATACAAATATCCATCACAATGTCCCACAATGACCTCACTACACATCTGGTTTGCTCCAACCAAAAAAACAAAACAATCATTTCAGAGCCTGGATCCACTTTGGCAAGAACAATTAACTGATCAATAAAAAAGTTCGACTCATCTTGGCAGCTGGAACTGTCACATTTTCATTGAACCAAACAAACCATTTTTTTATGAAACAGTGACACAAAGTGGGAAAAAGAATATTCTCAAATATGTTAAAACTCAAAGAACCAAAGGAAAGTGAGGAACGATTTACCCAGGTGTCGTAAAGTTAGAATCTGACCTTTGGACTCTGTCGCGAGCCTCTCGCTCTGCCTCCTGACAGCGCTGAAGCTCGGCCTCCATGTTCTGCTTCTCCTTCGACAGCTGCTGAAGCTGCACCTGCAGGGCAAGAGTCACAGGGGGCAGGGCTTGCTGCAGGTGAGCCATCGGAGGTGGGTCCAGAGGACTCTCAGAGATGCCCTCAGCAGGCAATGACGAAGGATGAGTGAGGAGGTCCTGAGAGCTGAGAGGAGAAGTGGGGGGGGTTTGTCATTATCATAGTTTTGATTAATAAAGATTGTCTATGACAAGACAGATCATTCACTCAGATTTAAAAAACAAAGATCAGCTTTAGGATAAAACGAAGGAAAAGGAAGCTCTGACCACGTCACTGTGACAAGCTGATAGGTATTCAATCAGCACTGATATCAGTGGGGGGAGAGGGAGGGGTCAGGTTAATTAAAGGTAAAGAGAGCTGAGGAACAGCAGAGGACAGAACCAAAGATGGAGTCATTTTGTGTCTGTTGAACATATTAAGATATTTGGTAGAAAACTGAAGAAGAAAAGCTAAAGATAAAATGTAAACACAAGAAGAAGAGTAGTTTTTGTGACATATTTTGTTCATGGACTTTTTCAGATTTTTAAATTCAAACGTAAATCATCGTCAGAACCAGAATCAGAACCAGACGGACCACTTGAGGGCACAGAGTGTGACCACTATGAGCTCATCCACTGAGCTGCTGAACCAACAGGCAGCAGGTCACAGGTCAGAGGTCACAGGGGGTCAGTCAGCCTCAAGTCAACATCTGAACCATATCTGTGAACCTGATGAGGGTCAGCTGAAATCCAACTGTGACCAGGCAGAAATCAAAAGATTTAACCGCAATGGCAAATAACAAGAGAGACCAGTTCACATCCAAAACATGTCTGTAAAGTGCCAGAGACCTGGATCGACCACAGACCAGCTGAGGGTTGACAGGATAAGGACCAAAACACATCAGCTGAGCTCCATCTAAAATCAATAGAGACCAGACCAAGACTAGAAAAGATCTAAAAGAGATCATTTCAACAGTTAAAACCAGGCATGGTGTGGGATCTGATGCATTTTACATTTTGGATTATTTGGATTCAACAGAAGAAAAGTACTAAAAAGTTTTTAAATTTGTACCAAACTCTAGTTTGATTTTTTTGATTTGCAGACGATGTAAATGTTGACCTGATGTGTTGATGTGTGTTTACCTGTGTGTGTAACTGTTACTTTAGAAGACCAACTAAACATTGGTTATAATTACAGAATCAAACAAGTAGAAGAGAGTTGAACTAAGAATAAAAGGAGTTTAAATTCACCCCAGAGTTCTGATGATGAGTTCACTGACCAGCTGCAAAAATGAGACGTTGTGGTTTTAGGAAAAACATTTATACCCCTGCGTTTGTACAGTAAGAAAACACACACACATAAACAGGCAATGGAATAAAGTAAAAACAAATCTTACAGCAGAGAAATAATGAAAAGTTTTCCCCACAAACTCCATTATGAACAAATATATTAAGATATTTTATCAGATGTGTATCAACAGATCCTGATGGAGACATCCTCAGTTTCTACTGAGACTCTTAGACTTTCTCCAACCATCAAAACCAGATCTACAGCAGGTTCGGGTTTTCACTGATCCACGTGTGGTATCCTAAGTGTAAAACATCAGAAATGGCCTCTGGCTCCTCACACTGATGAGCATTTGGTTTTGCCTTTGCTGCCATGTGGTTTGTTTTTAATCCCAAACCCTGGATTTAATTCTGAAACATTCACTTTTCTCATTGTTGTGTTTCAGACATTTTAACTCTTGTGGGAAAATAAACATCAGAAGTGAACAACCTGTAAATCCCCGATCACATTGTCTTCATTCTCATCTCCACATGTTCAAACTGATCCATAAAGTTTCATGTGAAACCAAATTACTTCTGTAAAGATCTATTTTGGATCCAGATGATGAGTATTTAAATTACAGTCACCAGTTCAAAGATCGTACACACAGGCTCAGTTTACCTGTGTCTTTCTCTTTCATCTGATTGGTTGAAACTGAACAAAGGAGGAAGAATCCTCTGAACAAACACACACATTTGTCACACATTTGGCAACAAACAACACAATGTCACCCATCAACACAAAGTCGAAGTCACCCAGCAACACACATGATGTCACCCAGCAACACAAAGTCAAAGTCACCCAGCAACACACATGATGTCACCCAGCAACACAAAGTCACCTGGCAAC
>JAUMHL010000015.1:24361-39303 GCA_032362345.1 Sandelia bainsii
CAGCAACACAAAGTCGAAGTCACCCAGCAACACACATGATGTCACCCAGCAACACAAAGTCACACGGCAACACGCAGGATGATATCACCCAGGAACACAAAGTCACCTGGCAACACACAACATGATGTCACCCAGCAACACAAAGTCGAAGTCACCCAGCAACACACATGATGTCACCCAGCAACACAAAGTCACACGGCAACACGCAGCATGATATCACCCAGGAACACAAAGTTATCCGGCAATGCGACATCCCCTGGCAACATGCTGCAGTGTTTGCTCGTTGTCCTGGTGGAACAACGTGAATGCTGGATAACTGTCGTGATCAAAGATGGAATATTTGTCTCTTTAGAGTTTACAATCCTGTCTGTGACTTTAATAAACATCAGTATGTTGTGGCGGATAAAATTCCTGACTCAAGCTGTTCAACGTCACAGGCTGTTTTCAGGTTGAGGCTACGTTACACTTTAGTAGCCACTAATCAGACAGGAGTGTTACAGCAGATCGCTCTCAGTGTTCTGGGTTAGGCCATCCAGCCTTTACATTTTTCTTTCATAAGCTGCTTTCAGGCATGAACTGGAACCCTGAACTTCTCTAGACATTACCCAGGTGAGCTACATGTAAGAACACAAATGTCTGAGTCAGTTGGCCTGCATGAGCCCATGCAGTTGGGAGTATTCCCAGAGAGTTAGTGGGCATTCCTTTGATCCACCTTTCTGTATGGTACAAATTTTTCATATACTGTCATACTTCAGTAAGCAGGAAATTGTATAACACTATTTGCCACTGTAAGTGCTACAGTAGCATTAAGACTGTCTAGAGAGAAAAATCTTTGAATACCTGTAAATTTTTATATTCTGTATACTCCTGACAGTAGAATAAGTCACAGATCTATACAAAGACCCAAACATGCAGAAAAAAGAAACTACTGTGAGAAACAGTGAAATCACCAGAATTTAAAAAACACAAAATTTTGGTCAGACAGCCCAGCACTAGTTTGAACCTTGAGACATTTAAAGTATGGACTGTCCAAAATGTCGTCACTATGATGCTGCATCCTGACACTGATCCTCAGAGACAGCAATACAAATCACAGGTCCTTCACTAAAACGTCCAGACAGATTCATACGTCTGTTAAATCACCTCACATTTCTGTCTCATTTTGTCTCACACACACACTTTTTCTTGCAACTGTATACGGTGTGTATACAGTTGCAAGAAAAAGTAAGTGAACTATTTTCAGTTCCCTGGTTTTCTGCATAATTTGGTAATGACGTGATCTGATCTTCACCACAGTCAAAAATATCTAAGTTGATAAAACACAAACAGTCATCTTTAACAAACAATGTGATTTGAATCTTCCTCACAGAACTGCTCCACCTCAGACATATTCTCTTGTGTGACCGACTCTCTTCATGTCATTCCACATCATCTGTTAGTTTGAGGTCTGGACTCTGACTGGACCACTCCAGATGGTGGATTTTGTCATTCTGTAGTAGATTTACTCTGATGTTTAGGGTCATTGTCCTGCTGTAGCTTCTTCTGAGTTTCAGTTTGCAGACAGACACCCTGATATTATCCTGCAGGATGCCTGGATAAACGTGGGAATTCATTTCCCCTACATGATATCAAACTGTCCAAAGGCAGCAAACCCCAAATAATGATGCTCCCTCCACAGTACTTCATTGTGGGGATGATGTTTTTATGTTGGTATGCAGTTCTCTTTTTACACCATACATAGTGCTGCAAGTTCCTCCCAAACAATTCTATCTTTGATTCATCTTTCCACACAACACTTTACTTTGTCAAACTTCAGGTGTGCTGCAATGTCTTTTGGAGAGCAGTGGCTTCCTTTGTGGAGTCCTGCCATGGATACCATGTCTGTTTTGCATATAGTTGACTCATGAACAGAGATGTTAACCAGCTCCAATGAAACCCTCAATACTGTAGCCATTACTCCAGGGTTCTTTTTTACCACTCTTCTGAGATCTTTTGTTGTGAGACATGGCTCACATCAGCTGATGCCGTTTGTAAATAGCATACTGACACACTGGGTGTTTTTATTAACTCAAAGTAGCTCCAAACCCCACCTCCATTTTTGTGTCATTGATTGGATTCCAGCTTTGCTAACAACTGACTCCAGTTGGTGCTTAGTGAGATCAGCCAGAGTTTCCCTTACTTTTTCTTGCAAAGGTATATTCACACTGTAAGCAGCCCACAGTGTTGTCTCCACTCATGTTTGACAATCCCAGAATAACATCTTGCAGTATGCAACTGACCCTTTATTTACTGGTTCCTCAGATGTCACCTGTGTGAAGTCTAAAGTAAAACCCAAACAGAAACATGCTCACCTAAGGCACAACTAGCATATGCATTTCACTGTAGATGATACCAGAGAGATGGATATATGAATTAAGGCTTTGAGTTGATGAAATTAACTGTGCAGTCTGAGGAAGTGTGGCGCATTTAGATTCAAGATTGAAGAGGTTTATTTGTCACATACACAGTTATACCAGTACAACCGGCAGTGAAATGTATAACTGAGTCACTCTATAGGCTATGCAAGAATAGAAGAAAATAAAGTAAAAAGACAACTAATTTAGAGGTACATTTTTTTTTGCAAATATACAATATATAAATACAGAATATAAATATACAAGCTAAGTATAGTGTGGACTAAGGTTATTGTGTGCAGTAAAGTGAACACGTGCAGTACATTTGAAGTACATTCAAGTGCAAATTTACAGAAAAAAACGTACAGAAGAGACGGACCAGATCTAAGTAGAATTGAGGAGCCTTATGGCCTGGGGGAAAAAACTCTTCCAGAGTCTGAATGTAATGTTCTAATTGGCTGAACGTGCTCCTCTGTCCAGCCAGGACACTGTGAAGTGGGTGGGAGGGATTGTCCAGGACTGAGAGGAGTTTGGACATCATCCTCCAATCTGCTACAACGTGTAGAGGAGAGGTCCCCAACCACGGGTCCGTGGGTCATTTGGTACCAGGCCGCACAGAAAGAATTTTTTTAATTTTATTTCCGTTTTATTGTCTTTTATTTTCGTCTGCCCCTCTTGACACTCTCCGTTTGTAAACATGCCTGGTGCACTTCGCATGTCCGTGCTGGAAGAGGAGCAATTGCTGGAGATTAAAAATGACAGTGGCCTTAGTTTGAGACGACCTCTGTATAACCCACCAGCGTTTTAACCGCCAATGTCCCCCTAACCCAATAACTCAATGGGGGTGTGGAAAAACATCTAGAGGCCAACTTCAAACCAATTGCACAAGTTATCATCAAGTGGGGAATTTACCAAGGAGATGCTCTGTCCTCACAGCAGTTCTGCATAGGCCTGAATCCCCTCAGTCAGAACATCAACAAGTCTGGCTATGATTCCAGACTACGGAATGGAGCCAAAATGAGAAACCTCCTCTAAGTAGATGACATCAAGCTGTATGCCAAGAGTGAACAAGACATTGATTCACTGATTCACCCCACCAGGATCTGCAGCAATGTCATTGGAATGTCATTTGGACTAGAGAAGTGTAGTCAGAAGAGAGGGAAGGTAATCAGATCTGAGGGGATAGCACTACCAGAAGGCAACAAAGCAGATATTAAGAACAGCTATACTGTAAGTACATTGGAGTCCTGCAGGCAAATAGGAACCTTAGTCTTTACCCAAATTGTGTCAGGTGCTGTTTCCATTGTTCCTAGAACAACTGAACTACATTCATTTCAAGCACTTGTTAAAAGGTCAGTTAGTAACTGGAAAACTGACACATCTGAAAGAATCTTTGGGTGTCATAAATCACTGCTGCCTGTACAACAGATTAATATTTACTCAGCAGGACAGTGACATTTTTCACATTTACTATTTACACATCTACAAAACAACTTTAGTTTCATGGATGTGATTGTACAAAACAAGGCTAAACCTTTGTTCCATAGTGGAATTTCTGTTGGCAGAGGTAAATTTAGACATGTCTGACGTATTACAGACATAAAAAGGGGGCGATCATCACAGTGGGATGTCACTAAGTCCACACAGGCAACCCATCATGAGGTTTTAGCTGGTACTTGTGTTACATTCATCTGACCTGTGATTGGCTCGTAGGGTCCGTAGCTCCGCCTCCAGCCGCCCCCTGTCCTCCAAAGCACCATCTCTCTCTCTCTGAAGCTTCAGCAGCTCCTCCTGATTGGACAAGACACATGTCAATCACATTAACTTCTGAGAGCATGAAGAGAACATGTCTCATTTAGATTAGTTCAACCTGAAGGTGTTCCGTAAAATTCTCTCCACAATTTAGAAATACATGAATCTTTCAAATGTGAGTCAGACGTCGCACAAGAGAAGGAACTTGTTATATGACCTGATATAATCAAAAAGAAGCAGCTTCACAACAGAAATATGTTTCATCTTTATCCAGAGTCGAAGGAAACACTTTGAACTGCTGACATGTAGCTGCCGTCAGAGCCTCACATTAATCTCATTAACATCCATGTTAATCATGTTGGAGCAGAGATGATCAAATTATTGATTCACAAACAAGCTTTTTATATTAGATTCAAACTTCTCACCTTAACACACCATCTGTATCCATGAGCCTTAACCAACATGGCTCACGGTGCTAACTTAGATATCCATAATTATCAACATGTAAACATATATCATGATATTTTTGACTTTATCTTTAACCTAACCCTCGTGAAACCAGGACCGTATAACTCAGTGTATAAACCAGAAATCTAGATTCTTGAAGCTTTTCTCTCATTAGCTCCTTTCAATCATAAATTAAATCCCTAAATCAGTGTAAACCTGAAAGTGTAAAGTGCATCTGTAATTGTTCACTTTGTGTTTGTGGAGTTGTTCATGTGCACAGGTCTCCACTGGAAGAGAATATTGATCTCAGTGAGACCGTTTGTTTAAATAAAGGATTCATTAACTAATTGGGTAATTAACTAACACAAGTGTCAACACTCTTCATAATGAGGATTTGATTTCTATGCGTTTGTATTTAGCTCCTGATTATTAAAGCAGCATATCATTACATAGTGAGAGTGAAGCTCCAGGTGCATTCTGGGAATAAAACAGCCCTCAGCAGGTGGATTTCTGAGTTTGATGATGTCTTGGTCGTTACTAAAACGGTTTGTTTGTCTAATGCAGCAGCAGGAAGTGACCTCTGTGACGGAAGGTGAAAAGACGGAGCAACACAAGAATAAAATACACAAAATAAACAACTGAACACAAATGTTGGTGGGTTTGGTTTTAAAACTGAAATCTGAAATTATAAATGATATCAATTGATCATCAACTTCAAAAACCCCAACAAAGATAGGTAAAGTAAAGTAAAGATTGTTACAGATTAATCAGGTGTCAATCGGGTACAAAATAAGTAATAATAATCATCTTCACCTGTCACAGCTGTTACTAAAATAATCACCAATGTAATGGTAATAAACACTGGTCCACTTCCTCTCACCACAGCTGGCTTGTGGCCAGGATGATGGATGACAAGTGAAACTTCAAGAAACCAAAGTGAGTCCAGTTGCCACTGAACAGAACCTGTTATGTTTAGACCATGACCAGGAAGACTGAGAACCTGCAGACTGTGTCAACACGTCTCACACCTGTTATCTACAGTTGTATGCAAAAAGTTCGGGCAGCCCAAAATTTTATTATCTTTCCTTCTTTCTTTTTTTTTATTGGAAAGTTGCAGGCAGTCTATCTATGATATGAAACTTAAAACACAATATTTTCAGCAAATATTGATGCAAAGTTACTTTTTGTTTCAATATTTCAACAAAATAAAAAGATAAAAACATCATTGTAGCATGTGCAAAAGTTTGGGAACCCTACTTATGGTTGATGACTATTTGGGGGTTTCTCCCTTTGTTCCTTGCTAAAGGTTTCTATTTCTACATTCCTGCATACACAGCTCTTCTATGATCTGCCCACTGATTTACTTTTGTTCAGTGTATTACACCTAGTAAGTACCATGATGCCATACTGTGATGTCATAAGTACCTCTGAATTAATATTTGATGAAAATATTGTGTTTTATGTTCCATATCACAGAGAAGCTGTTTTCTAATTAAATAAAAACTAAAATATTTGTCAAGTCGTGTTCAAACTTTAAATCCAACAACACAACACAAAAACCTCAACTGATTCAAACTGAAACACAAGTTGGCTCATGCGGTACCCCCTACCCACCCCACCCCCAGTGAGCCGCAGGAATCGAACCTGCAGGTCGACAGTTACAGGACGGTGAGTCTCAGTGAGTCTTTGGTCAAATTGTGTGGAGGTGGACTCCAGCGGGGATTACAGACCTGATCCTGACCTCCTGCTCCTCTATGCTAATTAGAACCCGCAAGGTCTGGAGTTTAAAGTGAGACATCAAAAGAGAAACCAAACCCACAGAGTCAATATGTGTCTTTTCCAGCCGGGCCGGAGGACTCGCTTCAAAAGATCCACACACTTATTAATCAGAATCATTTCCAAATGAGATGATCAGTAGGCAGAGCAACGCCGGGCTGACCTTTACCATGAGGAGTTAAGGTCACCAAGGAGGAGGGAGACGAGCGGGGAGGACGGGGGGAGGAGGGGATAAACTAACCAACCCAGACTTTTACCATGAGGAGTTAAGGTCAAGCAAGGAGGGGCGAGTACAGGTGGAAGAAGGCTCCTGCATCATAACCATGATCCTGGATTACTGAGAATCTCTCCCACTGAAGCTTCAGCTCTTGGACTCAGCTCCAGTTCATCTGTTCTGATCCAAATCAGTAGATCAGTTTGTAAATTTGAATCAAAAGAAATGAAAAAGCATCAGTACAAACCAGGTGACAATGTTCTCATCTCTCATTGGTTAAAAAAAACCCTGAGGTGGGAAGAGTAAAGCCAGGTGAACATTCCTGAGAGAAAAACTGCTCGGCAGCACGAAGCACCAGCTGGTAACTAGGGTGATTCTCTGCATCTGAAACCGAGGGAAAACACAAAACTGCTTCACACACCGAACACAAGCTTCCTACAGGTCTAGAGGTCAAGGTCAGATCACATTCCCACCACAAATAACCACTACAGAGTTCGTTTGGGACTAAGACCACATCCAGTAAGGGGCCTTGGTGTAATAGTTTGGTTTTTGGTGTTTGGTATGAACCCGATCTAAACTTTGACATCAGCGACAGTTTCAGTTTCATTTTTCAACTTCTTCAGAGTTAAGACTTAAAATTTTATTTATTTATTTTGATTCTAAGTGACTTTTGTCTTTTCACTGCTTCAGCTTATGCCATGTTCACTGTTAGACCGAAGCTTCAGTGTCACTGAAACTGGCTCTGGGTTCAGTCTCTGTCCGATTTTAAAGGTTCTGGTTTAAGGTTCAGGTCTAGAGTTCTGGTGCAAAGGTATGGCTTGTGGTCTCAGCACCTCTCTGACTGTCTGTGGGTTAATTTAACAGCAGCTGTTGGTGTTTCTTGGTGAAATTAAAAGCGTCTCCGGGCTCTAATCCCCCCGGAGCCCCCAGACTAATTAACAGATGAGATGAAGGAAAAAGAGCGAGAGAAACATTAATAACTAAATTTAATTTATTTCAGCAACAGACGCAGTTGGAGCTGCAGAGAAGACTGAGAATTAAACAGCAGATTCTACTGCACAGAGACTGGTTCTACAGAGAATCTGGTAGCAGTCTGGAAACAACTGATCATCTACAGCTAATGAGAGAATAAATATAAATGGAATAAATTCATGTGTCAGTCATAATGACCACATCGAATGAATCAAGGAACCAAGATACAGATATTTGTCTGGGTTTCTGCTTCTGTTTTCAGTGTGTGTGATCCAGCAGAAAATCCTGAAACAAAGATGATTCATTATCATCAGATTCATAACCTGCAGCAATTCCTCTGGTGAGGGGGGGAGGGGTATGCTTACGTCTCTGCAAAGTGTAACTGTGTTTAAATCTGTAAAACGAATAAAGATCAGTGGTGGAAAGTACACTGGTCACTGACGGTGAAGAGGATAACACTGATTGTCTTGTCATCATTGTACCTGTTAGTGGGTGGGATACATTAGGGAGCAAGTGAACATTTTGTCCTCAGAGTTGATGTGTTAGATTGCTTTGGGCAATGTTCTGCTGGGAACCCTTGGGTTATGCCATCCATGTGGATGATAACTTAACACGTATCAGCTACCTAAGCATTGCTGCAGTCCATGTGCACCCTTTCATTGAAACGGTATTCCCTGATGACCTCTTTCAGCAGGTTAATGTGTCCTGCCACAAAACAAAAAATGGTTCGAGGTGTTGACTTGGCTTCCAAATTCCCCAATTCAATCAAGCACTGTGGGATACGCTGGGCAAACAAGGCTGATTCATGGAGGCTCCAGTTCACAATTTACAGGGCACAAAGGATCTGTTACATCTTGGTGCCAGATACCACAGCACACCTTCAGGGGTCTAGGGGAGTCTGTGACTCAATGGGTCTGGGCTGTTTTGGCAGCAAAACAGGAACCAACACAATATTAGGCAGGTGGTCATAATGTTCTAAGTGTAACTAAGTAGATACAAATACTAGTACTTTTTAATTTGGAAATAATTTAATCTTATTTCCATGTAATGTTACTGATAATGTTTAATGTTATTGATATTATTTTTAAAGACTGAACTATATTTCAGGGTAAATACTTTTTATGTGTGGAGGTCATCCGCGTTATGATTCACCCAAAGGTTCTGTTTACTGGGAACTGGACTTTTCACGTCTCATCATAAAGGTTCCATCAGTTCTGACTCCACATGGGGACTCACCAGGATTTAAACCCTGATCCTGCTTATCCAGTTAACGAGCACCTTTACTCACTGATCTATCAAGATATTTTTAACGTGTTGAGTTCAGAACCACCACGGACCGGCTTAAAAAATTCCTCAGACTGGAGTGCCATGGTAGACAAATGGTTAAAATGGATGCCAAGTACATAGCAGCATCCCCAGTTCAAATCCAGCTGAGGACTTCTGCTGCATGTCGTATGTCCCCCCTCTCCAGTGTTTCCTGTCTGTCTTACTAACACAAGCTAAGAAAAAAATCAATCACACAGTAGTAACATATTTATAAATACTGATCAATGATGAATTAATCATCAGCAAAACATTTGCAAATACTTGTGAATGATTAAGAAATGTAGTTAATCATTAAATAAACATTAACAGATAAATAAATGACTAATAATTTGTCACGAATTGCTTTATTTAATGATTTGTTTTCATGTGGATATGTGTTTACAGTTTACAGTCTGATGTCCCACAAAGGAACTAGGATCTGAGGAATAACATCTGCATCATTTCCATCGTCCTAATCTAGAGTGTAAACTGTTTGTTATGTACAAACATTTAGCACAAACAAGCTGAAATGATTGAGGAACAAACAGATGGAGGGTCAGACCGGTTCCTGCTGTCAGGTAACTGACAGGTGTCTCTGATCGGTTCTGATCAGGTGATTTGTGTTGGAACTAATTAATTGTTCCTCAGTTTCCCTCCAAACACTGATCGGTGATAAAAACCTGATTCTCTCTCAGATTCTGTTTGAATAACAAGTTGTTGGCAAACAAACGCTGCAGCGCCTCCACGGCAGGTTGCCGTGACAACAGAGCAGACATCCCATCATCACCATTCACTACAGAGACCTGTGTGTGTGTGTGTGTTCACCTTTGTGGCCCGTTGCTCCCGCTCCTGAATCAGATCCTGTTCCAGACGTTTATACTGCAGAGAAACACGATCAGGATTATTGATCTGCAGGTTGTCATGTGATCAATTTGTTCACATGATGACACTGATAAGGTCACAGAGGAAACACCTGACATCAGCTCTGGGACCCTGTTGAAGTCTCCTGGACTTTAGTGAAAGTGGTCTGAGCAGCTTCAGAGAAATCAGTCTCTGATTTTAAACCAGGTTCTGTTAGTTTGTCCCAGTGTCTGTTCTCTGTAGTGTAACTGGTCAGAACCTCAGAACCACTTCTCCCACACATGCTGAACACAGATGAGCTCAGCTGGTACCGTTTGATTTTTAAGTTTAATCCATGAGGGAAACAGATTAAAAACATTAATCTGGACATTTTCTCATAAAGGTTTTAAATCTGTTTATTCAGAATTTGTCACTGTGAAACAGAAACATGGAGCCAGCATGAGGATTTCTGTGCAGACGTCATCTCTTTGACGTTGTGACCGGGTCAAGTTTTGTGACCTGATCCTGATCCGAGTCCTTTAATAAGGAGATCCTAGAAAGTTGATTCTGTTCCTCTGGACATAGTTTTTCAGTGGGGGATACGTTTCAAAACTCATCCGAGTCTCCTCCTCAGTCTCAGCTGACTGCAGGTTTCCCCAACCTTATAAACAGTACCTTTGCATAATGACCGAAACTAGCACCATTGACTAACAATGGGCCATGTGATAGATGATATGCAAAATTGTCCACTGATTAATGGACCTGTGCACCATTCACAAAGAGTTGGGGAATGGCTGCAGTCACAGCATTGTAAGATGGTGAAAGATGTACCCTTAGGCCCCCTCCTCGGTTCAGAGATGGTCGTTCCTTGCGTTTCCTTTACGTAAATGGCCTCCTTGACTCCTCTCTCAAACCAGTGTTCCTCCCTGTCCAGGATGTGCACTTCATCATCTCTGAAGGAGTGACCACTATCCTGTAGATGTGAATAGACTGCCTGAGTCCTGGCCTGATGAGGTAGCTCTTCTGTGCTTAGCCAGTGGTTGTTTGGTTCCCCCGATGTATAGTTCACGGCAATCCTCCTGGCACTTAACTGCGTAAACTATATTACTCTGTCGTTGCCGGGGGACCCGATCCTTGGGGTGGACCAATCTTTGGCGTAGCGTGTTTTGGGGTTTGAGAAAATGCGTCTCAGCTGTTCCGATACTCCTGACACATAAGGGATCGCCAAAGGTTTTCACTTAGGCAGCGGATGTGCTTCCTCTCTCCTGAATCACTTAGAGCATTCTTTAGGTGTCTTCCCTGCTTTGACAAAAGTCCAGCTGGGATAACCACATTTACTCAGGGCCTTTTTGATATAGTTTTCTTCTGCTTCCCTGGCCGCTGAGTCTGTGGGGATGGTGTTTGCTCTGTGTTGTAGAGGGGGCCTAAGGGTACATCTTTCACCATCTTACAATGCTGTGATTGCAGCCATTCCCCAACTCTCTCTGAATGGTACATGTCCATTGATCAGTGGACAATTTGCCACTGAAAAACTTTGTCCAGGTGAACAGAATCAACTTTCTAGGATTTCCTTACCTGGATTATTGAGCATGCATCGAGACATAATAATGAGATCATCTCCTAGTAGCTGCTGAAACTGAATCTGAAACTTAAACTGACCTGAATGTTGATTTAACCTGATGGTGAAAGAACAGATGAGTCAATGAATCCAACACCTGATTGTTCACACTTAACCAAACCACTGAAGGTTCTGGTTCTGGTTCTGGTCAGTTATAAATGAAAACACCTTGTGCTTGTCCACAGTTTGAATCTCATTCACACAAAAACAGAGTTAAAGTTCCAGCAGGACCCTTATCCAGTTCAGACTGTTCTGGACCTGCTGCCGGTCTAGCCTCAGTCTGCCTGTGGGAATCAAACAGACAACCTTCTGGTGTGTGTGTGGTGGTGCAGGGGGTGGGGGGCTGTAATAAATTCTTATTAACTCAATAAAAAGCAGAAACCTTCAGCAGTTCTATGAGGTCGGTGGGAGAAGAGGGGGTGAGGTAAAGAATAACTGGGAGCCCCCCCCCATTTCTAATATTTCCCAGCAGTCCCGGCGGTGGCGGGAGATAATCCCTGAGAGATGAGGAGTGGGAGTGAGGGATGGGCGAGCGGTGGGGGGGGATCCTCCAGTGTGGAGTGTCTCTTCTTCTTCTCCTGCGAGGATTACGGCGGCATTTGAAACATATTTCACTGCAACAGCAGAGCTGGGGGGGGGGGGATTAAGGTGGAGGGGTGGTGTTAACGTGGGGGAGGTGAGTGTTAAAAGATGCCGCTGTAATATTGGGGAGGGGTGGGGGACAGTGATGGTAAGCTGGGTGACACCGAACTGATACCAGTACAGTGCTAAGATGTGTGGGGTTAATGGTGGTGGTGGGGACAGGGGGTGGGGGGTACTGCTACATTTCCCACAGCTTATACTAAAACAACTGGTACTGCATCATTTGTACATGTACTGCAAAAAACAAAGTACTACATTACAAAGTATGGCAACAACAGTTTAAAGTACTACATAATTTCCCATATGCTTGTACAAGAATCAAAACTACAAGTACTATATCAATACCTATAGTGTTGGTTTAAGTACTACTACAACTCAAGGTTTGTTGTATTACTGCACCTTTGCTTCATCTCTTTAGGTACTACTCTACTGGAAATATTACTTTCATCTTAGTAAGAAACACAAGTACTGATCAATCTCCATTAGTATGGCTAAACTACAAGTACTACTACATTTGTGCAAGTATCATTTCGTCTTTATGGGCATTTCATTTACACCAACTACTTCATCGACACATCCCCTTAAAATACAACATCAAAACTACAAGTACCACTTCAGTTTTACTAGTACTACTTCATCTCGTAGTACTTTAGCTGTACTTTGTACTTTCTTATTTCGTCTTCCTCCGCTCCCTGTTGCCATGGTTACTGGTTGTGCTACTGCATGCCCAATACCATGGCAACGGCACCCTGTCCATCACAGTTTGTGATTTTTTCCTAAATCCACCTGTGATGTCAGAAGGAGGCGGAGCTTCTGAACTCACCACCTGCCGCACAGCATGCTGGGAGCCCAACCCCCACCCCCTTGAATCTCACTCCGTGATGCTCCCCCCTCTGTCATCCCTTCATCACTCAGATCTCATCTCTTTTATTTCCACTCGTTTCTCACTCTGTCCCCCACCCCCTGATCCCCTCTCCCCCTCCCTCCCCCCTGGTCCTCCCACAGAGAGCGGGATATGAATCCAGAAGAATTGTGGGTAATAAATCCAGCACTCTGCAGGTTTTTGGTAATAAACTCTGTGAACTGAACTCTGATAATAATCAGACTGCAGAGGAGGGGTGGGGGTGGGGGGTGTTCTTCTGACTCAGAATTTAAACTTTTATCAGCCTCTGAAACTTCTTTACTTATTATTTATTGATCAGTTTAAAACATATTATATTAAATTAATGACATAATACACTCCCTGATGAAGATCATGTGATATGATCAAAAGCTCAGGAACAGCTACTTCACGGATCAGTTTTTTTATATTTCATACTGTCTTTAACATATCGATTCATGTTCCGTCTTTACACTGAAGTTCTATTTCGTATTAATTTATTTTGTTAATCTCATTTCCTGTTATATCTGCTGTTACATTGATAAACGATCAGACGTTAATAAAGAATGTGCAGCGTGAACTCTGATCTATCTTCACTGCATCTGGTCTCCTGCTGCAGCTCAACTCGTTATGTTCAGATTCATCACAACCTTTTAAATGTACACGTTCCTTCATGGGACTGAACCAGAAGCACAGTTTGAGTCCGGCCAGAGGCTTTCCTCTCATTCCTTCAGGAAATGTCCCCACACGCTGCAGAAATGTCCTCACAGTGATGGTACGGAACTGAAATGTGTCCACAGCACCACAGACATTCATGAACACACACTCAGGTGTGAGCAGACAGGTGTATAAACAGCGGGGGTTCAGCAAACATCAGCTTTGTCAGCTCAACTGAATCTCGGTGTCAATATTTGTCTCACCAACGCTTTGTTTTCACACCATTCAAAATATTCATGTTCAGATTGAAACAGCAAATATTAGAGGTTTGGGCTGTCGGGGCCGCCGTAACCCGGCCCCCACGCCGAGCACGGCGCCGCACCAACTGGGTTAAACAGCCGACTTAGAGACGGTGATACCTGCAGACAGAATGAACTCTGAGGTTCAGTCACACTGACACGGGGACGACAGCGACAACACAACATGGTGTCAGACAGGAAAATAAGTGCCGATGATCATCAGACTGTTCAGATGTGAGGAGCTACAGAGGAAACCTCTCTGGATTTGTTGCGCAGACAGAAACAGTACTATGATAATACGTCAGTAACAGGGGGGTGGGTGGAATGAATCAAGTCGAATAAGAAAAGAACTGAAAGTGTTTTCACAGTAGAAAAGATATCAGCAGAATTTATATATAGCTGTCTCCTCACAGCAACAAAGTTCTGGGGTTAGCAAATTTATTCCTAAATTTATAAACAGACACTGATTCGTTCCTGCAGTTAATGAACATAATTAATATTCTGTAACGTTCAGGGTCCAAACATAAGTTCAACACATTGACACGACTGTCAGCAGCCACCAGGTAACAATAGGCACAGTGTTGGCTTACCTTGGTGACCGACCCGTCTCTCTCCTCCATGACGGCCTTCATCTCCTGAGCAGTGATGTCATTTTGCCGTTGCCGTGCCAAGCGCACATGCTGAACCAGGACCAACCCGAACTGTTCAATTTCCTGAACAGATTCAGCACCGCAAACACGCTGAAGGAGCTCATCCACATCCTGGAAACAAAACATAGACAGTAAACTAATCAAATTATCAATATGTCAAACAACAATAACCTCAGAAACTACAAACTATGAGAACATGCTCAGTGTGAAGGTATTTACCTGGTCAGAGTCATCCAGGTTCAGAACCTCCAATCTGGAAACACAAGAATTTAAACACAGTTTACTGTTTAATATTTAAAACAATAAACTAGCTGAACTACCTCCAAACCAGACTGTTAAAAGGGTCATATTATGTTTTTCATGGTCTGATATTACATATATAGTGCTGGTTGTCCAGGTGGTGTCTCGATAAGAATGTGGGCTACATAGATAACTGGAAAACGTTTTGGAGAAAACCTGGGCTGATTAGAAGAGACGGCATCCATCCCACTTTGGAT
>JAUMHL010000015.1:51444-74738 GCA_032362345.1 Sandelia bainsii
GACTCGCATATGCTTTATGATTCTTCTTTTAATACCTTGTATTTATTGCTTGCTAATCTTATTGTTTTATCTAGTTTTTAATGATTTTTATTTAATGTTTTTTGTCCTTTATTGTATCATGTTTGTAAAGTGACCTTGGGTGTCTTGAAAGGCGCTTATAAATGCATTATTATTATTATTATTATTATTATTATTAGTGAATACCTCAGGCAGCAGACACCCAGAGAAGGAAGAGGAGCAAGAACAGGAACCTTCATGGAAAGACAGACCCCTGCACGGCTTGTACCATTGGCAGACAGAAGTGGCTGATATCAAAAACCCACCATGGGCTGAACAAAGCTAGACTAAAGGACAGCACAGAGGCACTAATCAAAGCAACACAGGAACAAGCTCCAAGTACAAGATCAATAGAGGCTGGAGTTTACCACACCAGGCAGGACCCCAAGTGCAGGCTGTGTAAAGATGCCCCTGAGACAATCCAGCACATAACAACGGAGTGCAAGATGCTAGCAGGCAGGGCGTACATGGAGCGCCATAACCAAGTGGCTGGCATAGTGTACAGGAACATCTGTGACGAGTATGGGCTGGAAGTCCCAAGGTCAAAATGGGATACACATCCAAAATTAGCTGAGAATGACTAAGCCATGGTCCTGTGGGACTTCCAGATACAGACTTACAAACTGGTGATGGCTAACCAACCAGACATAGTGGAGGACAAGCAGAGGAAGAAGGCTGTAATGGACTGAGAGAAGAGCTAGAAAAGATGTGGAAGGTGAAGACAACAGTGGTCCCCATGGTAATCTGATAGGGGACCCAAGCTTGAAGGAAAAAGACCTCCTGCAGGGGGCGAGTGGGACATTGTATTTTCTTTTTTTTATATACCCATCCCCAGGTTAGGGACAGTATAAGCAGTATATACAATGGAAGTGTAGGATACTACATTTTCTTCACCCTAACAACAGTAGCAGTTGTAATAGTAGTACCAGCAATATTCACCCTCTCACCTGTCCTCAATGGTGACCGGGTGTCTTCTGAGGTCAGGACTACCGGGACCTCTTGATGCTCCACAGCTGTCTGCCTGAGGAGAAGAGCCTCTGCTGGGGGAAAAGTCCACCTCCATCTCCCCTGTACCTCCCCGAGGCCTCTGGTGGGAGAGGAGTGAGACGGGCAACTTCCTTTGGTAGAGGAGTGAGACAGGTGAATTCCTTTGGGAAAGGGATAACACTGGTGAGACAGAACTTCGTGGGGAGAGGGGTGAGACAGGAGAGACAGACCTCCGGTGGAAGACAGGTAAGAGGGAGGTCAGAGGGTCCTGGAGATGCTGAGGGGCTGAGGGGCAGACAGGCAGTAGTCAGTGGGGCTGCAGAGGAAATAGTTTAATTTTACTGGATGATGGCAGGATGTTACCTTGGGGCCAGCTGCTGTGGTCCGGATCCAGACTGATCCCCGTTCTGTGAACATCAGAAACAAGAGGGAATGACAAAAACCTGGAATTCTGGAAAAACTAGATTTTCAATGACAGAAAGACATCAGAGACTAAACAGGTGACATTTACTGTCCTGCTGACGGAGGTCCAACTCCATCTGTCTTAAAACGAGTTCTGCAGACTCTTCATTTTCTGCTTTCTAAGTGGATTCTGTAGGCTTATTTTGGAACTGACTTGGCCATCATTTCAGTTCAATTCAGTTTTTTAAAGAGCAGCTTACATTTTAAGATTAAGACCTTACAGGTCCTTATATATAGAAAACACCTACAACTAGAAAACCAACAGAGAACATGAAAACCTCTGAAGTCACACTGAATCACTTCCCGTCTGTGTGTTGATGAACATGTGATATTTTCTAACAGATGATGGTGCACGTGGTTTTACATGATGACGTATTTTCTGCAGCGTTGACCTGCCTTTTGTTTTTCCATTTCTCAACAACGTGATTTGATTCATTAAAAAAACTACAAAAAAGTGTAAAGATGGAAATATTTCATACCTTCTTATTCACCTTCTGACACAGCATTGTGGATTCATGATCTCACATGTCTCACTGCCAGCATGAACCTGCGCAAATTAAGATCTAAACCCAACTAAACACACATCATGTACAGTGACACCATCATTTCTTTCTATACATCACCACGGTGACTCTGAAATGAAACAATCACGATGTTTGGAAGTGAGGAATGTCAGCTTTAATTTAAGGGGCTGGCCCAAAATACTGAATGGATTACAGACCCTCAAGTTCGGCCGTAAATAATTGGACAAATTCATGCAGTAATAAAATAAATTGTCCTTTCTTATACGTGACTGCAAATGTTACAAATCCTCAGCAAAACCAGAAACAGTATTAGATTTTTTTGCCGGTGATGCTCTGACAGGTCTTTACAGCATCTGTCTTCACTTCCTGATGGTTGTGGCTGTTTTACCTTCAGTAGGTAAAATGTAGCTCAGCTGGATCTGGTCAGACGCTCGACTTGTACAAAGGTCAAGAAGCTCAGCAGATTTAAGAATGATCCAATTGTATGATTTGACCACAACTAATGTTTCTGCTGTCTGATGGATTTGATTTGGTTATTGAGCCTTATGATGGTTTGTCCTCTGACAGTGACATATCTTTAGACTTCATACTGAGAGTTAACAACAGGTTCCAAATGCAACACAAACTGTGAAGTTCACTGTCCACATACTTTGACTTTATTGTCCCAAAGGGGGAAATTCTTTTTCACAGTAGTGTACTTATTTGACAAAAACACACCACAACAGTATCAATTATACGATACAGCAGAAGTTACAACAACAACAAAAAAAATAAAAAAATACTTATGGACTTGACAGTATAATCCACAGAACCACCTGTGTTGCCGATTCCTGCAGCCTGCAGGATGCGATAACATGGCATCACAGAGTTCTTCGTACCTGTTAGGGTTGCTGAGTTGCTGTGCTGAGTTGCTGAGTTGCTGTTTGGCAGGTGAAGGCAGACGCTGGCGTAGCTCCACGTTCACTCTGGGATTAGCTGAAAAAATAAAAACACATTTATCTGAAACAAACTGTCTCACCTGTGTGTCTCTCTTGCCCGCCCCCCAAGTATGTTGGACCTGTCTCTGTCTGTATCGGTCTTTAACGAGCAGGATCTGTCGTTATATGGATAATTTTAAATGGAGCTAATTAAAAAAGCAAACAGCATTAATATCTCCTTAAGACTTCATTAAGGATTTAAAGGCACCAATCAGACGCAGCTCCTCAGGTGTAATTAAAATGACAGCAGACATCACGCTAAACGCTTGTTAAGTCAAAAGTAATCAACAAAACACTCAGTTTCCACTCACAGCAATTATACAGAGGGTTACTGTGTGTGTGCTGGTGTTACTGACGATGTGGGGATTTAACCTCTTACTGCCTGAATTTATTTATAATTATGCAAATAAATTATGTGTTTTTGCTGTCAAGCAGATACTAAATTAAGTGTAGATAGTTAATTAGAATGTAGCACATACAATAGGTATAAATTTAGCTATTATGCAAATTAGCGACATTAGACATAATAGTAACAAATGTTGTAGAGTATTTTACTGATGCTGTTATTGCTGTAACAGGACATTTAAATGGAAAATATATGTTTCTGTACGATCATTGCTGTTCCATCATCACTGAATGACATAAATACATGAGCAGTCATTAACCCTAAATGTAAAACAGTGACAACAAACTGCTCCAATTCATTTCTATTCAATTTGAGGGAACTATCTGGATTTTCTTGAATGTAATACAGATTACTTTGTAAAATAGTCTCCAAAAGTCCAGACAGGAGGCGGTTTGAGGTGAACTCACAACAATGGTGAACAAGGGGTTAAAATAAAAGTCTGTGTACAACAGACAGTTGTTACCTGATGACTGATGGTGCACTGAATGATTATGAAAACCTACTGAAACAATCACTGACAAACCCACAAATCTGTTTTCAGAAACCAGCAGCTTCACATTCAGCCAAGTCCATCTGCTGAATCTTCCTCCTTTACACAGACCGGACCTCAGAACAACATAACAACACTTCCTGCAGGTTGCACATGTGTGATGTTTTTAGGAGCTGGCGCCTGATTGGTTTGTTCCGTCCACACGATGGGGTCATGAGCCACATCTTTCACCCCAGTGATGTTATGTGTTCTACAGCTGGTCAGTGGTGATGAATGAGGCATCTTGTGTCGGGTCCTGACCGCATGTCTGTGTCTGATGGGACCATGTTGGAACAAGAACAGCTCTCTCGCTGGTACTAGGATACAACAGCCTGGTTCTGGTCTCATAGAGTCTAGTTTTAT
The DNA here is from genome assembly GCA_032362345.1 of Sandelia bainsii. Taxonomy (NCBI): domain Eukaryota; kingdom Metazoa; phylum Chordata; class Actinopteri; order Anabantiformes; family Anabantidae; genus Sandelia; species Sandelia bainsii. The sequence continues at coordinate 55,750 of JAUMHL010000015.1, forward strand.
GGAGTTCTGCTGGGGACCACTTTGCACCTGTTGTCCAGGCCTTACAGGTCCAGGTCCAGGTCCTGGTCCGAATTCTGAATTATAGGTATTTGAAACTTTTTCACTTTTAAGCTTTTCTCTTGTTCACCCCCCAACCCGACACACACACACCCCAGCTCTGATGTCTTCGTGGACTCCCTGCCCCCCCATCCCCCCAGCTCTGATCTCCTTGTGGACTCGGACTAATTGAGCGCGGCGGCTCTCCTTATTATTCATGTACAATTACAGATGTGATGAGGAGCTAAATCCTCCTAAATGACCGTTCATGCCTCGATTCGCTTTGAAGTCTCGTCAAAGACGGAAAATCTGCAGAAAAACGGTGGAAAGTCTGCGTCCAATCAGAGCAGCAGCGGAGGGGGGGAGGTGGGGGAGGCGTGTCCCCCCCCCCCCCTTCATGTAATATAAAGTAAAGTCCATTAATTTTTTAAGCTGTATTTAATACATTTTGTGCAGAAAGTTTGGAGCGGGCGGGTGGGGGGGCTCCAGCTGACTGCATGAATATTAATGACGGTGTTACGATGATTAAAGAGGCTTCAGCTCAAATCCAACACAATCCGACTGTGATCCGGCCCGGCGACACCACGCCGACACACATGAATTTAGATCCGGGCATTAAGCCGTGGAGAAACTTAAAGAGGACGCACACAGGAAGTGGACACACAACAAATACACAAACACAAAGTGTGTTACTGCAGAAAACACACACAAACAGAAACTGATCATGTTTCAGCTGAAACTGTGGATCCTCACTGAACAAAGTTATTTTTCAACTTAAAGTAAAATTTTAATGTGAAGATTTTTATTTTTCTACATCAGAAACAGCAAAATGAACAGTTAAATCAGATTCTGTTAATTCAAACAGCTACACACACAATCAATCAATCATTACATTAACCTACTGATAATTAATACGGATCAATATACACATATTTAAATTATTTTATATATTCTACACTCACATGTATGTTGGTAGCTACATGTATGCAGAGCGAATACTACTGCAGTACAAGTATGCAGAGCGAATACTACTGCAGTACATGTATGCAGAGCGAATGCTACTGCAGTACAAGTATGCAGAGCGAATACTACTGCAGTACATGTATGCAGAGCGAATACTACGTCAGTACAAGTATGCAGAGCAAATACTACTGCAGTACAAGTATGCAGAGTGAATACTACTGCAATACATGTGTCCCACTTTAAAAGCTGCAGAAAACGTGGGGTCAAATATGTCAACAAAAACAAAGATGATGTGTTGATTTTTATTTTATAAACACAAAAGACGATAAAATAAAGTTTGGTGTTTCTAATACCTGGAACATTTTCACCTACAGGTTTACGTTCTCTGACCACCTGCTGTCTGAGCCGAAAATGATGTCGTCACACAGGTCACTGACAGGTGGTGTTTAGGATAAAAATATTTTGGTTCCCGGTTTTCCTAAACCTGCGAGTCCTGCGACTGATGCAATAAAACTACTGCGGTTAATTTAATGATAAAAATAGTTTTATTCACATTTGTTCTTTTGACGGAATCAGAGACTTTTTGTTTTCTACGTCCAGGTGGAAACTTCTGCTCAAATTGTTTTTATTTCACATTTCCTGTGAGGCTGTGATGCAGCAGATCAAACTTGCTGCAGGTTCGAGCTGCACACAACACACACACATTAACAAACACACTCCTGCACAGAGACATGAAAGCAGCTACTTCAGTCTCCTCGAACAGTCCCCCCACCCGCCCTCCCCAACAATACAGGTGTGTGTGTGTGTGTGGACCACCCACTCTGCAGATTAAACACAATTCACATGACCTTCCCTCTCTCTCCTTAGTCATTTTCAGCCTTGCTCGCCCTTTGTCGTGTCATGTTTGTTGCATCTTAATGTGTGTGTGTGTGTATGTGTTAAAGTGTTTTGTGCGTGTTAACATTTGTGTGTCAACGTGTGTGTAACAGGTCAGGGATGAAGCTCTGGATTATAATGTTTATTTACTTATTTAAAAATTAATTCCACTTTACTTTCATTACGTCTTTTATTTTGATAGTTCTTTTTATTTCTGCTTTTATTTTGGTGGTCTCATTTTATTTTGAAACAGAAACATACATCTTTTTAAAATATTATTGATAAGAAAACATGGTCAATTTGTTAATGTTTGGATGAATTTCTAAGAGAAACTGATGAATAAATTAATCTTGTGTCAGATTTGTCTTGTAAAGTTGTTTTTATAAAACTAAACTTGGTTCTTTGCACCTTTATTCTTTGTTTCTGTTACAGCTCCACAAAACTGACAGGAAACGAGTCTTTAACCAAATTATTTTGTTTTCCAAGTAAAGAAAAAAGTGTTGTTCAACAAACAAAACAAATAAAGAAACTAACGTGCAAGTAAACGTCTTTGACCTGGAAGAATCTGTAATATTATTACTGCAGTACTGACAGTACATCAGTACTGACAGAAGAAGATGTGAGCGCTGCTGCCGCTACACAATGAGACAGAGACACATATGGAGCAATGATGAGAGTCTGAAACACTGAACACAGTTTCCCCTCCCGGTTCATATGGTCTGTTGGATCCGGAGCAGAGACGCCGACAGACGACGGATTATCACTGAGACACAGAGAAATTCATCACAGAACTCTGTTTCTTCTCCTGTCACATGATCGTCTCATCTCAGCTGGTAAAAAAACTAAATTATCAGTACTTCTGATACCACTATCAGTTCTGGAATCTGTGGTGGATCAATCTCAGACTAAATCCAGAACACAGTCCTCTTTAAATCCAGCTGATGTCTTTGTGATCAGCTCCTGTTTGCAGTCGACTCTTGGATCCACAAACAACTATCACTGTTTTATTGTGATACTGAAGGAAACATAAAAACTAGTGCTGGGCAGCGATTAAAATGGCAAAATGTAATAATGAATTCAAAAGGTTTTTTTTTTACTTTTATTTTAAAAGTGCTGCTGTTTGAACAAAATTCTGCAAACACTTTAAACAAATAAGATGGTTTTTAACAGCAGTTTTCTCTTTACACAGTAGCAGTTAAATATTTCTTGTTAATCTCAACTTAAACATTGATGTAATCAAATCAAATAGAAAACCAATGCCATTTGCCAGGACATTAATGTTTATCTAGTTTATTATAGAAAAACTAGTTGTTCTCAGAGTCCAGAATCACCTGTGTTTCCCCAACTAACACCCTCCACCCCCCCTAGAAGGTCAGTTAATTTTATTTTCTATACATCAGATCCCACCAGAAGTTATTTAAGGTTCAGTTTCCTATAGAAGAGGTGTCTGTACCTTGGGACACCAATCCAAAGCCAGTACTGATCAACACCAACACCCCCCCCAACATGAGGTGGTGCACTGTAAAAAAAAACAACTAATTTGCTTTAAAAAAATACGGATATCTTTTTTTGTTTTGCAAGCATATACCATTAAAATACAGTAAATCAGTTTTTTTTAAATAGACATTCTGTAACATTAAAGTAAAAATGTGTAATTTTATATTATAAGAATCTGTTTTTTTACACGGTTGTGCTGTTTTGAAATGGTTCTGAGAGTTAAATTACTATACAGTTTCCATTAAATTATGGTAAATTAATTAATTTGTTATTTTACAGTGAGTAAAATGCAAAGAAAAAGCAAGAAAATTATTCAAAATAAACCTGTAAGTTTCCATTTGGGAGATCCAGTAGGTAAATAGTCCAGTAACACTATTTTTAATTTGTTGAGATTATCTGTTCTAGTGGGCGTGTCTTGGGGCTTCTGGGTACTTTAGAGATTAACATATTAACATAATTTCTCTATTTTCGTGCTTTTCATGTCACATTCTTTAAGTTACAAGTTCTATTTTTTGTTTGTCATGTTCTTGGTTTTTAATTTCACATTGCATCTTGGTTATTTATGCAGTTTTTAGACGCAGACATTTTACACCATAAGTGTAGGTGGTTGCACCATTAGTGGTGTTTGTCCTTGTTCAAGATAAGATCTTTTATTGTGGTGTGGTGCTCTGCTTGTACAGATCCTAATATGTTGTTGTGGAGAAAGGACAGCAGTTTCACTGCCTTTCTTCACCTATCATCCACATTATGCCACAATATATAGAAATGTATATAAAGTGGTAGTTCATGGTCAAACTTTGATCAAAGATAAATGCTTACCACTAAATAAGCAATAGTGTGCTATGATTTAAGGAAGCCATGCCTTTAAATAATCTAAATCCAACTTCATTTATAAGTGTGATCTTGCCTTTTTACGTTTTGGAAATGTTTTTATTATGGTGCACAACTGTAATTCTACCGACAAACTGTAAAATCACAGTGAGAAGCAATGGAAAATTGCTGTAATTTTCAATGGAAACTTACTGTAAAATAACATTTGGTATTATACCGCAATTTAACGGTAACTGTTTGGCAACTTTGCTGCCAGACTTTTGACCTTTTTTTTTACAGTGTGGGACAGATGGTGTCTAAGGCCCCATGAGGTACACGGATACTACAGGTGTGAAATTTATGACACACTGGTCCACTGGGATTCTCCCAGTTCCCCTTCCACCACTGGATCAGTTAAAGAGACAAACAGCTGACGTTGTTTAAATCACGATGGGGCCCTGACTCCTACAAAATAAAAATCAGCCCAACATTAGTGACTGTTGCCGTGGTAACATAATAATCTCAGATAATTGATCTCCATATTTGACTCTGACTTCACATCTACACTGTGATAACTGCATCACAAATGACGTCAAACTGGTCCAGACTTACATAGCAGATCATGACTGGACTGTTCACACCTACGTATAAAAAAGGTTCTGTTCAGTGGTACCAGGACCTGTTTTAAGTTCTTGAAGATGTTTCAAGAACTGGATCTTCTGTGTTGCACCATGTGTTTGTGAATCTATTGTTTGGTCTGTTCACTGCACTGAACTGCAGTCTGCTGCTCCTTGTTGAATCTTATTTTGAAAATGAAAAGTTTTAATTTAACAGTGAAACAAATTCAGATGTTCCAGCTTCTTCAGTAAAGATCTGTAGTAGTAGTATCAGTAGTAGTAGTAATATCAGCAGCAGTAGTAGTAGTAGTAGTAGTAATATCAGCAGCAGCAGTAGCATTGGTATCAGCAGCAGTAGTAGTAGTATTAGTATCAGTAGTAGTAGTAATATCAGCAGTAGCATTAGTAGTAGTATTAGTAGCAGCAGCAGTAGTAGTAGTAGTAGTAGTAGTATTAGTAGCAGCAGTATTAGTAGTAGTAGTAGTATTAGTAGCAGCAGTATTAGTAGCAGCAGCAGTAGTAGTAGTAGTAGTATTAGTATTAGTAGCAGCAGCAGTAGTAGTAGTAGTAGTATTAGTAGCAGCAGTAATACTAGTAGTAGTAGTAACATGCTGTAGTAATAGTAACACGCACCCTTCCCACCCCCACCCCCACCCTGTTACTGTGGCTCAGTTACTGCTGGTCTGTGTGAGGGAGCACAGCCCCCCCCAGTGGACAAACAGCCTGATTACACCACTGAAGTTAGTGGGTTAGCTACAAACCAAACCTGGTCTACAATGAGCAGGCACCCTGGTTCAGGCACCTGGTTCAGGCACCAGGTTCAGGCACCAGGTTCAGCTCTGTAAAATTCACTTAATCTTATCAAATCAGTTTTTTCTGTTATTTTCTCCAAACTGGGTGAGAACAGAAACTTTTTTTTTCTCCACTGAGTCGTGTTTGTTCCCCGAGGGTCTTCGGGTCTTGTTAAACATCAGGACCAGTTAGACCAGTTTGTCTCAGATCAGTCAACACAAACTGTTTAATGTCTCAGTGACAACAAAAAGCTTCATGTGTTCTGGACATTACTACACAGGCCAGTAAAACCAGTAAACCAGAACATCCTCCCTCCTCTTAACATGTAACTGTGTATGTGTTATGTAGTACTGCTATACCTCCATACATGTCAAGTAGTATTTGTAGCAGTAGTATTTACCTTTGTACATGTCCACCAGAGAGTCTCGGAGTTCCTTGCTTGGCATCCATGTTGACAAACTGGTCTCTGGATTCTCAAAACTAGTTTCTCTGGAACAAGAAACACACCAGTCAGACCAGTAAACACAGAGACTGAAGACTAGTTCAGTTCAGCAGAACCAGTAAAACTCAGATGATCTCTCAGTCACAAGACCTGCAGCTTACAGGATGTTTAATCTGCACCACCCTGTGCGCTGCAGTGGCGGATTTACGTCTGTGGCCTGGTAGCTCAATGGGATAAGCATCGGACTGGGATGGAGAAGGTGGCAGGATTGAATCCCAGCCCAGACTCCTAGCCCATCCCCCATACCAGGTGTGTCCTTGAGCAAGACAAGGTCGCTTTTGTAAGTCGCTTTGGATAAAAGCGTCTGCCAAGCAAAGTAAAGTAAAGTCTGGACAACATGGGCAGCTGCCCGGGACAGCATGTTACTGGGGAGTCAGCATGTGGCACGGTGGTTTCATTCACAGGTCATGTCAGTGCCACCGTGACTGTGTGTTAACTAACCTTGTTGGAGTGGACACCTGAAATCTGGAGCCTGGACAGCGTGGTAGTAGAACCCTAACTGGAGGTGGGGGGTCAGGGGATTCAATTAACAGTGCACTGCTGACTTTGTACACTAATAAAATCTGATAAAGCCACCTTCATAATTCCGAATTTACTGTTTATTACTAGTACTGTTGCATTTTCCCTGGTTTTCTGGTCGATTAGTGGGAGAAGAAAAGTCAGGTTCTACATTTCAGCTGTGCAATTTAGTTTGTGTGTTTGACAGCCTGGTTCTCTTCAGTATGTTATTCTGTTTTTACTTTCTGTTTTATCTGTCAATATAAAAACTTTTGTATTTAAACACAACTTGTTTTTTATTTCTTCCTTTGTATAGTTATAATTACCATGTTTTTCCAAATGTCTGAATATATTTTTGCCACTCATTCCCTGATTCCAGATCACTTTCTGTCAGGGTCACTTCCAGTCAAGTCACTAAACCAGTGAGTGAACCAATAAGCCAGTGAGTGAACCGCAAAAATTGGCTTCAGCAGGAGAATCAGCTCTAACATTCAGCTTCCTTCACTTTTCCTTTTTGATACCCAACGACCAGAGTGAGTCCGTCTCTGTGTAGAGCGAGGAGCAGAGAAGCCTGAAAACTTCACTTCAATATCTGCAGGACCACAAAGACCAGGAACCATAGCTGAGCAGGGTAGAACTGATCCAGTCTCAGGACTGTTATGGACATTTAGCCACTTCATGGAACAACTGACCCACTTATATCTGTCTGGACTTGACAGGCTGCTCTTACAGCTCAGAGGAGGACTCTGCTGCAGGCTGTGGTTCCTCTGCATGGTTCATTTACTCACTGAGCTTTTTAAATCTCACAGTAACAACTCTGTAAGCGGGCAGGATATTTATAAAACGTACAGATGAACTACAGCGAGGCTGCTCCATGGTCAAGGTCCAACATCTCTGCTGATCCAACTGAATGAAGAACCAAGAAAAACTGAAAACATGACAAACGTTCTTAGCAACAACATGCAGCAACTTTACAGTCACAGCTGAGAAGCACAGCAAAGCTTCAATGATAAACTGTCCTGAAATTCACACAACGAAGGCAGCAGACAGCTCCTGGAGTGAAGTCGTGCTCCATTAAAACTGTTTCAGTCCTGCAGAGCTGCTGAGGTCTCGCTGAGCGTCTCACTACATCCTGTCAAGAGCTTCCACTGATCCTCATGTTTTATATCAAACTACGAAGTAAATATGAGATTAACACCAGCAGCTCAGACTGAGACTGTCCTGGACAGACTGGACCTGATCACATTGCAGAACTGCAGAGATACAGACAGTCAGGTTCTGTTCATTGTCCTAATGCAGTAAAAACTGGACTATACACAACAGAGACTGTGTTTGTGAACATACTAATCCAGAATTTTTACAGCCCACAACAGAATGAAGTAAAAACCTGGAACTTTCAGGGGCCCAGAGGACGTCTCACACCAAAGTGTCCACAAACAGTCCTGATAGTTCTGTTACAGCAGCACATCACCTGTTCTGATGTCACCTGTGGACCGTTTTCTCTCTTACTTGTCACCGAGTCGTTGCTGTAGTTCCCCGATTTTTCTCTTCGCTTTCTGCAGAGCAACGTGGACGTCGACAGCTCTGCTGCCGCCGCCAGACGCCATCCACACACCAGCACCTGACCGACAACACACCTGACCATCTCTATGACAACCAACACACTCTGCACCAGCTCACAGCACTTCCAGGTCCGACAGGTGGGAGGCGACTGTGATTGGCCAACAGCCAGAGACTCTGAACCTTCAGCAGGTTAAATATTGATGAGCTCGCAGCATCAGGTGACTCAGGTGTGTCAGGTGACAGTTTCAGGCTTCTTATTTTCCCCTTTTCTCTGGGTGATGTCACTAAATGTGGTCACTCATTTATTAAAAATTGATTGGTCAGTCTGAATCTCTTTAATAAACACAGTGAAGACAGATTCATTAATCACTTCTGTTTATTGATTATTGATCAGATCAGATACAAACTGTCATCTGTTGTTTGTCTCGGCATCCTGCAGAAGTTTGTCCAGCAGGGCCACGTCCACTCGATGTTTCATCACAAACTGTCCATTCAGGTGGAACACAGGTATGTCCCACCTGTACCTGTTGAACCACAGCCTGTTCTCTGGAAGACTGATGTCCACCTGCTGCAGGACAAACTGCAGGACAGACAGAGAGACAGTGAGGGACAGCATCTCTCATTTAAATCACTAACTCTGCCCAAAATTTCACTAAAATCTGTTCAGTCAGGTGACCTGGTGATCACCTGACTGTTGTCATAGCGATAGGGATGTGTTCCTGTTACCATCACGACAAGTACTAACCCCAACCACTGACAGGTGTCAGTCATGATGTACTTTTGTTTCCCTCACTGTCATTTAAGTTCCACTTAAGAAGTTTGGCTCAGAAATAAAAAATCAAATTTGACTCTTTACAGAAATAAACAGAAATAAAGTCTGTTTTCATTTCAGTCGACTTAATTATGAACATGTTTTGTTCAGTTTGTCCCAGTGCTTTATGCTTCATTCCTAAAGATAAATTCTTCACTTATCGCTGCTGTCTACACATTAACATTGATAATCATCTGTTTATTTTCATGTATCAGAGCTTTAAGTGCTTTAACTTTTATTATCTGATGTTTTACATTATTCATCTGTGTTTGTCTGCAGTTTATTGTTGCCGATTGTGTTTTTCCCTCATTATGACTTTTGCTCTGAATTCAGTATGAAACCATGTCTGACTGCTGTCCTTCTGTACGACCACCAGGACAACAGACACACAGCTGGACAGATGTCAGGTCAGACTGTTAAACTACATCTCCCAGAGTTCAGTTTGAGTGATGATGTCAGTGTGTGAGACTCTCACTCTGTGTTTGAACCGTTCCAGTTTTTCTTTAGCTTCATCACACAGAGGACACGGATCCTGCAGAGAAACACAGGGCCCTAAGTATCGATAGGCTTTAAACAGGGAAACACGGTTCTATCACGGCGAGACGATACGATTATATTCACACCACAAAACACAACAATCATACACAGGACTATAAATGTCACTGTTATATACACACCACGACATGATTACAGTATATATCCTGTCGTCATGACGTTTTGTGATGTATATAAAAGTGACTGGTGCTGTATAACTGTTTCATTTTGACATGTTGTTATGATGGTTTGAGGTTATGCTGTATATACAGCCCCACAAAAAGAAAACACGATACAATTATAAACACACCACAAAGTCATATACAGCACCATGAACGTCACCGGTATATACACCACAATCTGTCACAATGACAATTATATACGGCACGAAATGTTGCATCAACACAGATACATGCAACATAACATCTCCTGTTCATCACGCAGATTAACTTATTAAACAGGAGGTAACTGTAGTAAACACAGGACGTTACCTTGGTAAAGAGCGTAAGAGTGGGTAAAGTGTAGGTAGAAAACATTCGAAGAAGCTGCAGAGCTGCAGGTTCACACAGAGGAAAAGTCTTCAGGAAAAACATTTTATCTGAGAACAAAAGAAAAACTGTTACTGACCTCTGACCTGACCAATCACAGATCAGGAAATTTTCCTCAGAGGCAGCAGCTGACCAATCACAGAGCAAGGAGTGGGGCTTCAGTAACGAGGCGACGATCCAACATGTTTTCATCAAGTTTCATCTTATTTTAACACAAAAGTACACATTTTTGTCGTGTTGTAAAACTGTTCTGCTTTAACACTGCGTTTAATTTTTTTAACACCTACTGCTGTTTCATTATCACCTGTGGCTGTGTTTGACTTAAACACCAGGTTCTGATGGTTCTCTGAAACTCTGAGCTGGAGATAAATCACACAGAAAAACCTGAAGGATTCACGTCAAGAACAATAATTTAACTACATTTTTATGGAAATATTTTTTTACTGTTCACACAGCCGAAGGTGAAACAAACATTTTTATTTTTCATTGAACCTCGAAACGTTTTGTTCCGTCTGGGATGACTTTAAAAGCAGCTGATGAGAATTTCATGTGAAATAGTTTCAGTCCGTCTGTTTCTGTCAAATCAAATCAAAAATATTTAACCAGCCAAAAAAGCAGCAGTTTCATCAAACCTCTGAGGTAGAAAATGTTAAAGAGAAATAAATGAATCAGTGTCAGAAATATTTGTTTATTAATAAATAAATAACATTAAATAGTAATAAATACGTTTATTAATAAATAAACACAGATGTATTAATAAATAAATAAATGTGCCTGTTCTTCGCTATTTTATCCAGCAGGGGTCGCTGCGGTGAAACGAGTCGAACCAGTTAAACCAGTTAAACCTTTAATGAATCTTTGAGGTTTTATCTCAGATTCTTCAGTAAAAACTTGTTTATCCTCACAGACTTTAATAATCACGTTAATTATTGTGTTTAAATCGTGTGTTAAACCGGGTTATTCCCGTTTATTCCCATGTTTAACAGCGTTTAAATCACTGTTAGCCTGTTAGCTGCAGGTCTACAGTCTTTACCGTCCCGGTTCTACAGACCGGGACCCGTCCGTAAACTCACCAAGTCCCGTTGAACAGTCCCGGTCCTGTCCCGAAGGAAAACCCGCTGAAATCTTCGGGTTCCGGTGACTTAAATAAATTTAACGTTTGAAATGATGAAAGTTTGGAGCTAAACAAACGCACCGCTCCTCTTCTTCTGCGTCTTCTTCTTCTGCGTCTTCTTCTGCTGCTCTAATACAAGTGTCTAAGCACCGGTTCAGGTAAGTCCTGCCACCTGCTGCACCGGAGTACCGTCACACATCTGTAACGTTGACTTTATTATTTTTATTCCATAAGACCTGAATCTGACTCTTTTCTGTTATAATCAGTGTGTATGTCCCAATAGACGATCAGAAACCGCGGACGCTGTAAACAGGAACATGGTCTTCATCATCTTCATCACTGTCAGCTATAAGCTTCAAATGAATACACTGAGGTTTGTATTTGTATTTGCAGTGAACAGTGCGGGCCACTAGGGGGACCCCAAGATACCGGTTTAGTCTCAAAATATTTTAGTAGAATGAAATTTAATTCAAATATCTCTCAGATTATATTTGCTCTGTAATGTTTAAAGAAACTTCTATAAACCATTGGGAAGTGTCTTTGATATCACTGCATTTGCTCCATTTGAGGCATGTTCAATAGCAGCCTGTTGTCCATGTTAGCTCAACTGTAAAAGAACCGCTCAGACACGTCAGTGATCCTGGCTTTGCTATAATGTTTTTTAGGTTTTTTTTTTCATCTGATCATTCCTGTGTGGCTTCATTGACATTTAAAAACGATAACTGGCCCTCTATATAAAATGTTTGGACACCCCTGCTCTTTACATAATTAGGTTTATCATTTAATAAACCAAATTGTTGAATTTCATAACAAGACTTTAGAAACATTGGATCTGATCTGAATCTTTGCTCATGATTTTGCCTGGTACCTTAAAATTCTTTGATTTGCAGGTGCCATTCTAAAGTTTGTAAGTTTCTGCACCTGTATGGTCATTTTTTTACCTTTATTATTTTCTATAGCCTGAAATTGTTTGGGTCAACTTCATTTTGTCTTTGATGTCGTTTTCAATTTCAGTTTCGAGAACCTACTGTAATGCATTGCCACAGATCATTTGGGGGGGCCCCCACAAAGCTAGAAACGGCCCTGACAGTACATCATCTTCATCTGTTTCTGTTATTTTGTCCACCCCGTTCATTATTGTTGTTGTTATGACGACAGAAACGGCTCAGGACGTGAACTGAGATGTGGACCTCATCCAAGTCTTCGCAGCAGCTGCTGGTTCCACTGGTTTCACGCTGTCTCTGGACTTTAGCTTTTAGTGGTCCTGGTCTGGACTTCCTGTGAACCAGTCTGTGGACATAAACTGCCTCAGTTCCAGTTCAACACAAAAACATAAAAGTTAATCAAATGATTCAAACAAAATAAAACCATACTCTGTTTTGTCTTTATTTTATCGACACATTAACAAACATTCAAACTGTGCAAATGAATCTGATGAATTCTGTCGGAGCTCAGAAACTCACAGACCACAGAGGAACTGCAGCTCTCTGCTGGACTCTACAGGACTCTACTGCTCTGTAACCCACATGGTTCTGGAGCAGCTTTCTTTTCTTTTGGCTTCATTTTTTGACTTTTTGTTGAATCAGGTTCAGACCAGGTTCAGACCAGGTCCAGAGTTTAGACCCTTGTAGATTTGTCATTCAGGTCTTGCCTGGTTTTGGACTTTGAACCTGCAGACCACCGGAATCAAACCTCAACATTTAGTAAAAAAAAAAATCTTAAATTTGAAACTCAAACAATTTTTTTATTTTCTGATTCACATTTAAACTGGTTCAAACAAACGTGTGACAACAGTTAAGTGGTTAGTTGGCGAGTTAACCAGTCACTTAACCAGTGAACCAGTGAGTTAACCACAGATCTGACCAGTTCAGAAACAACATGGAATAAAGTTTATAAAATTATAATTAACTGGAAACATTTTACTTCAGAAACTAACATCTACTGATTTGACTTTTAACCAAAACTTCGTCCTCAGCAGTGATCAGAACAGAACCAGACCAGGCCAGACCAGAAAAGACCCTGCTTGCTCTGGTCTGGCCTGGTCTGACCTAGCGTGACCTGATTTGGTTTTCAGCTCCTCTGTGGCTGAGGTGAGTTTCCCAGCATGCCTTGGTAAACAGGTAATAAACAGGAAGTAAAGCTTGATGCATGGCATCAATAATGAGCAGCAACAACGTCCTGGCTGCAGCGGCCATGTTGGCTCTGAGTGATGTCACCACAGTGATGTCATAGCAACACTGATCCATCCACACACACACACGCACACGCGGTTCTGTAGTCCATGAGCCAATCAGAGGAGGTCCTGCCCTCCGCTCACTTGGATTGGCTGCTTCCTGTCTGACTCTTCTTCTGTGGTGGCGTCAGACGATTCTTCCTCTCAGGCTTTGCTCCGCTGGGCGTGGACAGGTGAGCTGATCTCAAACCAGTGACGTCAGAGGTCAGAGGGGCCACAATGTCACGGGTCAGGGAGGTCAGAGGTATCCACAGTAACCTGCCGATCAACCAATCACAACGATGTATTAGTCTGTCAGTCAATCAACTAATCCAAAGACCTGAGGAACTGGCCCCTAGATTTCTAAAACTGGTCCCTGGATCTCAGCAACTAGTCCCCAGACCTCTAGAACTGGTCCCCAGACTACATTCACTAGACCCAGACCTCTAGAACTGGTCCCCAGACCTCTAAAACTGGTCCCCAGTGCTGTGTGTCCCCACCTTGATAAAGATGGTGTCGTCTTTGATGTAGGTGCCCGTCTCCAGGACGCTCTGAGACACAAACAGGGGACAGCCAGAGGCGATGTTCATCTCTGCCTGAGGACGTCTGAAGCTGCTGCTGTTGGGATCAGGTTTAAAGGCGTCACCCAGGTGTTTCCTGGATGGACCCTGGTCCATCAGCATCAGAGTCACCTGACAGAAAAAAAGTCAGTCACACCTGTCACATAAGCAAGATTCAACAATACAGAACTCTTAACCAGAGCACCTGGTCACAGCCCAGCAACCAGTCACTAATATGTCAGTGATATGTACCTTCTGTTTGAAGGGCCAGGGCAGCAGGGCATCATACTCGCCCCTCATCACCACAAAGAACAGTGACAGGTGCGTCCCCTTGCCCATGCCGTCTCCGTTCAGGTAAACCCGAGCGCACATCTTGTATCCGAAGTATCCGGTGTAAAACGGCTGTGAATACAGCGACAACGTCTTCGCTGCCACCGCTTCCTGTTTCCGTCTCTTGTAGTCGCGGATTTTCCAGATCAGAGTCCCATTATAGCTTGCCGTTTCCAACACCTGGAAACGCAGGTCCATGTCCGCCAGTCGGATCTCATGGACACTCAGCATGTCGTCATGCCGACTCAGCTGAGTCTCCAAGGACGCTGCAGAGAGGTGAACATTCGTTATTGACCGAGTGTGTCCCCACATCCCTGTCACCTGACTAGTCCCCATATCTCTAAAAATCAGCCTGTATGTGTTCTAACCTAGAGTGTGTGTTGTGGATCCGGTTCCACTGCGTCCCCCTTGTTCCAAAGCATTCAGCCTTGTCCGTACGTTCTCCAGTGCTCCTCTCAGGTTCTCCACCTCGTCTCTGAGTAGACGAAGAGAACGAAGCTCCAGCTCCACCTCCATCAGCTTCTCTGAGTGAGAACTCATCAGTTTCTACAGGAAGACAGAGATGAGCAGGTCCAGGTTTAGGAAGGACCAATCAGTTGGACCAACAGACGGTCTAGTCTAGTTGCTGCTGAAGCCCACCCCCATGCTGAATCTTTTATTTCACTGATGTCATTTGTGTCCCTGCCGCTTAGGATTTTCTGTCCCCACCCACATTACAACATTAACCAGTTCGTACAGCTGTGCGCTACACACAGCACGGATCTGTACTCTGCACATCTTCAGTTTATCTGTAAAAACTGAGTCAGACCACAGACCAGCTAATACAGTATATGCAACGTGTACTGTAAATGTACTACCTCGCCTTAGTCGTAAGGAAGTACCAGTACCTGCATGCCAGCCAGTTTCTGCTCCATCTGTCGGTTCTTCTCTCTCAGCTCGTCATTCTGGTTTTCCAGCTCAGACAGACGACTGCTGAGAGCAGGAAGCACCTTGTACCTCTCCAACAGCTCACCTTTAACATCCTCCACCTGGAAACCAGTCAGGTAAACGTTAAACTGCTTTAAACATTTAATATGTTGCCATGGCTACTACGACCTGGTTGCTACAGTTACCTTGTTCTCTATCAAGGAGTTCCTGGTGGCCATCATCCTCAGGTGTTCAGCTGCAAAGGTGGACTCGTGTTGCCTAATGTCCTGGTTCAAACCCTGAAATCCAAACAAACTATTTTCATGATGTACTTTACCTGCGTAGTACTGTGTAGTACACATAGTACTCACTGAGAGAAAGGTAAACAGATGAGGAGCAGTTACCTTGAAGGTGCAGCCGTAACGGTGGAACTGACAGCTCACCTGAGCTTTGGGACAGTCATGTTGGTGACTGGACAACTGAAACACAAAATCACCAATCATCATCACCATTACTGACTAATGCAGGGACCAGCACAGACCTGATCTAAACCTCAGTCTGTGGACCCAACCATGGAGTATAAACTGGGTCAGTACCTCACTCCGGGGCAGGGAGGAGAAGGAGCAATGGTTTGGACAAGACACTGGGAATGCTGGACACACCGTCTCTTTGTGTTTCTGAAACCAGAACAACTGATAGGGTAACTGATATGGTCCCGATCCCCCTCAAACTAGTCCCAAGACTAATAAAACTAGTCCACCGGTGCTGTCAGAAGTGATGTCACAGGTTACCTGCAGATCAGTCAGGGGCATCTTGGTCATGCAGAACTCGCAGGTGGTCTCTCTGTGTTTACATTTCCAGTTCAGGTGGTCGGGAATCTCCTTCCTCATCATTCGCTCTTTACATTTACCCAACGGGCAGGGAACCTCGAAGAACGGACACACATTCAAATGGTCCTGGAGACAGGCGAGAGGAAGACAGACTCGTTATTGTTCGGATATCACCAATCCTGGATCGTTGTCTCTACATGGATCCCTGGAGTCCATTACTGTTTTTAGATCACTTAAATTTAAAGTTTAAATTAGAGATGCATGTCCGATTTATGATTTTTTTAATAGTCTCAGGCCGATAATAATTCAACTACAAATAAAACATACACAAACATTGTTGTAACTTTTCTTTAATGAACAATTTAATTGTAATAAAAAACAACTATAAAATAACTTTTACGTCTTTCTCTCACCCTCCTTTAATCAAATCTGAAAATAAAAGTGCTCCAGGTTACTGGACAGGTAAAGAAGAATATAACAAGGTGCTGAATGTTTTCATGGTGGTTCCCCTCCGGGTCATTTTGGCCTTACAGGTGTTACAGTCTCACAGTAGGTAACCGACACACTGACGACATGTTTCATGTGTATCTGTGTAAATGTGTGAGTGTGTGTGCGACAGAGGATGTGAGCAGGCAGAGTTCGGACAGAGCTCTTCTTTTTACTTTTATTTATTTTTAAAGGAGGAAGTGTCAACAGTTTCAGTCCGGTACCACTCACACCTGATGATCTGCTGATCATGGCTAAGCCCGACCCAGAATGATGGTTTTGAGCAGGGGTGTGAAGCGGGAGCAGAAATTATTACTGCTTCAACATGCTCTGGTGGTCGACGTGAACAATGTGGTCGGCACAGTATCTGATATCTCAGACTGATCGGCGAGTCACTGGTCACGGCCAATCAGACTTAAAACCGGCCAATTCCCATCTCCAGCCGATCGATCGGTGCATCTCTAGTTTAAATGTTAACCTGAAGTAAGTGTGTGTGTGTGTGTTTGTGAGAAATGTTGTCAGCTTCCCACCCCTACAGCCAATCAGTGAGCAGCATTCTGTGTTGCCACGGTAACAGTATAAAGGTGTTCTCACAGGTATCTGTTGTAGACTCATCTGCTCCTGACAGCCGTTGGCCTCACTGCGACATTGAACCTTCAGGGCCATGATCTCCCGATGGCAGCAAACGTCTCTGAAGATCTTAAACACAAACCACATGATGTTCAGTAACTGATCAATAATCAATCAAGAATTATTATCTGAGTCGTGATGTCACTTCCTGCCCACCTTGTCTTTGAACAAAGGTTCCATGTCGGCCGGACAGACAGGGTTTGGACGGCTGCAGGAGGACAGAAGACTATTATCTCAGGACAAGTACTGATTCAGTTCAAAGTTTACATCGAGCCAAGTACAGATCAAACAACCCAAAGAGTTGTACTGTAACTACGTGAACTTGCAGTACTCTGTATAACTCTGTGTTAAAAAACACCCAGAGTCCTGAAACCTGCAGGTCAGAGCAGGAACTGGAACCTCCATCACATTATTTACTCCATGGAGATCAATAAGGTATTTAATATATTATTAACATCATTTAGATGCTGCAGCTCCACCTGTGAGACTCACCTGAGTATGCTGTTGATGCAGCTCTGACAGAAGCGGTGTCCACACTCAGTTTGCCGGGGCTGACACAGGACCAGTCCGCAGTCCTCACACCGGTATTTGTTTTCTGGAGTTTCTACAAAGTGATCTCTGAATCCTCCATGAAGAGGCAGGAAACCTGCAGGGACACCTGATGCAGACACACCTGATGCAGACACACCTGAGATTTGTCACACACACCTGAGATTAGTCACACACACCTGAGATTTGTCACCAGGGCTGGACCCAAATATCTGGATATTCAAATATTTGTTTGTTAGATAGGTATTCAGTTTTCAGATTTGATATTCAGATATTTACCTTTTTACTAAAGAGGTAAGATATCGGTACTAATTTATTTTTAATTGTGCTGTTGTAGAAAAACACGTGGTCCATTTCTCATCTTGGGACGTCCCTCTCACTCACTGGAGTGAACATAGAAACACTTAAACTACGACAAAAGCTCGGTGCCAAATATGCCAGCAGAAACTGTTTACCACGGTGGAACAACTAGCATGAACAGAAAAGGAGCATTTGTGTACTGGTGTACTGGTGTTATCTGACCACTTAAACCCAGTCGGAGCACTTTTTTTTTAAGACTGCTACAATAAACAAGGCGAGAAGTTCACATTTACCAAACTAAAGGACAAACTAAACTTCCTCACATACAACATGAGAGAGTAGAGCAGGTCCAGAGGTGTTTATATCTGAAACTGATTTACCTTGTGAGACCGGTGGGTCACTCGGAGGCCAAGGATTGGATGGGCGGTGAGAGAGTGGGGTGATGGGAGGAGCCACAGAAAGGGGCGCAGCCAGGGAGGGCGCCGCCTGCTGGAGGGGAATCTGCACCTCCCTCCCGTCAGCACTCCTCCCCACTGACATGACCTTAGGAGAGAGACAAAAACTTAACCCACCAAATATCTGATGAACATCAATGTAAATAGAAAAAGTACATTTCTCATACATCATATACAATATTTACACAGTGAAAACATTTCAACTGCTTAGACTGAAAGGAAAGGAAATACAGCTTCTAGCACTTCACTCTGACAGACACTTCAACTCCTTTCAGTGCTTAAACTTCAAAATGACTCCAGAAAAGAGCAAAAGAATTTAAATTAAATGGAACTCAAAGTTGATAACAGCTAATAACACACTGCTGTGAAGCAGTGAATGTGGTTTCATCATAAACTGAAAACATCTACGTCTCTTAAAGCCCATCCCGACTAGACTACTCAAAGATAATTTACCTTCAATCAGCACGTCCAAATTAGATCATAGATATACACAACTCACAAAAAGTTAGGGATATTTGGCTTTCGGGTGAAATTTCAGGATGAACCTAAAATGCACTATAACCTTTACAG
>JAUMHL010000015.1:74838-86357 GCA_032362345.1 Sandelia bainsii
TTCTTCTCTCTCCCCTAGTTGTGCTTCGTCCTCTCTCTCTCTCTCTCTCTCTCTGTATCTTTCTGCAGGTATCCTCGACCTTGGAACTGTAGTTACTGGTCCTAGCAACCTGCCCAGTGCTTTGTCTGCTGCTCCTTGTTGATGTTTTGATCATCAGACTGTTATTAATTCAGGGGGGAAAGTTGCTCAGTGGGTGGTTTGATTCCCGCCAATTCCTGGCCACATAATTAAGTGTCCCTGCACAAGACACTGAACACTGAACCCTTACTGCTTTAAGGGAGCTGCCTGTCTACAAGAATTTCCACAGGAGAGCCAGTAAAGACTGGCGTTATGTCTGAGCTGTAGCTATACTGAAACTTATAGTTATGAAAGTAAGGTTTCACAACTTAAAGAAATCATTTACTGTATGTATTTTCAGTAGTAGTAGTAGCAGTAGTATTTTGGAAATTGTTGTATTAAAACCCCAGAATGTAAAATTAAATGCACTAAATTATTTAATTATGACAGTATATCGACAATATTACGTTCTTGGTTTTTTACCAATAAAAATATAGATTTTTCTGGAGTACACTGGTCCCTAATGATCTGTGCACAGGCCACATAACTAAAAATGTCACTGGTTTGAGTCCGACTGTCACACGCTCTCTCTCCCCATGTTTCCTGTCTTACTCTCTTACTGTCAATCTGCTTATAATAAAGGCTAAAATGCTGAAAATGAATCTTAAAAATAATATAGATTTTTTCGAACAAAACCAGTTGGTTTTTTGTGACCTGTCTTATTTTCTCTTCTGTAGATTTAATGATGCCCTTTAACAAACATAAATTATTTCTTATTCAAATAATCAATGGAATAATCAAATCAATAGAATAATCAATTAATAAAATAATCAATAGCTGCAGCCCTAGACTGTGACCTTTGACCTCTAGCTCAACACAGCTGTTTTGCAGAAATGCATCACTTCCTGTCAGGGCTCAGCTGTCGGGACGTTTGGGGCTTTTCCACTTACGCACATTCCAACCTTCAAAATAAAAGTCCTAAATGCTTCACTGAACACCAGATAGAAACAGGAATGAGACGGCTGAGGGTTTTTACCAGGTGTGGAACAAACTGAAGCCAGAGAACGACCAGAGGAGACGACGCGCTTCAACTCTACTGTCAAATAAACAATAGCTGCTGTCGTCTTTAAGTCACGTAGCTGTGGTGGAACTCTGTTTGAAATACTAAACAATTCGGGTTCATATGAAGTCTTACATTATTTTACACCTGTCACACATCACAGAGCACCTGGTAAAAGAGCAGAATGCACCTTTATTCCTGTAATTTTGTTTGTATCAGACATGACTGGGGGGGGGGGTAGTAGACTGAGTGAAACAGAAAGTGGACTCAGCAGACGGGGTTTTCCTCCCACACAGCAGCTGATCCTGTTTTATAAACTCTGGAAAGTTTCTGATCAAAAATGTGACGCAGTGAAACTAGCACAGACCCTGAACGCCTCACCACAAACACACACTGATGGTGTGTTTAGACACTCCTCTACAACTCGTAAATCACAACTTTCCAGTTTACTCCAAGTACGAAACTGGGACCAGTAGATGAGTGGGACTGGATGAACACTTCATGCGACAGGAGGAGCTGGGGATCAAAGCACCGACTCTGAGACTAGTGGATGAGCAGGGCACCTGAACTCTGTGGGACCAGACCCACAATCGGTGTCTTTACATACACCCAAGTAACCAGGTTACTCAGAGAAAGTCTGAGAGACACATGGTGGACTGGATTTGAACCGAGGCAGCATCTCTCCGTGTAAAGATCTCCACTTTTTCTCTGCTCACAGTGGCAGAGAGGTGAGTGTCTGCAGAGTAATCAAATTACTGTGGGAGAAATCTACCTGGAGAAACCAGGTTTCTCTGATCCTCTCCCCTGACTACAGAAACCAGATTCCTGTTTACATGGCAAAGAAGAAATCAGCTACAGGAGAAATCAGACTGTGACCTGATTATTTGAGTCCTTTTAAACACACTGAATGAAAGGTGAGTTCATGGGGTAACAACCAAACAGATACTTCCACAGTCTGGATCAGGAGACAAACAGGGGTCATCAAAAATGTCTAAATCTAAACCAGAGCCTAGAAAGGAGTAGAAGTTGAGATACACCAGACCAGGACAGAGTCCAGCTCCCAAAGCCAAGTGGACAAAACAGGTGTCAGGTCCCGGAGAAAACAGGAACAGGAGGGACCATGAACCTCTTCAGTAATCTGGTGGAGAACTGGGGAAACTGGCTGGTGGACTTTAAGCGAAGTGAGACCACGTGCGTGATTTACTGGGGCAGAGTCAGGTGATGGAACTGTGCAGAAAATGTGGGAAGGGGCCGGTAAACAGGAAAGAGAGCGGGGCACCTGGAGCACCTGCTGGTAAGCTGAGACGGGTTCACAGCAGAACCGGAGCCCGAAACGCTCAGCAGGTAAATGTGAGTCTGAAAACTGAACAAGCATGTCGCCAACAGAAACACAAAACTCTGAAACTCTGACGGAGAAAATCACCTGTTACCTGAGTAAATCAACACCTGTCTCAGGTGTACTGAGGAAACACCCAGAAATGTATTCTATGAACTGGTTCCTGTTTTTTCAGTCAGAGTGAAACTTCACCTGCAGCTGCTTCAGCATCAGTCGGGTGATTAAACACCTGAAACAGGTAGCATCACCATTAGCCCCACAGGGTCAGCGCTGGGCCAGACCGGTTTTGTTGGAGTGACTAAACTGTGGTTCTGTAACGTCCACGCGGATCACGTGTCACACTGAGCCAAAAACCACTGCTGTAGGTCGGTTTCCAGAAACAGCAAACAAACGCGTGGGTCTTTATCTGCTTTTAAACATGTCCACAGTGAGAGACGTGAGGTCCGATGGGACCAGAGAACCAGAGATGAGGAGCTACATTAGTCTCCTTTTGTCTCGATCAACGAACCTTTTTAATTATCAGAGATGAAAACATGCTGACAGTCAAATGGTGAATCAGTCAGAGGCTACAAGACCAAAACAAACAACTCCAGCAGCAGTGTTTGAGAAAAGAAGTTCACAAGACAGGACCAGTAGGCGCTGACCTTTATGATTCCTGTAAAAACTGGAAGATGAGGGTTTCAGAATACTGCTCAAAATAGTTGATCTGTGCTACCAGATACCCAGCCCCAAATAAACGCAGTGATTCCACCGCTGTAGTCGGAACAGGGAAAACCCCCATCCTGTTTGTCAGTAATCTGGACCAGGACCAGCCTGGACCTGGATCTACAGTATCCGTTTCTCTTCTTATGCCTCAGATCAAATTTTCTATCAAATCTAAACGAGCAGAGTGAAACTCTTCACCTCGATTCACTAACATGATGGTTCAGACTGAGCAGAACCCACAGAGGACTAACTGAGGAACTCAGTCTGGTTCCTCAGCTTTTATTACATCATCAGACAGAGTCACAGCTAATTAACCAATCAACAGAAAATAATCACAGTAATTAATAACAACACTTCCTGTTTCTCTGTCAAAATAAAACGTTTACAAAATAATCAACAAATTCTGAAACACACCTGAACCAGGTCTCACCTGGACTAAATGTCTGCATCTGATTAATCTGTTGATTGATTCATTGATGAACCAACTGCAGCTGTCGATCAATAAACAGCAACACCAGGTCCGTATTAATAACTACGAATTTCATTATTGATTAATCCGACTCAGACCAGGTCTCACAGACTCAGACCAGGTCTCAAAAGCACATTTCAGTCTTACTTACTAATAATTAATTATAAGCCCTTAAGTACTAATTACTGTGTCATGAGGCTTATGGGTAATGCATTTCTGTCTTTGTACAAACAGAAGCTGTGTCGACTGTTTCATTTAAAACCGTTTCAATCTGAATCAAAAATTTTCTTGTTGAACATGAAATATTAGTTTTGTCTGTTTCCAGATTTTTCTTGACCAGTAAGAACCAGATCTGGGACCTGATTCTGTCCCTGTAGTTTTCCTGTGACTCAAGGAAACGACCTGGGACCAAAACAGCCTGGTAAGTTTTGGTGAGTTGAGGGTTACATATAATTTTAGTCTGATGTTTCAGAAGCTGAACGTGTACTGATCCGGTTCCTCTGGAAAAAACCAAAACATCATTTTCATTATCGATTCACCTGCTGATTCTTTTTTCTCGGTTAATGAACCATTTAGTTTTAAACCTTTTCAGTGAAATCAAACATCTTAAACATGAACTCTGGTGTTTTTGTGATTTGTCGTCAGATGATTTCAGAAACCAAAACCACTGTCGGTGCAGATTTAAACGAACCGAACCCTCTGAGCTATAAGAAAGAAAAACATGTCGGTTCGATGATCTGATGAACTGTGAATTATTTCGGTTCTAAATTGACTCGTTCGGTTCGTGCTGAGTTTGACTGACCAGGTCTGTCTGTAGTTTTATTACCGTTTTTATTTTCACCTTTATTTGATGGTTCTCATCGTGGTTCTGTTTCTGACACTGTCGGACTCGGAACCGAGCCCTGATGTAAACACTGAAGCTAACTGACTGTTAGCTTCGTTAGCTTCGTCCTGGATTCTGCTCCGGTACAAAATGCTAACCTGCAGCTAACACACAGCTAACACCGGCTTCTACTCAGCTTCTACTGCTTCTACTCAGGTTCTACCCGCTTCTACTGGGTCTGTGCCCTGTCTGGGACTCACATGAATCTCCTCCGCAGGCCACAGCTCGGCTCAGCAGCTCCTCGGCTCGGCGGACTCTCTTTGGGATTCAAACCGTCAACCAGCCGCTGCCGCTGCCTCCGAGCCTCCGCGTCTCAGGCGGACTCCTCATGGTCCGGGTTCAGGTACGGTGTTCTCCGCGTTCTCTGTGTCCCGTGTCCGTGTAAAGAGAGAAGTCACTGGGATCCAGTTCAGACATCCAGCGGGGAGAACTGGGGCTGATCACACTGGAAACCCCCTCCGCAGCTTCCGCCCAGGAAATCCCCCAGCTGCCCGGAGAGAGACCCGGACCACCAGGGGGCGCTGTTCGCTGCAGCCCGCAGGGAGGAACCGGATCCAAAGTCTCACCTTAAATTATTATTAATAAAAGAGCGAGTCGAAAAATTATTAATAAATAATATTAATTTTTAACGAGGACATTTTGTGGCACAAACATCAGAATATTTTTTATTTTCTTCGTGTTTTCTCTAAATGGTTCAGATCCAGTCTTCATGGAGGAAACAGCTGTCTGTGTGTCTGGATGAGGAGGAGAACCTGGTCTGAACCTGGTCTTTGAAGTGTTTTCCTTTTTCACTCCAGACCACAGGCTTCATGTTGTTCTGCTGAGTTTTCACTGTGAAGATTATTTTACAGAATAAACACTGCGACTGATCAGAAAAGATTATTTTAGTCTCAAACTAACTGTTAAGTGAAAGATTCCTTTCAGATTATTAAACTAACATCTACGCAGATGTTTCAGTCCTGACAATTAAATATAATTCAATATCTGACAGATCAATAATCAAATGTCTGATTAATGTTTTACATTTATATTTTAATCAGCAAACTGACGTGATGACTGTGTTTAATTATCATTTTAACTAATTTCATGTGAAATAAGTGAGTCATATGGATGTTAAACCATAAACCAAACTAACCAGGAGGACTGGTTCTGTTCTTGGTGTGGAGCTGGACCCTCTACCTGTTGTAGCTGAGAGGAGGATGATGTCCAAACTCCTCTCAATCCTGGACAATCCCTCCCACCCACTACACAGTGTCCTTGCTGGACAGAGGAGCACATTCGGCCAGAGACTGATCAATGTCAAGTTCTCCACAGAACAACAGGAGATAATTTCTCCCTGTGACCATCAAACTATACGGTTGTTGTAATACAACATTTATCACAGACCATCCAGTCTTTTTCTTTAACAATGTTAGTTCCTCACAAAATATATTGTTAACAAATTAATTTAAATTCATACCAAGACCTTAACCTCCACAGTCTCTAACAGAGCTAACAGTGATAACAGCGCTAACAGAGCTAAAAGTGATAACAGTGATAACAGAGCTAACAAAGCTAACAGTGCTAACAGTGCTAACAAAGCTAACAGTGCTAACAAAGCTGGTCTATGAAGGTTAGACAGTTTAACAGTTAGTTTATCCACTGAGCAGTTGCACTGCAAGAAATTAAAGTCCACCAATTGAGTCAAATATATAATTAGGAAATATCTACCATAAAACTGTACAACTCCTCTCCCATTTGTAAAAGGGAGGGGGGGAAGAGAACAATCGTTATCAATTCTGATGTCATTTCCCTCTGGGATTAAAGTGTTTTGAATCTTGAATGCTGTCTTTGTTTTTTACATATTGTATTATTCAATAAATTTTAAATACATATGAAATTGTATAATGTCTTTTGTATCAACCATCTCCAGTTGAAGTGATGATGCTATACATAACTACAAAAAAGTACTACAAAAAGTTAGTAAGTTACCGGACGGGCTTCTCGCCACCCTGGATATGATTTTTGAATGTCACGAGGCCAAATATTCTACATCTAAATCCAGGGTGACTCTTTTGATATCTTTGCTGTCCGGCCGTGCTCAGGAATGGGCAGCGGCTCTCTATAAGGCCAAATCGCCGGCTTGCAACAACTACACCCTGTTTGTGGAAGAAATGAAGGAAACTTTTGTTCCCCCGAACAGCGAGGAGAAGACAGACACCCAGCTCCTTCATTTGCGGCAGGGAACCCATCCCGTGTGCAAGTTCACCTCGGAGTTTGGGACCCTCGCCGCAAAATTGAGCATCATGAGCCGGCCCCACCAGCCCCACTCCCCCCAGCGTCGCCCCCCTCCACCACGACTGCCGCGTGAGTGAGAGCGCCGTTGGCGAGGGGGTCTCTGCGCATACTGCAGGTCTAGCCAACAACGTAAACCTCAGTGCCCTCTCCGTCCGGGAAACGGCGGAACCAGGTAAGTGTTGGGCGAGCTTCACCTGGTTTGGCTATTAACACTCTGCCATCTCGTTTTCTGCTCAGGGAAAGTTTTCAGTTGGGACACAAAGGGGTCGAGTTCGAAGCCCTCCTGGACTCAGGAGCGGCTGAGAGTTTTATCGACCAGGGCTTAGCCTCCCGGCTAGGAGTATCCCTGAAGATAGTCAACCGGTTCATTCCAGTCACGTCAGTCGATGGACGCCACCTCAAACCATAGCCCATCCAACACCAGACCGATCCCATCCGGATGTCCATCGGCAACCACATCAGTCCATCTCTTTCCTTGTCATTTCTACACCCACGTCACCTCTCATCCTTGGTTACCCCTGGCTTCGTCAGCATGACCCTCACGTCTCATGGTCTGCATGCCGGATCCTAGGGTGGGGCCAAGGGTTTCAGCGCTGCTGCCTGGTTCCCCGAACCAGAATGTGCTCCAGGGAGTCCTCAGCCCCCGAGCTCGTCAAACTCGACCAGATCCCCCCAGTTGGTTCCGCCTCAAGGTTGACTGTTCTCTTTGTCCCCCGCGGAGAACAGGGCTATGGAGGTGAACAAGGTCACTGTGAAGAACTGTCACCCGCTTCCTCTCATGTCCACGGCTCTGGACTCCCTCTCCCAGTCCACTGTCTTCACCAAACTGGACCTGCGCAACGCCTACAACCTGCATCCGGGAGGGGCATGAGTGGAAGACAGCCTTCATCACGCCGACTGGACACTGGGAGTACCTAGTGATACCGTTCGGTTGTACAATGCGCCCGCCGTGTTCCAGCGTTTCCTCAATAACGTCCTGCGGGATATGCTGGGCTGGTGGGTGTTAGTGTACTCCCCAACAGAGGAAGATCACATCCATCATGTGAGAGCAGTTCTGAAGAGGCTGCTAGCCTGCTAGCTACTCCGTCACAGCCCAGGGCATGGCCATGGATCCCCAGAAGGTGGAGGTTGTGGCTCAGTGGTCCCAACCCCTGAGCCTTAAGCAGTTGCAAAGCTTCCTGGGGTTTGCTAATTTCTATCGGCAATTTATCCGGGGCTTCAGTTCGGTTGTGGAACCTCTCACTCTTTTCTCCAGGAAGTTCTCCCCCACTCAGCAACGTTACAGGGCTGGGGACCGTGAGCTGCTGGCCATCAAGTGAGCTTTGGAGGAATGGCGACACTGGCTCCAGGGTACCGTTGAGCCATTCCTGATCTGGACCGACCACCAGAACCTCATTCATATCCAGACCGCCAAGCAGCTCAACCCTCGGCAGGCTAGATAGGCGCTCTTCTTCGACACCTTCAATTTCCACCTCGCCTACTGTCCCGGCTCTAAGAACACCAAGGCAGATGCCCTTTCACGTCAATTCTCCTCCTCCTCTCCTCCACCAGATCCAGAGCCCATCCTGCCTGCCCACCGGATTATCGCCCCCCTCCGCTGGCCTCTGGAGGATTCCATCCACGCTGCACTGCCTGGAGAACCGGCCCCTCCTGACACACCTACCGGCCGCCTCTACATCCTCACCCGATGTCGCCAGGAGGCTCTGGTCTGGGCGCATTCTTCACCCCTCTCCGGGCATCCTGGTCCTGACAGCATGCTCCGGTTCCTCCAGTGCGCCCTGTGGTGGCCGTTCATGCACCAGGATGTCCGTGAGTTTGTTGCGGCCTGTGAGACCTGCGCCCGGGCTAAATCATCCACACAGCCATCGTCCGGGGATCTCCGACCCCTCCCTGTGCCCCAACGCCCCTGGTCACACATCAGACTGGACTTTGTGACCGGACTTCCAGCAGCGGACAGCAAAGACACCACTCTGACCATCGTCGACCAGTTCTCCAAGGCAGTGGATTTGGTGGCCTTGTCTGGACTCCCCTCTGCTAAAACTACCGTGGAGCTGGTTCTGGAGCACGTTGTTCAGCTGCATGGGTTCCCGAAGGACGTCGTCTCAGACAGAGGGTCCCAGTTCATTGCCAGGTTGTTGAAGGCCTTCTGCCGCCTGATCGGTGCCACAAGCAGTCTCTCATCAGGCTACCACCCTCAGACCAACGGTCAGGCGGAGCGGGCCAACCAACAGCTTGGGCGCTTCCTGCGGTGCTTCGTCTCTGCCCAGTCTCATCTCTGGCCTTGTTAACTCTCTATGCCGAGCTGCCGCACAACCTCCACGTCTGCCCTTCCACCGGTTCTTCCCCGTTTGAAGTCTGATATGGCTATCAGCCCCCCATATTCTCCCACCAGGTGGCGGAGGTCGAGGTACCCGCAGTCCAACAGTTGGTCCACCGGTGCCGGGTGGCGTGGCTCAAGGCCCGGGCTGCCATCTCCAACGCGGATTATGTCCGCCAACATCACCACCGGCACCCTCCGGGATACTCGTTTCGGATGGGTGACCGGGTTTGGCTTTCCACTCGCCATCTTCACCTGCACACGGACTCCAAGAAGCTCACTCCCCGCTTTGTCAGTCCTTACCTGATCACCACCATCAACCCGGTCGCTTATCAGCTGCAACTCCCTTCCTCCATGAAGGTCAACCCTGTTTTCCATGTTTCCCAACTAAAACCCTACACCTCCTCCCCGTTGATCCCCCCCCTCTACTCCACCACCCCCACCCCAGATCATCGATGACGGGCCGGCCTACACCGTGAGACGGATTCTAGACTCTCGCCCTCAGGGCCGTGGCTTCCAGTACCTTTTGGATTGGGAAGGCTACGGTCCCGAGGAGCGCTCATGGATCCCTTCACGTTTCATCCTAGATCCGTCTCTGCTGGATGACTTCCATCACCGCTGGCCCGACCCAGGATTAGTTAGGACAGGATGTAAATAGAAAGTCCATTCACCTGCTCTCTGCTCAGACATTGTGTTTGTTCTCTTTCCTGTCATGAGCTCCTTTTCATCAATCATCGCTTCTATCAAGCTCATCGTCTCACCATCATCTGTCCGGCACCGTGAGTAGAATATTCCTTTGTTCGTCTTAGTTGGCCGGTAAAACGGTAACACTGTCACCTCACGGCTATGTCAATGTGAACACAAAACCACAGACAAGCTGCAAGTAAACTGGGTTAGACATTTTAACACACTTCAAATTAATGCTGATCCCCCAAATGATTTGGTCAAATTACCCATTATCTTTCTGACAGTGGAACAAGCAGTCAGTGTGATCAGGCAGCAGTGTTGGTGCATGCTGATCCAGGTGCAGCCTACAGAACCGCTGATCAGAGTTTAATCCATGGCTGCAATGTATCATCAAAGTTCAAAGCAGGAAACTCCACTATGTCTCTAATTACCAAACATGTAATTTTTCTGTTAAAGTACAACGTAACAATGTACAGAGGTTCATGGATATACTGAAGGAGGACATGCAGATGGTTGGTGTGACAGAGTAGGATGCTAGGGATAGGGTGAGATGGAGGCAGATGATCCACTGTGGAGACCCCTAAAGGGAGCAGCCGGAGGAAGAAGAAGAAAGAGAAGAAGAAGAAGACTTTTGTCTACAACATCTGGTTCAATAAGTCAGTTCTATAAAAGCTATAAAACATAAAATCAGACAGTAAATGCAGCTGCAGTTAATCTGCCTAATAAATTAATCCACACTTTGCCATTAGAAATAACTTGCTCATGTGAATCCAGCAGGAACTGATGTCCACGTCTACCCACCACAAATGGTTAAATACAAACTCCAAACATCACCACAGTTCAGACGTCTCATGTCTCCAGCTGTCTCAGGTATCCTCGACCTCAGCTGTTTGTTTCCAGTTTGCAGTTACTGGTTCTACCAACCTGCCCAGTGTCTCGTCTGCTGCTTGTTGTTGTTCTTTTCTCTCTTCTTTCCACTCACCCCAACCGGTCGAGGCAGATGGCCGCCCACCCTGAGCCTGGTTCTGCTGGAGGTTTTTTCCTCTCCACTGTCTCCTAGTGCTGCTCAGGTGGGACTGTTGGGTTTTCTGTATAATTTTGTCAGGTTGTAAAGTTACTATATAGTGCCATCAGATAATTGTTGTGACTGTGGCGCTCTATAAATAAACGGAAGTGTACCAATACTGCTATCTAGAAGAATAAATCTTGCATTTCAAATATTACTTAACTGAAAATGCAGAAATATTATCAGTTTCAGGGACAGTGGATCCTGACATCTGAGAGCAGCTGGACAAGCTGTGATGTTTTTATGAAACCTGGAAAGAATCTAGAAACAGGAAGTTTCACATTCATGTGTCACACGACACAAAAAGTGAAGAGTAAATATTTCAGTCTGTGTCAGAAATCAATGTGAAGACATAAACGATTCCACCAGATTCTCTAAACACCCACCCTGAGTGTTTGGGCTTTGATTCCTTCCTGGATCAGTGGCTGCTCATCGTCTGAGCTTTTCTCCAGGTGGTAACAGAGTTTTAGATCTGCTGCTTTTAATTTTTAATTCAATTTTCAATTAAACTTTATTTATATAGCGCCAGATCACAACAAAAGTCATCTCGAGGCACTTTACAGTGTAAGGTTTAAGACCTTACAGAATATAAGTATATACAGAATATTTGTAGAAAACCCAACAGTCCCACTTGAGCAGCACTAGGAGACAGTGGAGAGGAA
>JAUMHL010000015.1:160719-182160 GCA_032362345.1 Sandelia bainsii
CAAAACTTGTCAAGAAGAAAACATGCTAGGAATTGTTAAGTGCTAGACAATTTTTGTGTGTGTGTGTGTGTGTGTGTAAGACTCATTTGAAACACTTTTTAAACAAGTGAGTAAATGTTTTTTAAAGGTGGTGATAGTCTCGGCTAGTTGAATGGAGCAGGGAAAGTTATTCCACCAGCCAGGGACAACAAAGGAAAATAGACTTGACTGGGATCGGAGACCACGTGAGGAGGGAACTTTCAGTCTCCTCTCATTAGCGGATCTGAGAGGGCGTGCAGGAGTGTAGCTTACTATTAACGTTTGATGGTGAGTGCAGAAGCTCCAGCCAGGAGAGAGTTACAATAGTCGAGTCTAGAGATGACCATTGCCTGGACGAGGAGCTGTGCAGCAAACCTCTGATCAATCACTGATCAAACTCTTATTTATTAGTTTCATTAATCTCTGATGAATAAGTTCTCAGTACTGCAGCATACACACTCAGGTGTGTATCAGTATCTCAGTTGTGTATCGTACCTCAGGTGTGTATCAGTATCTCAGGTGTGTATCAGTATCTCAGGTGTGTTTCGTACCTCAGGTGTGTTTCGTACCTCAGGTGTGTATCCGTACCTCAGGTGTGTATCAGTATCTCAGCTGTGTATCAGTACCTCAGGTGTGTATCGTACCTCAGGTGTGTATCGTACCTCAGCTGTGTATCATACCTCAGCTGTGTATCATACCTCAGGTGTGTATCTGTATCTCAGATGTGTTTCGTACCTCAGATGTGTTTCGTACCTCAGGTGTGTATCAGTATCTCAGGTGTGTATCGTACCTCAGGTGTGTATCAGTATCTCAGGTGTGTATCGTACCTCAGGTGTGTATCGTACCTCAGGTGTGTATCAGTATCTCAGGTGTGTATCAGTATCTCAGATGTGTTTCGTACCTCAGGTGTGTATTAGTATCTCAGGTGTGTTTCATACCTCAGGTGTGTATCGTACCTCAGGTGTGTATCGTACCTCAGGTGTGTATCGTACCTCAGGTGTGTATTGTACCTCAGGTGTGTATCAATATCTCGGGTGTGTTTCGTACCTCAGGTGTGTATCAGTATCTCAGGTGTGTATCGTACCTCAGGTGGGCCGTTGAATGAGTAGGCGTAGAGCACAGGCTGGATCATGATCAGGGCCTGGGTCAGGTCCTGTCTGTTGAAGTGGTGTCTGTAGTAGGAACTCTCGTCTGGACTGTTGTTGAACACCTGCAGGAAGGGCGAGCGCCGCAGGTGGAACATGAACTGAAACACAACACACAGGTAACACGTCAGCGACAGGTGAACTCATAGCAGCTGTGCAGCGATGGTCACATCTAAAGCTTTACGTGGTTCTGTGGAACCTGCAGAAATTGGTGGTTCTCAGCTGAGTTCTGTTGTTCTGAAGGGAACAATTAAAAATAATTTTCTGAGTGTTTGTGTGAATCTAAGACGTGTTTGATCGATGTTTGGGGATCATCAAGTGGACAAGATCGATAAGCAGCTCATCTACACAAACGTTCTCACACAGGAACTCTGAACTGATCAGATCTGGATTTGGAACCACGCTGTGGCTGAGTTTTCAGTCTGGATCAGTCCAGATGTTCAGATGTGATCTGAATTTATGTAACTTTCTGAGGAGACCTCTGTGATACAGCAACAGCTGGAGCAGGTGGAGGATTACAGTGTGTACAACAGGTGGAGCAGACTATTATGGGATGTAGATCACCTGAGGGTAGAGGGAGAAGGTCTCAGAGAACCTGAAGGAGTTCGGGTCATCTTTGTGATAATCTCCAAACTTCTGACACTGAACAAAACAAAAGGGTTCGAGTTAAACTCGGCGTCCTGATTATTTTTAGTTTGTATCTGCGTCTTTAAGAGTCGTCGTCTTCGTACCAGCCTGATCAACTGTCTGTCCAACCACCGCAGCACGTCCGGACCCTCCTCCGTCTCTGCCCGGTACACCGCCAACCTCGCCATCAAGATGGCCGCCGCCTCCTGATCGAAGGATGCTGCGATGTTCTGGATCTGAGTCTGAGCGTCTGCCCAGCTGGGGGGGAGAGAAGGGTTAATGTTCCTGAACGCATCACGAGTCAGTATCAAGCAGAACGTTTGTGTTTCTGAACAAACCCGAGGGCGAAACCAAACGTGTCAAACGTGTCTCTGTTCAGTGAAATTCTCCTTCAGCGTGTTTGGAGAATTTCTACTGACTGATTTGAACATGAAGTCTGATGAGTCACAGAGCAGAGACCTGACTGGGACTGTTGGGTTTTCTACATCATTCTGTATATATTTATATTCTGTGTAAGGTCTTACACCTTAAACACTGTAAGGTGCGTTGAGGTGACTTATGTTGTGATTTGGCTTCTATATAAATAAAGTTGAGTTGAAATTGAATTGAATTGACTCATGTTTGATGAATTTAAATGAGGATTTAAAAGAAAGAGAGAAAACCTCTGTCTACAATAAAACCATTAATGACTGTATCACAGCACATTTAACCTTTCTCAGTCCAGCAGCTACACAGACTTCACATGATGTCAGTGAACGCATCACTGTCTGCAGGTCTGGGTCTTACTTCCTGGCGGTGGTGGTGACTCGGATGCGCCTCTGTCCTGACGAGTGCTGATACTGGGTCACAAACTGGATCGCTCCCCGGCCACCCTGAGGGATCGGAGCGTTGTGCTGCAACACAAACAACAACACACAGGTTTAAACTGCTGCTGATCAATAATCAATAAACACGGACTGATAGGTCCATTTCAGCACAGGCCGTGTCCTGGCTTTGGACCGAACAGGAAAACTTCACTGATGAATTCTGTGCTGCAGATAAAGAACATTCAGCTGCTGACTGGTCATAATGTTCCTCCACTAATAAAGAACATTCATGTTTTTTTACAGCTCAGCAGCGTCGACTCTTCATGAAGCTAAAACCACCACAGATCTAATTTAACAACACGCAGCTTCCTGAGCTTTTATTACACACGTGTGATGAAACTGAAGCTGTCTTTAAAAACCACCTCACAGCTCTGTTTCTGCAGAAGCTTCTTCCTCCATCAGGTTGATTGCCAGCACAGCGCTGCCTCCACCTCTGTTTGTCTGGTGTCAGGGAGGAAACATCCAACCACTGATTTATAGGACAGGAATGAACCGGGCACAGGACCAACGAATAAACAGGTGTGTGTGTTTAAAGCTGAACGTGATTTATCTGTATATTTAGACCTGGTTTGTATCTTTATTCTCATCATGTCGTGACAGGAATAAACACAGCGACAATAAAAACAACAGACGGCTGCAGCTTTAATCTGACGTTTACGTTCTTTTATTAACGTGTGGCTGAGAGTCGGTGAAACTTTTACTTCTGTTCATTTTCATGTCTTTATTTCTAAAATAAACATGTCTGATATGATACAGCAGGAGTCTCTAGTCTCTACCTGTCTCCAGTTTTTACCTGTGACCACTTGCACAGCTCCACCAGATTCCCCCTGACCACACGAAACCTGACTGAGTCCTAAGACAGAAATACACTAAACAACCTGAAGGTCAGAATCCTGCTGTCGGACTGGCTGCTTCACACATGAAGCCAACCTGAGCTCCTCAGTGGTCTGAGGCTGATGACGTGATGATTAGACACCTGTACATCTGTTATTACCTGAGTCAGGCTGTGTGACACATGTACACACACACAGGATATTGGCTGTTCAGGTGGTGTTGACTTTACAGTCAGCAGATAACCTGTGTCCTCTCATCATCTCAGCAGGTGAGCAACAGATGCAACACGGCAAAACTGCCTCTGGAGATGCACCTACTGCACTCCGTGCTCCCGCTCAGAACTGAACAGACTCAGGACCGATTCAGGTCGATCTGCCAAACAGTTTCACCTGGTTTTATTTCACTGACGTGTTCACAGACGTCTTTATTTACAGGACTCAGGTGACTCCAGGTGGAACACTTTCGACAACTATTTTAATAATCAACTGATCTGATTAGTCCTGTTTCAAGCCAAACGTCTGGTTCCTGGTGGTCGGACTAAACACGACATCTGAAGAAGCCACCGTGGGATTTAGGAAACTGTAACTGGGAGAAACTTTATAGATCCAACGTTTCATCAAGAAAATAATAACAATAATCATTAACAAAAATTGTTCCAGGAACTTGGTTCTTGTCTTTGTTCGTTTTCACCTCGTCTGAACAATGTGAGGATTAATGATTTGGACCATCAGGTTCCATCAGGTCCTGGATTCTGTCTGCTCACTCTGCAGATTTGACTTTCTTGGATACCTGATGATATTTTAACATTGTCTCACTGCTGTGACTCATATCTGTGGTGGCTGAGTCCAACCAAGCAGCTCTGCAGGATTTACAGTCCGTTTATCGTCTTTTCAATTCCGGACCTCAGAAGAGGTTTGGTGCAGTCCGGTTTATGAGAGACTAGATTTGAACTTCAGCAGAGGCAGAGCTGCGATGTGACAACCTTCTTTTAAATGTAGGTAGATTTGATAAGAATTTATATTTTCTATATGAACTAAGTATAAAAGCAGAAAAGAGACGTTGGTACACGTCAGTTTCCCCACAGGACACGGAGCTGAATTCTCCTTTCTGTGGATTTATTATCAGATTCAGCGCCGGGATACGAGGAAATGATCCACACAAGTTCAAACATTTTCAGCTCAGTTTTGGTTTAGTCTGAATGTCTGTAGGTGAATTACTGTGTTGGTGCAGGTGAAGAGACGTCACTGCTGATCTGAAACATGATGCTGCTGCCTGATATCTGAAACTTTATGTCTATTGAGTGTCTGAAAACATGTTTTTAATCTGATATCATCCATATTTATTCCTCCACTATGTGACGTCAGATCTGGTTTCCGTCTCAAGATCCCACTGAGGTTATAATTTTTTTATCCACTGCTTAATTTGAAATTGTGTCCCAACAGAATCCCTGGCAGCTTCTGGAGCTTTCAATCACATCTCATGGCCTTCTTCAGTGGATGTAGCTGATCAGTTTGGTTGTTATGTAGGGAGTTTAGATCATGTGATCACAGGTTTTCACATCCAATTTAATCCACAGGAACTGCAGCTCAACACATCTGCGTTCCTGCTGATTCTAGATGGTAAACCAGTCCTCAAATGTCCATGTGAGTCTGTCTGAAGATGGTGGATGCACTGAGGACACTATATGCCGCTCTGATGGTTCTGTCGAGTGTGGCCTCCATCTTAGGGAACCTCCTCCTCCTGCTGGTGCTCCTTTTCAACAAAGAGCTCTGGTCCGACACGCTGGGACTCACCCTGAGCTTCAGCCTCAGTGACCTGGCTTTAGGACTCTGCATTATATCTGCTGGAGCTTGCAACAGCCTCTCCCAGCCTGAAGGTTTCCCCAGCGACAGTCCCTTCTGTCAGGCCAGCGGCTTCATCTTCCTCCTCCTGCAGACCTCCTCCATCCAGTCCCTCACCTGGGCCACTGTGGATAAGTTCACCGAGATCTGCTTCGCCCTCAGCTACAGCAGTATCTGGACGGCCGGCCGGAGCCGAGCGGTGCTCGTCCTAATCTGGTTGTTCTGCCTGGTGAATGCCACCCTGCCCCTGCTGGGTTTCGGCAGCTACGCCTACAGTGAGTCGCGGTTCCTCTGTGGCCCAAGCTTCACACCTGAGAGCAGACACTTTGTGTTCCTGTGGATGCTGCTGGGCATCGTGGTGCCGATCCTCATCATGTGCTCTCTGTACGGATACATCGTCTACGTGGCCAGGAAACAGGCCAGGAGAGGAACCTTCATGTGCAATGACTTGCACTGCTTCTATGTTCCTGCCAACAATTACCTGAGGAGCTCCATCGTGATGGTCACAACCTCAGGTGAGTTCATGCTACGCCCTGATTGGTCTCTGAGACAACCTATCAGCTTGTTCTGTCTTTGTCCAAACATCATTAAAATTTAATGACGATCTTAACTTTATCTGAAATCGTATTAATTCTGGAGATTCCCATGTTTCCAAAGATGCTAATGAAGGAACAGACATGGAGGACCTCTGCAACAGCACCTAGTCCTCAAATTTAGTGGCCAGACTTTTAAAGCCAATCTGCTGGTGCTTGGTTGTTTCTGATGTGGTCATGTGGTACCAGTTTCTTGTCTGGTTTTAGTGTGTTTGCTGGTCTGTTGGCTGCCCTACATCTCAGTGTGTCTGTATGAGACCTTCAGTGGGGAGCACAGCCCTGCAGTGAGCTCTTCCCTCTCCACCTGGCTGGTTCTGTCCAGTGCCGCCCTCAACCCCTGGATCACCTGCTTGACACAGACGTAAGTCCGACTCAACACAGGTAAAGATTTAAGGTTATTATCATGGTTTGTGTCCAAACTACTGTGAGACGTCAGATCACTGAAATGTTGAGATGTTTCTTTAACATCATCATTTTGTTTGTCTGCAGCAGGTACAGGGTGGCACTGCGTCAGAGTATCTGCAGGTTTACTCAGAGGTGTTTGACTTCTGGGACACCTTTGGCTTCCCTCCCACAGAGCTCTGCCTTCCAACTGGACACGACCAATCGCATCAGCACAACAGCAGCGAGTCCACCACCGTCGCAAGAAACACAGGCGCCATCATAAACCCAACTGGAATCATCGTTACTATGACCAGTCCATCAGTCCAGACCAGGCCAACCAGACCATCAGGCTGAATGGTGGCTGTCAGGGTGTATTCTAGGATTTGTACTTCCTCCTTCCACTTGAGTTCATACAGTGTGAAAAAATCCCCTTTGCTCACAGTCAAACTTTGATTCCAGTTAAGGTGAAACCTGTGGTTCCTGCTCACTTTCACATCTGCTGTGATGGTTAGATGTGTCTTTCAGAAACTTACATTTATGTTTCATGGATGTTTCAGACACCACTTCTATGACTTTACTGGATTTCCTCTCTTTCTGTGGCAAACAGAAACTAAAAATAAAAACATGACCAGGTTTAATAAACTGACTGATGTAACTCATAAATTATAATTTAATATAAAGTTACTGTTTAATCTGTCTGAAACATGTTTTCAAAGCAGCAGCGAGGAAACAAATCAACTGTAAAAGTAAAATAATAAAATAAAGTTTCACCAAGGATGTAACATGAAAAAAATGCTTCAGTCAGAAGAAAACAGAAAGTTGTGGTTATAACATAAATAATCATCTAATAATAAAAATTTAATTTATGGATCTGCATGTTTCTTAGTTTGTGTTGTCTCATAATCAGTAAACTCACCTGTATCACCTGTGTACGACTGTTTAGAACCAGATTTTTTCCATGTTATTATGACAAACAGTATTTTGTCCTTATTCTCAGATACCAACAGACACAGAACTGAGAGGATGCAGCTGTGTAGTTATAAACATTGAGCCTCTGTGGTCCAGTACCAACACTGAACTGAGCAGTACCGAGTCGCAGCCCGTTCACTGACACGTTTAGATCATCGTGTTCTTAAGCAACAAAGGACCTTCCTCATTTTAACACAACAGCTTAACATGAATTAACCAGAAACTTTTATGATATAATGAGTTATAACGACAAACTTTCCTCATAAAAACAAATACAGCAAGAAAAGCTGCAGTTTCCTGGTTTTCTGTATAAACTGATCTGATCGTGACCAAAGTCACAAATATTAACAAATGCAACATTTCTAAGCTGATAAATCACAAACTGTCCTGATTTTTCATGTTTTTATTGAACATTAAACACACAGAGTGACGGTGGAAAAAGTAAGTGAAACACTAGTGTCAATAAATACCAACTGGATTCAGGTTTGATTTTTGGGATGATGTTTTCATGTAGGTAAGAAGTTCTCTTTTTACCACATGCACAGTGCTGTAAACACAAAACTCAACTTTAGTTTCATCAATTCAAAATCCTTCTTCCCAGCAAGATTGTGGACTGTCAGGTTGGTCTTTGGCAAACCCTAAAGTATGCTGTAATGTTTTTATGGGAGAGAGCACACAACTTTACTGTGGAATAAAAGGGATACCACAAACCTAAATGAAAACATCACCACAAAAATGTAATATGGAGGAGGGAGAATCATGATTTGGGGCTTTGCTGCCTCTGGATCTGGATGGGATAACGCAGCCAAATTTAATTTCCAGGTTTATCCAGGTCCCCTGCAGGATAATATCAGGGTGTCTGTCTGCAAGCTGAAGCTCAGAAGAAGTTGCAGCAGGACAATGACCCTAAAGATCAGAGTAAATATACTACAGAATGGCTTCAGACACAAAATCCACCTTCTGGAGTGGTCCAATCAGAGTCCAGACCTCAACCCAACAGGGATGCTGTGGGATGACATGAAGAGAGATGTTCTCACCAGACATCATGAGACTCTGTCTGAGCTGAAGCAGTTTTGTAGGAACAATGGTCCAAAGTTCCTCCTGGACGTTGTTCAGGTCAGATACAGAAAGAACTGGTTGAGGTTTTTGCTGCCGAAGTTTCAACCAGTTATTAAATCTTCCATCCATGAAGGTGAAATGTCTTCAAGAACAAGATAACCATGACCTGGACGACAGAATCTTCACAGACACTGTGTTTGCAGATATTTGTGACTTTGGTGAAGATAAGATCACATTTCATGACCGACTTGTGCAGAAAACCAGGAAACTTACTTTCTGCAACTGTAAGTTGTATCTTATAAAAACAAGAAAATAATTCATACCTGACCGTAAACATCTCGTTGAGTCTTACCGATATTCAAATAGAAAAAAATCCTCTGACATCATCACTGGATCAGGTGAATATTAGCTGCTGACATGTAATAAACCAACCTGAGCGAGTGTAAAGGTCAGAGGTCAGGTGTTCATACCTGGTTGACGACCTCGAAGTAGAAAGCCAGAGTGGTGCTTGGATCCAAACCACAGATCTTCCACTGACACGTTCCTCCTGTCCCGATCTCCTGTGGATACCCATATATGACCTGTTACAGTTCACCTGTACAGCTGCACACCTGTCCAGGACATGTCTAATAGACTGGGTGCTAAAATGTCAAAAGTCAGTGTGTGTTTGGTGGTTACATACGTTCTCGGAGACACAGGGTCCTTTAGCGTTCAGAGACACACAGGGTCCAATAGATCCGGACACTTTGATCTCTCTGGACGTCTGGAAGGAAACAGAAGCGACGTTACTCACCTGAACAGGTGACCTGAGTCTCCACTAAAGATTTATTTAGATAATATAAGCCTTGTCCTGCTCTCTGTGCCTGTTGTCACAACTTGAAAACCTGTATTTACATTTTCCCTGTGTGCTGTTGGTTCATATAAAATAACTAGCTGGCCTGTGACGAACATTCTAATATCTGGTTCCTCCCGTGACGCTAACCTTGACCTCCAGCGTGGAAGCAAAGGCCATTTTAAACGATCCCTGGACGTCTTTGGTGAAAACTCTCTGGAAGGTTTGTTTAAACAGAGACGTGTTGAAGGAGTCGGCCATCACCACGTAGCCTCTGCAGAGACACAAACATCACAGGTAACGTCACAGGTAACAGGTAATGTCACAGGTAACATGACAGGTGAAGTCACAGGTAACAGACACCAGGTGTGGACGTGTGCGTACCCAGTGTAGTTGGCGCAGCACTTCATCTCCAACATGCCGGTCTGATCGAGAGCACAGGCGTAAATGTCGATGATGTGACCGTTAGAGGACGCTCTGTTAGCCAGAGACTCATAGTGCTGCAACAGAAACATAGAGATCCGGTTCATACCAGACTGAAGACCAGAATCTGATCTGAGTCCAGAGTCTGATATATAACAATAAAATACAACATTACAATAACAGTAAGAGGAGGAAGAAATGTATTAATTAACTGAATCAGGATTAAAACATTTCAAGATTGGATGAAACCACATGATGTAAAAATACTACTACTGCTACTACTACTAAATTTATTTATAAAGCACAATTTCAAAAACAGAGGACTGTTCACCAAAGTGCTGTACAGTAAAAGTAATAATAAAACAACAGATAAAAGCAATGGGTACTACTGTAAAACAACCAACAATAACATAAAACCAGAGATAATACAACGAAGAAGACATGTTCTGATTGTGAAATATCGTCAGTCAACATTCAGTAAGTCCGCCTCAGCTCTCGCTCACCTTGGTGGCTTTCTTCATGAACTTGGCGTTGTCTTTCTCAATGTCGTGCCAGGACCTGATGGGGGTCTTCAGTTCGTCTCCCACCACCATGCCGGGACCCTGCGTCGCCGGGCCGCTGATGAACGTCATGATGCGAGCGCCAGTGTTCGGGAAGGTGCACTGTGGGTAAAACAACACTGATGAGACTCTGACCGACCTCCAAATCCCAACACCATCACCTCCACCCTCCCTCACCTCCAGCAGGCCCACAGCTATGGACATGGCGACGCCCAACGAGCGCAGTGGCCTCTTTCCCTGGGTGACGGGCCAGGGGTCCCGCTGCAGCTCCCCCAGCAGGTCGGTCAGGTTCATGTCGATCTTCTGGACCGGCTGCAGGAACCTGCATATTTGACACTTTGACTTCAGTCAAACTCTCCACAGACTCAGTTCCAGAAACCTTCTCTGTCAGTTCCTAGTTTTAACATTATATGAACCTGACTCGACCCATCCAGAAAACTTCTTTTACCCTGTAACAGCACCAGCAGCTCTTCTGACGTCGGCGTGCGTTTACCTGTTGGACAGAGGTGGCTGAGCAGTTTGAGGTCCTCGTCCCTGAGTGGCTGAAGGTTTGGTCAGACCGAGCATCTCCTGCAGAGTCACCAACAGAATGAATTTAGAGCTACAGTTAGGGTTAGGAGGAGGATGTAGAAGATGATCAGTAATAATCTAATAATGTAGAAGACATGTGGCTGATAACTGGAAAGTGTTCTGGTAACTGGCCTGAATGACTTTACATGGGACCAGGTCCTGGAGTTTACCGTGATGCTATTTGAGAGCAGATGTATAAACTAGTTCTTGTGGAGTTAGTGAGTCCTGTTCTACCTGCAGCTGTTTGGCATTTAGGTCCTTGGTCCCCCTGAAGACGTAGCTTTTGGAAATCCCCTCACAGCCGAGCTCGTGGACCTGAACCATGCGTCCAAAGGTGATGAGCCCAACCAGCGCGGTGGGGGGCAGCAGAGACAGGGACATCTGCAGAGATTCCTTCAGAGCCTGCAGGTCCTCATCCTCCATACAGGTGTCCACCACATACAGGAAGACCAGCGGCATCTGAGGACCCCTCTGAGGACAGAAACCAGACCAGGTTACAGAATGTGTCTGTTTGTGTCTGCACCTTTCTGCTGTATCACCTGTCTGTAAGTCTCACCTGGACCACATACTCGATGGTGGAGAACTGAGGCAGCAGCTCAGCAGGTTGGTTCACCTCAGAGATCCCAGCGTAGGACGGAGGAAACTGAAACACAAGACAACTCTGTCTGGAAGTTTCTATGTCTGGTTAAACTGTGATGTCTGTTCCCACTAACAACCAGACACCTGTAATCACCTACCTGTCTCATCACACGGACAAACAAAGCTGCTTTATTCATCATTACCAAACTTTAATCATTTGTTGACTGATAAGTCTGCTCTCTGCTGGTGAAGTCAAATTCTGCAGGTGTTACACCACAATCTGCAGGTGTTACACCACCACTATCTACAGGTGTATTAAAATTAAAAAAAACATTCTGATTTACCTGGTTCCTCTGGTAGCAGAAGTTACAGGCCCACAGTTTGGCTCTGTAGTCCACCTGGCTGAAACACACAGAGCGGTGGTTGTTACACAGGTGAGTGTGACACTAGTGGTTGTTAGTTAAACAGGTGGATGCGTACCAGAGCGGGTTGAGCACAGCGCGGCAGGTGGCACGACTGCAGAGAACCGGCTCATACTGGATTGGGGGCAGGTCCGGTCTCTCCTTCAGGGGAGTGAACAGCGCCGCCACTGGCACCACCATTCGGGTCGCCTCCAACCGGCTGGACGGCCACACGTTCCAGCTGAAGCGCACGCCGTCCCGCTCCTCGTTCTGAGTGATGTACTCTGGGAAGGTCGCCATGGCAACGCAGGGAGATGGGGGGGTTGACACACTGTCAGGTAAAAACTGTTGTAACAAAAGAAAAATCTAAACTTTAGAAAAAGTCGTATTAGGAGGAAAAAGTGAAACTTGCTCATTTTAAGGTTTTTACTCATATTTGAGGTTTTTTTTGGATCAGATTAAAATTGTTACGGACTCCAGGTTATTTCCTGTGGCTCCACCTTCATGACAAACTCTGATCAGATTATGTGTCTTTGTTTAAATGTAAAATGTCATTTTTATTCTTTTAATTTGAATCAAAAATCAGTTTTTAAACTTTTACACTGGAGTCATTTTTTAACCCCTCAGGTCAAGTCTCAAACTTTTCAGTTTCTAAGATAACAATTTTTATAATTTTTTTGTTTTGTGAAACTTTTGACTTTTTACATAATTTAAATTTGTTTACATTTAAAACATCATGTAGTTTAGTTATGTATTATATAAAGTGATAGAATTACAGAAAATAAAACTAAACATATGGATTAATATGAGTAGAACAGAGTTCGGTTGGTTCTTTTTGGACTCAGTTAAACACAACTGTAAATTTTGTAAAATATCATTAAATCTGATGTAATAAACGTATAAACTCCCCCCGCACTGTCCCGCACCCCCGAGGAGACACCAACCA
The DNA here is from genome assembly GCA_032362345.1 of Sandelia bainsii. Classification (NCBI taxonomy): domain Eukaryota; kingdom Metazoa; phylum Chordata; class Actinopteri; order Anabantiformes; family Anabantidae; genus Sandelia; species Sandelia bainsii. Next base: position 173,367 of record JAUMHL010000015.1, read on the forward strand.
AACTCTGTTCACTTTTCTGCGTATTTAAAGAAGAAAAAGCAGGTGTGGTTTTCAGCTTTCAGACCAATGTGGAGCAGGAAAAAGTACCTCTGAGGTGTACTGCAGAACCTGGACACACTGAAGTACAAATACCTCTGAGTGGTACTTAAGTACTATAGTACACGTAGTAAATGTACTCGGGTTGTTGCTGCTAGTAATCGATAGATAATCAATAGTCAATGATAGTTAATCTTTGACATTTAAAGTCCAGTTCAGGTCAAAGATGCTGTGTCAGTAAACATGCTGACGTCAGCACGTACCTGTATGACACCATCAGGTTTGTTTCACCTGAACCTGGAGGTTTAAGAGTAAACAGAAAGAAAATAAAAATGTTTTTATCTGCAGTTTCAGCTCAGTTAGCGTCGAAGCTAACGGCTAACAGCCGCAGTTTACCACAGGTAAACTGCAGTGTCATCAGTGCCGCACAGGTGACAGGTAGATGACGGACAGACAAGTGACCTGCCAGGGTCCAGGTGAAGTTAGAGGTCTGTCAGGTACAGGTGAGTCTGAGTATGAAGGTAAATCAGTGACTCACCGCCGCTGCTGCTGCTGCTGCTGCTGCTCTCTACTGACAACGGGGCAAAACAATATGGCGGCGGCCCGGCGCCACGTCAAGACACAGAGAGGACGAACACACAGAGGTCTCACTCTGAGCGCTATTCAGGGACCGCATTCCTCATTCCTGCTCAGACGGTGGAAACGTACCGACACACCTTAGATCTGCCGCTCCAGGTAGAACCATGGGTGGTTACTGAATGGACCTACCAGACCCAGGCCCAAGGATCCATGAAGGCCCCTGATCCGGGCCTCTGTATGAAAAGACGACTACAACAGAAACAATGATAAATATCTGCAGATTAGAATAAGTATAACGAGGTACAAAGTGACACAGAGACAGAAACTTAGTAAAAACTACAGACAAGAAACACACAAAACGAGGGCACTGTCTCACCGGCCTCAGGTGTAAACAACAACTACAGATCCCATGAGGATTCGAACGTATCTTTTCTCAGCAGTGACACATTCCATATCAAGAGTAAGTCATCATGTAGGTATAAGATCTCTGGTTTTTACTGGAAACCTAGAGTTAAGACGGAAAAACATGAAAATAATCATGAATATTTTTGATTTGTACGAACATTTTCACCTCAGTTTTACTTCAGTAAGTTAAAATACTTTTTAGTTCAAACTGTCAGAGATTTTAACCATCAAAAAAGGAAACGGTCAAAGATTATTTTTGATAAAAGTCTCAGCTTGACTAGAAACTATTTGGATTCTCATTATGTACTTTAGGTGTGTAGTACTTTGTATACATATGTGTAGTACTGTGTATAATAATATGTGTAGTATATTATGTGAGTTTGAACAGTTTCCGTCTGATTTTGTTAGGAATAAAGACACAGCAGGTTAAAAATGGTGTAATACAAATGTTTATTATGACAAAAATACTGTCACTAACTAACATCTTCATCATCATCGTCATCGTCATCACGTCCAATCAGGACAGACTCTCTCTGTTTAAATCTTATACACAAAACATCTTCAATTTAAATTAACGAGGCCCAAAAACAACGAGCAAAGAACTTCCTCCTCCTCTTCATCGATTAAAGGAGCACTCCAACATTTTTGTTCTTCAAACGAAAACTGAAGAAGCTTCTAGAAATGTCGAGCTGCTACTTTAACTTCTTATTTTGTAAAAGCACAAATCAATGTTTCTTGGTGAAAAGCAGCCAAAACATCCTCCTTCTAGTTTGTCTCTCTAAGCCCCACCCCCTCGACCTGTAGCTGTCTAGAGGCGGGGCTTTGTGGGGGTTTTTAGGTTTTAAGGCAGCTGATTGGTCAGCGATCACATGTTGTTGAATCCCATCATGCCTTTCATGTTTCCAGCGGCGCCCTGCTGAAACTGACGCATCATGGACTGAAGACCGGCCATTCCACCTTAAACACAGAAACCAGACTAATGATTAGTCTCTGATCTGACACTGGACTCAAAGGTTCTGCAGAAACAGGCGGAGCAGGTCTCACCCATGTGGTGCAGGACTCGGGGGTCCATCATCTTGGCCATCTGCTGGTTCAGTTTGGCCATCTGAGATGGGTTCACGTTCTTGGACATGTCTCCTCCTGAAACAGACCATCAACACGTCAGACCCTCAGTCCTCCTGCCTCCCAACCCTCAGAGACCAGGTCCTGCTGAGTTTACCTTTGAACAGCCCCTTGATGCCCCCCATCTTCTTCACCATCTGGGCGAACTTGGTGTACTGGGTCAGCAGCTCCTGGACATCTCTGGTGGCGACCCCCGAGCCCCGAGCCACTCTCTGGATCCTGTTGGGCTGCTTACTGAACAGCTTGGCCCCGTCTTTACTGTCCAGTTCTGCAGATAGACACAGACCAGTCAGACCAGTGATGTGGACTCGTATCTGAAAGACTGTGGAATCTGGTCTTCTCTGACGGTCTGAGTCTGTCCACACACCTCTGGGTTTACCTGCACTAAACATTCAGGTGGGAAAAAGTGATTCACATCAAACTGCAAACCTAGAGACTGACGAAACATGGGGATGAGCCAGAACCCACACAGAGTCCAGTTTCTGCGCTGAGATCAAGGTTATTTAACAACAAACTGATCGTGTTTCCTGTTGCCTCTTCCCAGTGCAGACTGCCCCCGTCCTGCCTACTTACAAACCCGAGGCCCCCCAGTGCTGCTCAGGAACTCAGAACCAACACTGATAATTAAACTAAATGCTGATCAGTGAAGGAGACTGTGTTTGTGTGGAACGCTGTGCAGACTCTGAGCCGTGTTTTTGGTCTCTACCTGGTCAGAGGAAAAGTCTCTGGCTGTGACATCAGGACTCGTCAGGTTTTAACACAGTTACAGGATTTTCACAGTGTTGTCTGATCTGTTCTGTCTGATTACAACAGTATCAGTGTCTTTATTACTCAGTTTATGACTCGACAACTCTGATGGTGGAGTTTGGACTTTTATCAGACATAAAAACCTGAAAACACCAATAAAAGCTTCAGGTAAATGTCGTCTTAACCAAACACCGACAACACGAGTGTTACCCTGGTCGTTCATGCTGTCCATGATGGTCATCAGCTTCTTCAGTCGGGCCATCGACTCCTGTTCGTTTCCTTTACTCATGAAGTCTGTGCCGAAACCAGGAATCATCCCCTGAAACCAGTAAAAACAGACGTTACAGCTTCTCACCCCAAGCTGCACTCAGCGACTCAGGTACGAGTCAGTCAAACACAGCCTTGAGTCCTTTTCATGACCCGAGTGTCAAGTCTCCAAGTCACATGACTGAAGTCCGGGTCACGTGACCCAGGTGCCACCACCGGTGTCATACTCACCATGATCTGTCCGAACGGTCCCATCTTCATGATGTTCTGGAACTGCTCGTACATGTCTCTGAGGGTGAACTGACCTGGAGGTCGGAGGTCACACGTCAGTCATCACACCCATAATGCACTGCGTGTTCTCCAGGTGTGTTTGTTCAGTTTCTCACCGTGTTTGAGTTTGTCGATCAGCTCCTCGTTGTCGTCCAGTTTGAGCTCGTTCACTCTGTCGATCAGTCCTTCGATGTCTCCCATCCCTGACGGGAAGAGGACGAGTCAGTGAAAACAACCAGCAGCTGTGAACTGGTCTGTTTGAAACGACCAGTTCTACGGAAGGAACACGAACACAGTTATTCTACTCTATTCTATTCTATCTGAATCTGGGACTATAAATAAACAGTACCGCACTCACAGAAACTTCAGTGTAAATTTAAATTGTTACGACGGAGTTTTCTAGAGATGAGGTTTGAAGGTATTTTATCAAATCTGAATCCAGTCTTAAATCTTTTATCAAATCTAATCTTAAAGTAAAAACCCAAAAAGAACCATCTCCAGCTTTTTTATTTTCTCTCAGTGTATCTCTGCTGTGAGAAGTGAAGACGTTACCGAGCAGTTTGCTGATGAACGGCTGAGTCTTAAACGGCTCGAAGTCGTCGATGTGTTCTCCCGTCCCGATGAAGATGATGGGACTCCTGGTGGCTGCCACGCTGACGGGAAACAGCAGAAGAAGAAGAGGGTTAACATCAGGGGGTGAGGCAGGCTGTGACATCAGCAGTACATGATGACGGTCTTACGCGCTCAGAGCTCCGCCTCCTTTGGCGTGTCCGTCCAGCTTGGTGACGATCACCGATGCCACGTCTACTTTGTCTTTAAAGGCCTTTGCCTGAGCCTCACAGGCCTGGCCAATCGACGCGTCCATCACGTACACGATGTTGTCTGGTTGCTATGGAAACATCAGGGCACAAAGTGACACGTGAACGCACCGCCATCAACAGGTCTGCGACGGTTCGTTCAGTCACCAACTACAGACCTGCAGCTGCGTTCAAGTACTCACCACAGCGTTTGAGACTTGCAGCATCTCCTCGAACAGTGAGTCTTCCTGTTTGTGTCGTCCACTCGTGTCTACGATGATGATCTCAAAGTTCTCAGCTTTAAACTTCTCTACGCCCTCCGAGGCTATCACCACCGGGTCCATCTCTGTGTAACTGAACACAACACGGAGTTAACAGGCAGCAGGAGGTCCCTGAACACAACACACAGCGTTAACAGCAGGGTACCTGCTAAGGGGAGACTCACCTGCCGTAGAAGGGGATTCTGGCTTTGGTGGCGTTTTGTTTAAGCTGATCGAAGGCACCTGGGTGTGAAAACAAGAAAAGTTTTAGTGAGAAAAACGTGGAAACAAGAGACTAGAACTGTTAAAGTTAGAAGCTGAAACGGGCACAGATGAGATCCTGAATGAAGCTGAAGTGCAAATGCAGGTTCGTGTTTGAGCACTGAAAGCAGCTGAAGTGTTCAGTTAGAGATAAATGAGGTCAGGCGATGTGTCGTGGTTACAACTTTCAGCTTCAGTGGACGTTCTGTGTCTGTAGGCAGCGAAAATACTGAAGTGTCAGAGAAACTGATGAAAGCAACTGAAGCCTAAAAGTCTGTGACAGACCAGGCCGGAACAGGGACTGTGAAACCGACGGGTTCTGGTTTAACGAAGCATGAACGAGTTTCCTGAGTCTGAACATTAACATGTAAAAACTTTTAAGTTAAAATTAAAAGTTAAACATGCACAGAAATGTGATAACCAAACATATTTAGGTGAAAACTCAGGCGTCAGGTGACTGAAGATGTGTGAAGCGTTGTGTCAGGTGTTTTGAAAGCAGCTGAAGTGTTGTTACCGGCTCTGAAGGTGTCGGCACAGATCAGACACGTCTTCCAGCCTTTCCTCTGGTAATAATAAGCGAGCTGCAGGACAAACAGAACAGTAAGAACAGACAGGTGGGGGCGCTCTGCATGAAAACACAGCACCTGTGAGGTGAGGAGGCGGGGCTTATGTGTACGGTGGAGGTGGGGTTAATTCTTAGGTGTGTGTGACGTCACCTTGGAGCAGGTTGTGGTTTTCCCGCTGCCCTGAAGACCAACAAACATGATGACGTTGTTCTTTCCTTTAGTGGGAGTCCAGGCCTTCACTCCGGGGTCCACCAGCTGCAAGTACACACAGTATATGAAATACACAATACACACTGTACTACAAACGGTACACACAGTACTACAAACGGTACACACAGTAAGACTTTAACTCTGGATGTTTCCACCTGGTTTGATGAACTCAGATAAACACAGTTCAGAACCAGAGTCTTTGTATAAAACCTGAACCAGGACCCGTGTTGTCTGAAGACTGTCTAGAAAAACTGTGAGATGGTCCTTTACAGATATTCGCCTACTGTTCCCAAATAGTCCCGAAAACTCTAGACTGAATTCCCTGATTCCTCAAGGACTTTTCCAGGACTGACCTTGACAAGCTCCTTGAAGACAGCGTGCTGGATCATCCTCCTCTTGTTCAGACCCGAGGCCATCTCCTCCAGGTCTATGGCAGACCTGCATGGACAAAAACCACCACAAGCGTTCAGTGCTACTGGACTGGACTGAGCCGGGTTTAGGTCCTGGACCAGGACTCGGGAGTCTGGGACTTACTTGACATTTTCTCTCAGCTGTTTGACCAGTTTGATGTTGACGTCGGCCTCCAGCAGAGCAGCACACACCTCCTTCAACATGGCATTCAGCACCTAAAACAACACACACAGGATTCTGACCTGGACTCACAGGTCTCGGGACTGAGCTCCCTCTGACTCTGGATTCAGCTCTAGACCCAGTTTGGATAAAACCCAAGTTACCTCTTCATTGATGATGGTGGCGTTGCTGAGGGACCTCAGCGCCGAGGTGATCTTCCTCCCCAGGTCGGCTAACACCATGTTGATGGTCTGAACGGATCCTGAAAACACAGAAACTTTTAGTCAACAGAGGAACCAGGACCTAGAACTGGATCCTGGTCTGATACTTTACTCCACTTTCTGTAGAGCAGTGGTTCTCAACCTTTCTCAGTCACGACCCCCACGTCAACATTCACTGCTGTTAGCGAGCCTCAGCAAACATGCTACAGCTGCTGCCGCTAACATCAACGTCACCAAAATGCACTTTTTTTCCCTTTGTTTATTTTTACGCTGTGTCAGAATCTCGTGTGCAGATCATTCAACTCTACAAACTAAAGTGATAAAATAAATCCTGGACAAACATCGAACTAGAAAACAAGTAAAACGACTTAAAAATAAATTTCATTAAAATCCAAAATTTATTTTGTAAATGTGTATTTTTTCATAATGATCTGGAGAACACCTGAAATTATCCTGCTGTAGAGAACATCGGAACAGTGGGAACACTGGGAGCAGAGGGAACACTGGGAACAGTGGGAGGACTGGGAGCAGCTCAGTTAGAGAAACACATCTCAGGTAAAACAAACACACGGTACTGTCACACCTGTATGTCAGTGTCAGACAGGTGGGTTTACCTGTCCTGTTGTCTGTGTGCTGGGTCAAATCAGAACTAATTACCTATTTATCTAAATGTTTTAGAGAAGCTGTATTTCAGCACAAATGCGCCACCTGCTGTCGGACAAACGTTCCTACCGTCAGTGGAAACAGTCACAAACACCAGGTGTTTGATGTCTTTTTATTTTTGTTCTATGACCAGGTGTGGCGCTGTGTCATTAATTGTTTCCCTCTTTCTGTCAGTGCTGCTTCAGTTCTTGCTTCCTATTCTGCTTGCTTCCTGGTCTGTCTGATGTTCCTAATGAAATGCTGCATCACTGGGAACCAGCTGCACCTCAGCTCTGAGAATCATTAAAAATGAGGCGTGTGTCAGACGCTGAATCTGTTTAATCCACAGAACCTGGATCAGATTCTGATCGTTTGTGCACTGACAACAAAGCTTCAGATCAGCTCGAACATCTCTGCATCTTCCTCCAGACTGGTTACAGTCATGTCCACAACCTGATCGGGTCCCAGGCTGCTTCCTCCCTGCTTGTGTTTATTTCTATGGTGCTAATAAACTGTACCTAACAACTCTTTAGACACTTTACCTGTAACAGGTGTGTTTGTACAGACAGTGGAGGTCCAGAGACTGAGCACGCTCAGTGAGTCAGCAGTTCAGCTGACAGGTGAAGGTGGCAGCTACAAACACCTGTAGAGAGAAGAAGAAATAATTTAGATCTCTCACCCCCCTTAGACTCATTCACCTGTACAGGTACACGATGCTGTCACTTTGATTTCATCAGTTTCAGCTGTGACACAGAACAACAACAACACTGAACCAGTTTCTGTTTCTGAAACACAAAGCCAGTAACACAACAATCACCTGAAACCGTTTTAATGATCATTCCACTGTTTCTAAAGGGAAAAACTACACAAATGTTTAAACTATTTCACTGGTTTCACTTTCTCGTTTTGTTTTGGTGTCACAATAAAGTGAAGACGACGACAAAGACTCATTTCCACATAGAAACTGAGAAAATAACGTGTAGATGAATCAAAGGTAATAATCGTTAACAGCAGCTCTGACATTAATGAGTTTTTATTGTCGTGTTGAATAAGAAACTGTTGATAAATTTAATCTACATGTTCTACCTGGCGCCGCCTCAGGTGGCTGCCTGTTGCAGTACCTCCATTTAGATTTGTAGTTTCTATTGTCTTTTTCCACTTTTTTCTATCATTCTTTTCCACTTTTCTTATTAGACTTTTTGTTCACAATGGGCAGCTCATTTCCCAAAAGTTTTTTTTCCTGGTTTTGCGGGTGTTTTTAACTGTTTTTGTACCGGGTGTTGTCATGGCAACGGATGCAGCCAGGATCCGCCGTATTATTTACCAGCACGATCAGCTGATTGTGCTCTCCGGGATTACAGTACTGGGAGCGAGGCCCCAGATCCCCGCGGGGCTGAGGAGAAGACGCCGGGGATGCAGGGCTGGTCTCAAAAAGAAAACATGGAGGAGAAGATTTAAACCGTCTCTTCCCTCTGTTGTTACGGGAAATGTGAGGTCTCTGGTAAATAAGATGGACGAGCTTGGAGCGCTGACTACAAACCAGCGGGAATATCGTGAGAGCAGTATTGTGTGTTACATGGAGACATGGCTGCAGGAACATATCCCGGACTCCAACTGCACCATCAGTTTATCAATACATCAACTGCCCCACCAGAGACAATAAGGCTTTGGACATAATGTATGCAAACGTGAAGGATGCATACACCTCTACTGCCCTGCCCCCCTCGGCAGATCAGACCATAACCTTGTTTATCTTGCCCCCCCCCTACACTCCCATTGTTCAGCAGCAGACAGTGACCACGAGAACTATTAGGAAGTGGTCTCAGGAAGCTATTGAGACT
>JAUMHL010000015.1:207220-226628 GCA_032362345.1 Sandelia bainsii
TGTGTGTGTGTCTCTGTGTGTGTGTCTCTGTCTCTGTGTCTCTGTGTGTGTGTCTCTGTCTCTGTGTCTCTGTGTGTGTGTCTCTGTGTGTGTGTGTGTGTGTCTCTGTCTCTGTGTCTCTGTGTGTGTGTCTCTGTCTCTGTGTGTGTGTGTCTGTGTCTCTGTGTGTGTGTCTCTGTGTGTGTGTGTGTGTGTGTCTCTGTCTGTGTGTGTCTCTGTCTCTGTGTGTCTCTGTGTGTGTGTCTCTGTGCGTGTCCTCCTGCAGCTGACGTCACCTCGTCAGGTGACATTGAGCAGTGTCTGAAGGAGGCGGCCTACATGAAGGACTTCCACCACCCCAACGTCATCCAGCTCATTGGTAACACACACACAGACACACACACACCCAGCTTGCCGCGGGGTCAGAGGTCAGACCCTTTGATTGACAGTCCTTCCCGTCCAATAGGAGTGAGCCTTCACCGGCGTCCCGGTCAGCGCCTGCCGATCCCGATGGTGGTTCTTCCGTTCATGAAACACGGAGACCTGCACACGTTCCTGCTGCTGTCGCGACTCGGGGAGCAGCCGTTTGTACGACCCACATTCACTGTTTACCTGTCAGAACCTGGTTCGGTTCTGTTCCAGCTGCTTGTGATGTGACACCTAAACAGTTTTTGTTTCTGGGATCTTAGAAATGACCTGAACCTGGTCCTGCCAGGTACATAATAACAAGGCGTGTCCCCTGTCCCCCACCAGGACCTGTCCCTGCAGACTCTGGTCCAGTTCATGTTGGACATCTCTCGGGGGATGGAGTACCTGAGCAGCAGGAACATCATCCACAGAGACCTGGCTGCCAGAAACTGCATGTGAGTATGTGACGGATCAGGAACCGGTTTTTGGTTGGTTGGTAGAACAGGACTGGACTGAACTAGACAGTTTCAATGGTTCCGTCAGCACCGAGTTAATCTGACGTGTGACTTGTTCTTCAGGCTCAGCGAGGACATGAGCGTGTGCGTCGCAGACTTCGGACTCTCAAAGAAGATCTACAGTGGAGATTATTACAGACAGGGCTCCGTGTCCAAGCTGCCTGTGAAGTGGATCGCTCTGGAGAGTCTGGCTGACAACGTGTACACCACCCAGAGCGACGTGGTACCGACACACACACACACACCTGCATCAGTGTGAACTCATGTTAAGAGTCTCTGAAAATGTTTCACATTTGGTTCAAGTTTACTCACAAACATTGAGTTGATGTTGTCCTGCATTTACTGTTACCTTGGTTACAGCTGTCTCCTTCTGCTGTGTAGTTACCATGGTTACAGCTGAATCTCTCGCACGTTCTCATTGTGGTTCAGTCTGATCTGTTTTAATTTGTAGTTTTATAACAATGTGTGTGTGTGTCAGTGGGCGTTTGGTGTGACCATGTGGGAGGTGATGACTCGTGGTCAGACTCCGTATCCCGGTGTGGAGAACTCCGAGATCTACGAGTACCTGATTAAAGGAGAGCGACTGAAGAAACCTCCGGACTGCAGAGACGACATGTGAGTGTGTGTCTCGTCTTCTTCTTCTGTGGTGTGTGTCTGCAGACCCTTGTCTTCTTCTTCTGTGGTGTGTGTCTGCAGACGCTTGTCTTCTTCTTCTGTGGTTTTCAGATATGAGATCATGCACAGCTGCTGGAGTCCGGTTCCTAAATGTCGTCCCAGTTTCCAGCATCTGGTCTCGCAGCTGGAGGTGCTGTCCCCCGCCCCCCCTCTAAAGGAGCCTTTGCTCTATGTGAACCTGGAGGGGGAGGAGCGGGAGAGGGGAGGGGCGGCAAGGGCCCCAGGGTCGGAGGAGCGGCCGGTGGCGGTGGCATCAAACTGGAGCGTCCCCTGGCAACAGCGGGGGGAGGACGAGGAGCAGGGCTGGCTGATGGTGGGGTCCGGGGCCGCGCTGGCCATCGGAGGAGACTACAGGTACATAATCGGCCCCTGTGGAGGCCCTGAGGAGGAGGGTCAGGAGGCGGGGAGGAGGAGAGACGCCTTACAGGAGGAGTTAAGGGATGAAGATGATGATGTCATCATTAATGTCTGACAGACTGACCAATCACAGCTCTCCTTCTCCTCAGAGCTCGATAGAGACGATTGATTTATGGCCCTGAGCAGCTGCAGGTGGGTGGAGACAACACTGAACTGTGAGGAACTGAGTCAGTGCTACAGAAAGTAATCTGATTACATGTTGTTACACACGTTAACAGCTGTGATGCTTCCAGTAACACACTGATGGTTCTGGTTCTGATCTTGGTACTAACCCAGTCACTCGTTAACAAATGATCGTCTGGACACTCGGTAATTTAAACTCGAGGCCTCTGTGGTTTCTGCTCCTGTAGTGAAACAGGACGTGAAGTCGGATGATGTTTTATTCAGTGATCCGACTCCCATTTCTCCTGGGGGAGGAGAACGATCACATCCATCCTCGTTGTCATGTCCTCCTGTGAACTGTGCTGGTGTTTGAGTCAGTTTTCAGCAGCTTGTTAAAGTACAAACAGCGAAAACTGTCCACTTGCTTTAGACCACGTGCAGATCAGCACTGAGCACATGAATGAAACTAACTTAGCTCAGATCTTAACACATGTCCTAAATGTTGGAATATTGCTTTAAACATTCAGCCTGTCTGTAATAATCATTTCTACTGTGACATTTGACTGAATGTGTGATTTATACAGATGTTACATAACCACTACAAACCAAACCTCATTCATATTTCTGAGTAATTAAGACTGTGGAGATATTTTCATCATTACCTGATGAACCAGTAAAAACATGAGACTGGATCAAACTGGGAACTGGACGTGTTTAATAGTGAACGTTAACACCTGCATTATTATTATGACCTGATTATGGCAAGGAGCTTTCTGCCACACATTATGGACTTCATCATGAAACCACATGGTAACAAGTAAAGCTTTCCGGTTCAGACTGAGGCCACGTGACTGAAAGCTCAGGGAAGGAAACGGCGTCAGTGGACCTTTACAGTCAAACTGTTACTGAGAGTTTCTGGGTCAGAGGTTCATAAACAAACAACAATACTTTATTTGAATTTAACTTTATTCACTCAGCAACATGAAACTGCATCACAGGTGAGTCACTGTCGTACCTGAGAACATTAATCTGCCTCCATTGTCTTCACAGCTGGTTCTCAGGTGAAGGACGTTTCAGAGACTAAATGTCTTCTTATTTTTATCTCACAGAGACAAAGATAAAAACAACCAAACCTGCAGAGACGCAAAACTCAACCTTCAAATTCAATGAAAGAGAACGTGAAGAAAAATAAATGAACCTGTAAATATAAAAAACATTAAATGTTTCTCTGCTTCATTAACAAAACAAACTATCCTGTAACAAAACTGATTAAACCAACAAACCACATTAAATATGTTTCTATCACGTCTTAATTATCTCTGTAAATTCTGCGGTAGATTACACTGGATTAACAGCAGATTAGAGCAAACATCAGATTAACTGAAACTGAATAAATAAAAACTGAGGATTACAGTGAGAATATGCAACTACATCAAATGTAATCTAACTAGATTACAGACATGAAGACAACCGACGGTTTCTGTCGTAAACATTTTCATTTCTTCTATGTTCAGGTTTGTTCACGGAGAAAATTAACAGCTCAAAATCAAACATCTGAAGATGTTAATTTTTTATTTTTTAGATGCTTCGAAATCACAAACTGTCTGAAGAAAAACTATCAGATTTATAAAATAGTTTTTATCATTTTAAAACCACAAAACTCGTCCAGCTTCAGTTCTGAACTTCAGTCAAACGGAGAAATGAGACACTAAAAACTTTCCCAATGATTCACTGAGAAATAAATCGATTCAGTTTGTTCCTGTGGATCTGATTTCACAAGTCTTTTATTGTTTTACTGTAGATTTTACTAGATAAACTTGTTAATTCATAGACGGTGTCAGAAACTGGGGTCGGGGGGGTTCCAAGGGGGCCCCGTGCACATTTCAGCCCCGGGGCCCCGTGCTGGGTCAGTCCGGCCCTGACTAATGCTGTGAATCACATCAGACTAGTTGTTTCACATGTTGATGAAACACGAACATTAAACTCTGTGTTTTATTGCTACTGGACCAGTTTTATATTGGTCGTGTTGATTTGTTTTCATCGTGTCAGGATATGAAGGGACAACGTGTTTTAATGTGTATTTGTACACTGCTGTTTAAATGTCTCCTGGTTTATTACATCCTCACCTGAGACTCTCAACAAATAAAGTTTAATTTCACTGATTTTTCTTTGGTTTCATGTTTTCACAGACAGTTTGAATCAGCTGCTGAAGTGACGCACAGTGTGAAAGAGGAATAAATTGTAGACTATAGGTGTGTGTATATGTATATATAATAATATAAGTGTGAAGTTAACGTCATTTAGTTTCCTCTGATAAGTATCATAATTTTCCAGTAATCAGCTCTTGATCTCCACTGATGTTTGGTACCAGGTAAAACGAAATGCACAGAATTTTAAGTTTTTGTTAGATACTTTTAGTGTTGTGATACGTACGTTCATAAAGTAACTTATTACCTTACTCCCTCAATACTTTTTCCATGACTCGTCTCACCTGCAGTTTATCACCTTCACACGTGTGTTGTCTGCTACATGTATGTTCTCTACATGTATCTATGCTCATGTTTAATCTCTGGGTTAATCTTGTCCTGTGTTCGCGGTTTGTCCTTATGACAGAAACCAGGGACCAATAAAACGGATCAAGAGTCTAAACAGGATCAGTCCCAGGAACAGAGTCTGTGTTCGTGTGGACACATGAAAAACGTCAAACTGGGTCAACACGCCTCCAACATGGATCCTCTTCTTCCTCCTCCTCCATCCAACATGTTGCCGTTTTAAAAGCTCGGGCCCCCGGTGCCACTGGGCCCCGGTGAACTCGGGCATTGTAACTTTTACCTGCTTCATCCATTTACAGCGGAGAAGGCGCGAAAAACTGACATAAGCTGATCTAAAACATGCCTGAGAGCTCACGTGGTTTACAGATGACGTCCAGGTGTTTTCTGTCTGAAGCGGACAGGTAACGAGCTAACGGAGCTAACGCCACTAGCTGCTGTTAGCCGTGTGTTAGTCTGGGAGCTAAATGGGAGGTTCTGTATTTACCTCCATCAGCAGCCGGAGAGAAGCGACACACGTGTTGTACATGATAAATAATGGTAACACACAAACAACATTCATGTTACAACTAACATACGACTGACCCATGAGTTTGTACGGCAGCGCATGCGCAACAATCCGCGCGCCCGCAGCACAGACATGCACGCGCAGCACGTTCAACCCTGACTTTATACTTTAGTTATGATTTTTATTTTTTATTTACCATAAATTATCATAAAATCTCTCAATAATTTATACCATCCTATAAAGATTTAAAATATCCCATGATTATTTCTAATAACATCCCATAATAAGTGTTTAATAAAACCAGAAGAAAACAGTGAAACCTGCTTCCTGTGACTGATGATACATTAAATGATTATTACAGCGTTTAATAACTGACAATAGTTACACATCGCTGTGGTTCAGTGGGACCATCAGAACCACCAGTCCGAACCTGAACAGCTCAGTCTGTGTTTACTGCTGTGATGAAGCATCAGGAGATGTGAACGTCCTCAACTGCATCTCTGGGTCTCACCACACACACAGCTATAGATATTTATATACACATCTAGTTACAGACAGGAACAGATGTAAATTATTAGAGTGGTGACACCAACTGCTCTCAGCTCTTACTGAGACCCTCACAGTTCAGTTTTATCTATTTCATCACAGTTTACTACAGTATTTGAGTACTATTACTCCACCACGGTACTGAAGTACTATTACTCCACCACGGTACTTAAGTACTACACTGGCCGGACCCGGTCTGTTCGGTCACTGATGGTTTAATGTGATTTAAAAACTACAAACTAGCGGAACAAAGAACAGCGGCCATGATGGATCCGCTGTTTGTTCCGACCTCACCCACATCCCGAGCACCGGGATCTAACGTGTCTGTGAACGGACCGAACATGGCGGCGGGACCGCAGCATCCTGCTGGATCTGTTACCGTCCAAACAACACGAAGTCACGTCCAGCAGCTCGTTTAACCGTTTCCTGACCACACCGGGTTAAACACGGACTCAAACACACTTTATTCTCCGGTCTTTTCATAAACCGCGTAAAACTGGTTTTTACACTTTTAATCTAAATGAATCTAGATCTGATCCACCCAGGAAGTAGTTTCCATATGTTGTCTCCGGCTGTAGTTCTGGACACATCCCTACGGGACCACGACGTCGTTTACTCAGTTAAAACCCAGTTCTAACCCGGTTTTAACCTGATAAACCCGCTGATAACTCGTTATATGCTGCGAACCTCAGCTGCGAGCCTGCCTGACCCGTTCTCTGCATCCAGGCGGGTTCAAACCTCCAGTACCGGTTACAAGGAAATCTACAGTACAGAAGACGACACCCCGCCGTCCCACGGATACCGGACGGCAGATCCTCCGGTGTCGGTGCTCGGAGCCTCCAGGACGAGTTTTGAACCAGGTGGCGGCAGCAAGATGGCGTCCGAGTCTGCGCAGTAGCGTACGGTGACGTTGGCGTGAAGAACACCGCGTGCTGTTTTCCCTCCTCAGTCTCCAAACGTCCATGATGGGTCGATGATGAAGCTTTTACGACGGGAAACCGACGGTAACGCTCGGATTAATGTTACACCGTCGAAATAGTCGATGTGTTCGAGCACGCAGAAGGTAAAACGTGTGCTGTTGTCAGAGCACATGGTCGCAGAGGGTCGGTTCACAGACCGGGTTTAGGTTTAAGGGGGGAAGCCATGACGGGCTCAGCCTCGGGCCTGCTGCTGCTGCTGCTGCTGCTAGCTCTGCTCTGTCAGAAAAAGTCTTCATGTCAGGTCACCTCGGTTAAACATGTCGACATGAAACTAGTCAGATGCAGGTTTTCATTGTTACAGGACCAGTATTTTTCTTCACTTAACCAAACTGAGTGGATTTTTAATGAGGAAAACTTTACACGCCGCTGGTAAACGGCAACAGACAGATCAGGTTAAACCTTCATTATTTAGGATTAACAGTAATAAGTAAATTTAAACATCCCTTCAACAAAGACCTTGGAAGGTTTTAAAAAGTCTTAAGTTTCCTTTACAGTTATGTTTAAATTTAATTATTTTCTGTAGCAGTAACTTGGAAGCTCGTCCACTCTTAAGGTTTTAGCAAAGATTTGGCGTTATTGTCTTGGACTCATCACAAGACAAAGTCAGAACCCTCAAGTCCAGAACCTCCACCCTGAAAGAGACATAAAACAGCCACTAAAGAAGGAACTGTTGTGTCTGTCACTGGTTATTTCACGTTTCTTTGTGTCTCTTTGTGGTGGTTTTGCGTTATCGTATCATGATTACAGAATGATGTTAAGTTGACTCCTACTGGACTCTTGGGATGGTTTGTTCACACGGTTATAACTCGGCGACGCTCAATCTTTAAAACATGACAGCTAGCTAAACAACATGTTGGATTGTGAGAACATATTACTGACAGTGATCGACCCGGTACGGCCCACGTGTTACAGGTTACATGTGTTAGCTGGAGGCAAAACGAAAGACAACTTGAGACGAACACGTTCACTTCAGACATCTACAGAAAACATATTGCTGTGTTGCTGGAGTAATGTCTCTAACTTATCTCATACCAGTAAAAAGTGCTGACAGTTGTGGTTAAACGGGATAAAATGAAAGGACTGGAATGAGGGGCGATCGTCAACAATGCTTATGTTTGTCATTTCATATCAGGCAAGTTGAAAAATTGTCTGTTGTAGGTGGATATGTATCTAAAGGTTTGGCTGCCTAAACTAAGAGGTGTAATGTTACATGATTTCTCTCTTAATTTCTAAGCTCATTACCTGTGTCCTGAATGTGGTCTAAAGATGTACAGTTAACTAGATAATAATGTCGGCTAATGCACTTAGAGTTAAGAGTGAAATTATCTACTGTGATTCCTCCTAACGTTAGTTAGTTAGTACAACAGACAGTATTTAACCTTATCTGATATGAAGTGTGCACGAAAAACACAAACATTTTTTGGATTCTGGACGTTGAGTCATGGCGACTGGATTTCTTTCTTGTTAGGTTGAAACGTTTCACTACTTGGATGAGTAGTGAAACTCTGGCACCCAGCAGTACAGCAGGATGACGTCAGTAGATGATGTAGTTATAGGTATCCAACGTTTGTCCACAGCAGCTCATCGTTGAATGAGCATGTAATGGTCAGAAAATCTAGTTCTGTTGGTTAATGTTAACTTCTTCAACTACGCTCCTGGTCCCAGAGAGTCGGTCATTGTACATATTCAAATAAACCTGTATTTTATTCAGCCATTGTGAAAATATAAGCCAATAACACTTGCTAGCTAGGGTTAGTAAATGTGTTCAGCTGGGGTTATTTTGCCTCCAGTTTTACTCCACCCACCAAAAACGTCATGTTTACCAAATATAAAGAGGTCTGTTGTCAGTTTTCTGGTCAAAATTTCTGATTTAACTTGGGATTTTGCAATATGTAAGTGTGGTGTTCTTTATTTTTGTAATCATGTATAGATCCTGTGTGCAGACCAACAGTGTGTTAGTCTGTCTGTAAAGACACCTCTATAGTTTAATTTAAAAAAAGATTAGGTAATGTTTTTATATGACAGCTGCTTGCTCTAGTTTTTTTTAAATTAGATAAACAATTGGAAACAGTATTTTCTTGGGGACTGTTGAGAAGTGGATGAATCCACATTTGGTATTTAGTGAGTATTTGTGGCTCCAGGAGAGCGAATGTGGGACTCAGTTAACATAAACTACAGTGTTCAGAGTAATAATTTGCTCTGAAACACAAGTCTGAGCATGTTAATGTGCAACAATCCCTCAGAAAAATACTATAACACTGAACCTGGATTTAGACAACATTCAAGTTCAGTTGTTAAACTACATCTTTACCTGGCCTCATTTATAAGCAGGATAAGATGAGGTTCAGCTTTGACGTGTTGGATTCATTCAACAAATGTGGTCCAGTGTTCGGTTCCTGATAGTAGAGCTTACTACAGTGGTTATGTCCGTCCCACCACACATTCCTAGTTAGGTTATGATTTGTAGCTTAGCTTCAGATTTCAGCCAACACAAGACACATTGGTCACAGATCATCACAACATGCTGTGCTTTTATTTTATACATCCTAGTATTTGTTTGCATTCTTTCATTCAGTTCATGTGAAGGTTTCAGCCCAAGTCTATTTGACCACCTGTTTATTTTTAAATCTGTCAGAGACGACACCATCTGTAATGAGTTAACTAAAGGATGATTTCCTCGTCCTTTACCATGCCTGTAGGTTACTTGTTTCATGTTTTAAATGTCAAACAGCTCACATCACCTGTTTCTAATGTTAATTCAGTGATGATGGAACAAACGTGATGTAGGTGTCCCTTTCCACACACGTTGGGAAACTGGCTTCAACACAACATTTCTATAAGCAGCCAAAGATGTCTATATGAGATAAGAGGTATCACTCTGTAACAATCAGTGAAGACTGGCTGATGTCTGCTTTAGTAAAACCATCATCTGACCTCACTTCAGTTTCAGATTCTCCCAGTTCAAATGTTCATATTGACCAATCACACTTCTTATTGTCTATATGTGGTTTAACTGTACCTACTCTAGCCTCAATGAGGTACATTTTTCTTTTACATGTGTCAGTAAGTCCTTCAAGGTGTCATTTAAGAAGCTAGAGAACCACCAATAAGCTTTTTCTTCATTTACTTTAAAAGTGAGTGGACCAGTAAAGAGCTCTGTCCTTTGGTTTCCACTGGGATCATTTCCAGGATGATCATTATTTTCCTTCACCAGAGTGTTGCTCACTCTGTGTCAGAGAATTTTTGGGCAGAGTTAAGCCTTTCTCAACTTTCCCCAATGTGCAGAGTGGTTCTCTTTGAATCTGTTGAGCTCCACAGGAGCCTGAGAACTGTAAAGCCAGGTCCTATTCACAACAAATAACAGCGACCAGATGTGTGAATGTCCAGTATTATTTTGAACAAGACACATGTCTACTACACTTTGTAGCTGTTGTGTAGCTACAGTGGCTACATGACTTATATCTCTTGCTGTGTGGTATTTATTACTGCACAACTACAATTAAAGTGTTTTTAATCCACATTGACTCATACAATACTGAAGGAGAAACACAGTATGTAAACCAGTAGTTGTTAATGACATGGTCCTATAATATGGCTGTTTTGTTCATTGTTCTATTTTGACCCTCTTGTAGTTCAGTGGTGAAAAACATTGTGTTGTTGAAATCAGAAATACTTCCAAGTGCAAATTTGCTACAGGACAGATATTTTCAGAATGAGCCTTGTGTGTAAATGACATTTTGGCCATGCTTCAGGTTTATCTTTGATGGTATCCACAGTATCAAGCAGTTAATGAAATTCCATCATTCCTGTTTTTCAGAATGCCGTCTTGAACCATTGTACAAATGTATAAGACTTGGGATCCTGCTGTCCTTTAGATGTCTGGGATCTGTACATGGCTTCTAAGAAGAAGCAGAAAGGCATGGTTTTCCATCAGGAAGGGGCAGTTGCCCCTGCAGCAGCATCTGGAGCTGACCATCCACCTGCATGCTGTGTTTCAAAACCAGCGAAGGCAAGCAAAGGTGGGATCGAACAGATTAGCCATGCAACCAATGATGAGGCAGACATGATATGTAAACACAAGATGTACCCATCAAAAGAAGCCACTGGGACATCTGGTGGACTTCCTGCTGTGAAACATCCCACAGGTTCCAACACTCAGTCAGACAACCTGCCACCTGATAGCAACTGCAAAGGAATCAGAGTGACCCTGGACAACAACAGCATGTGGAATGAGTTCTTCAGATGCAAAACAGAGATGATTCTGACTAAACAAGGCAGCAGGATGTTCCCCTACTGTCGCTTTCGGATCTCTGGCTTGAATCCATCTAGGAAGTACTCTTTGATCATGGACATTCAACCTTTAGACAACAGTCGTTATAAATGGACTGGCAAGAGTTGGCAAGTTGCTGGAAAAGCTCACTGTCATGTAAAGAGTCAACCATTTGCTCATCCAGAGTCTCCATCTACAGGTCAACACTGGATGCAGAATCCAGTGTCTTTTTACAAACTGAAACTCACTAACAACATTTCAGACCAAGATGGAAACACTATCCTATATCCGATGCATCGCTACTTGCCACGATTGCACGTGGTCCAAACTGATAAAGCTGCTAAAGACATTAAACTAAATGGTCCCAGTGTTGTCACATTCACTTTCCCACAGACAGAGTTTATGGCAGTCACAACCTACCAGAATTCACGGTTTGCCCAGCTCAAAGTCGACTACAACCCATTTGCTAAAGGTCTGAAGGAGGACGGATCCAGTTCATGGGGCCTGAAGCTAAAAATGAACTCTGGCAAAGACTCACACAAAGATGGAGGCACCGCAACCAACGAGCAACATCCTGTGAAGAAGAACCTGAAATCGTTGCTTGCAAACCATAAACCTAGAAGTTCAAAAGCAGCGGACCTGAAACCTTTGGTGTCAGATGACCTTCAGAAAAGTTCCATTACCAACAAAGATCAGTCCACTGCCAAAGTTCCCAGGGAAAGTTTGTGGTAAGAGATCCACTTTGACAGTGAAGATGGCATGCTCTTCAAATACTTTGTACTAAACATACATCATACAGGAATAAAGACCAACTGCTTCTAAATGTTCGTCTATCCTATACATTAAAATATTGTTTTATGACTATGCACCTTATGACCTGACTGAATCTTGTTAGCTACTGCATCTTGTGTCACTTAAATTACATGTTTGTTGTCACATGGGTTTAAATTAGTGTCTTACCAGGTAACTTTACCTTTGTCCCCTTTCCTGATTTTTATTTTGCATAACTGTCACTTAAATGATTCAGATCAAACAAATTTTAATATTACACAAAGATAACCAGAGTAAATACAAAACGCAGTTTGTAAATTATTGATTTCATTTATTAAGGGAAAAAAGCTCCAAACCTCCCTGGTCCTATGTGAAAAAGTAATTGCCCCCTAAAACTAATAACTGGTTGTGCCACCCTTAGCAGCAACAACTGCAGCCAATGAGTCTTTCACATCATTGTGGAGGAATTTTGTTCCACTCTTCTTTGTAGAATTGTTTTAATTCAGCTACATTGGAGGGTCTTTTATTAGTATAAATGACCTGTTTAAGGTCATGTCACAGCATCTCAATCAGATTTAAGTCCGGACTTTGAATAGGCCACTCCGAAACCATAATTTTGTTTTTTAAATAGTTTTGGATCATTAAAGCTAATATCTAACTGTGATAACTGGTAATGAATCTTTCACATCACTGTGGAGGAAGTTTGGCCCACTCTTCTTTGTGGACTTACTGGTGTGTTTTGGATTATTGTCCTGCTGCTGAACCTAAGTGAACTTGAGCTTGAGGTCACAAACTGATGGTCAGGCATTCTCCTTCAGGATTTTTTGGTAGAGCAGAGAATTCATGGTTCCATCAATCACAGCAAGTCGTCCAGGTCCTGAAGCAGCAAAGCAGCCCCAGACCATCACACTACCACCACCATGTTTGACTGTTGGTTTGATGATCTTTTTATGAAATCCTGTGTTGGTTATACACCAAATGTAACAGGACACACACCTTCCAAAAAGTTAAACTTTTGTCTCATCAGTCCACATAATATTTGTCCAAAAGTCTTGTTGTTCATCAAAATGTTTTTTATCAAATGTGAGAGAGAAGTCTTTATGTTCTTTTTTGGTCAGCAGTGGTTTTCACCTTGGAACTCTCCCATGATGCCATTTTTGTCCTTTGTCTCTTTCTTATTATTGAATCATGAACAATGATTTTAATTGAGACAAGTGAGGCCTGCCGTTCTTTAGATGTATTTCTGGGTTCTTTTATAACCTCCTGGATGAGTCACTGTTGTGCTCTTGGAGGAATTTTTGTAGACCGGTTACTCCTGGCAAGGTTCACCACTGTTCCATTTGTGGATCATATCTCTCACCGTGGTTCTCTGGAGTCCCAGAGTCTTAGAAGTGGCCTTGTAACTTTTTCCAGACTGATACATGTCAGTGACTTTCTTTCTCATCTGTTCTTGAATTTCTTTAGATCACAGCATGATGTGTTGCTGTTTGAGATCTTTTAGCTTCACTTTGTCAGACAGCTTCTTTTTAAAATCAAATCAAATCGCCTTTTATTTATCACTATATGTGCAGGTATTTAAATGATTTCTTATGATATTGATAATGATAATGATATTTTGATTTGTTTGATGACCTGAATCATTTAAATGTGACAAATATGCAAAAAAGAAAGAGGCAAATACTTTTTTACAGCATGGTAGTTGAATAGCGTAAACACCTCAGCTGCTAACAGCTAGTTATTTTCCAAGATGTAGTGTCTTAGTAGTGGCCCCAGCACAACATTTGGATAAAGTTGAACTTGTCCCGGGTTCTTCACTTAATGATGTGAGGTTCTGGATTGTGAGGGGAGGTGTCAAGATATTTTTAAAGGTATTTTCCATAATTAATTGAAGCCTGTTGTACCTCTGTAACACTAAATGTTAGACAGACCTATGAAGCTTGGCTGTTATTGGCCAGTGTTGACGTTTATTTGTTGAGGTTATAACCTATTGTACTGTTCTTTGCAAGTTTACCAAAGTTGCAAGTATGTCATAGTTTAGTTAAGTATATCATGAGATTAGTGACATGTCACTAACGTTTTTATTGTTTGATTTCATTCAGCAGCAATTCTCGTCCAGCTCAGAAGTTATTTTCTGAACTTATTCGAGAGGCTCACGTTTCACTGCAAAGATGCAATGTGGAACAGCTGGGCATCAATAACAGCACCTCTCACAGAAGTGAGCGAACAAACACTAAGACTGTGGCTTTGAACAGCAACAGACAAGACAAGAAAGACAGTATGTCTGTGAAAAAACAGAATGAAGCATCACCTGCAAAAACAGATAAAACAAAGAGGAAAGTTAAGGAGGACAGACCCCTTTCAAATTCACAGAACTGTAGTGACAATATTAAGACAGATTGTTCTAAGGTCAGTAATGTTGCTGCTTCTACATTAGCCCAGAACTTATCAGTGGACTCTGACCAGAAATGTAAGTCTGAAATTCAATCAGACGGGAATTTAAAGCAGCATAAACGTCCGGCGCCTCTACCTCTGCCAGCCCTCGCACTTTTTTTGAAGCAGCATTCAACCAAATCTAAAAAGGTGAAGAGCAAGCCTGACTCTCCTACCTCGGCACTACCATCACAATCTTTGTCTGGATCACAGAGTTCTGCTGCTGTTTCTGTGTGTTTGTCTTCTGATCTTTCCAGCAATGCGGCTGGTTTCTCTAAGAGTCTCACTGTGGATGTCACAAAAACCGACAACCAGGCCGCTGGATGTACTGGTGCAGACGTTAATCCTGCTGAAATGACTTTAAATGTTATTGAGCATACAGATGAATCAGCCCTTCAGCTTTCTAGTCTATCATGTCCAAATGCAGTTGCCACTACAGATTCAGATTTACTAAGAACTGAAAGCCCAGCACTTGCTGAAAGAACACTAGTGTTGCCCATCTCAGATCAACCACTCTGTGCCCCTGGAATGTCTACCTCTTCTGCATCTCCCACTTTTTCACCACTTGTGGACACAGTGTTACCTGCCCTGAAAACACCACAAACACCAGTCACCACTGAGTCTTCTACAATACCTTCAGACTCCCCCACCGTGAAGCCTGAGTCTTTGCTTTCTGATCCAGAGTGTTTGTCTCTTGGCTTTGAGCCCTTGTCACCTGCAAGCTCCCCAGAACCTTTACCTCCCCTGCCGGCCTCCTTAGGTTTAGATCTTGAATCTGGAATAACTCCTGCAGCTCCTGAAAACTCAGAGCACAATAAAAACGTTGCCACATCTGTGTTTAAATGGCATACAGTATTACCTCTCCCTGAGCCGTATGTAGACACATTCACAACATTTCAGCCCATATCACAGCCACTGTCTTTACCATCTATTACGCCACCTTTTTTGCCCTCCCAGACTCCACCCCACCCTGAACCTCAACCTCTTCACACCTCCACACCTCCCGTTGATCCTGCTCCATCGTTTCAAGAGAATGAACAGTCTCTGCCCTTCCCAGCAGAACTGTCCCCCCTTGCACTCCAGCTGCCTCTGTCTCCAACCTTTTCTTCATTAGATGGAGATGGATTGTCACCTACTCCTTCGCTTGCAGACCTCGTGCACTTTTTCTCCACAGATGACTTAGGGATAGGGGTAGAGTTTTCAAACACTGAGGCAGTGGCTGCTCCCTGCTCACCTCCAACCACAGTAGAAGCAAGTGCACATGAGCCTTCTCATCAGGTGCAACCAAACCCAGCCAACAAAACTTTCAAGCGCAAGAAGTCCCGGCGGCAAAAGTTTAGCAAGATTGAGACTGATCAGAAGAATGATGACTCCTCCTACACTAAAATGCAGCCTAACCTGGAGGAAGTGGAGCAGCAGTTATTTATTTCGTTCACATCAAAGGTAAAACTAAAGTTGTTTTCATGTCCCAGTGATTTGTCTGTATTGATACGTCTTTGAAATAAAGGGAACTTGAATCTGAGGAAACCTTGTGGTTCAAGCCCAAAACACACCAACTGGGGTATGGCAAACATACACCAACCATATTTTGTTCCGAACATTCCTATTATTATATTGTACAGTAACAGGATGATTTATGAGCCAGCTGTAGCTAACTAGGAAATGTCCCTTTAACTTTGTCTTTACTAATTATTAGATTACTTCTGTGACTGGTGCTTGTAGAGCTAAGCTTCTACATTAAATACTAAAAAGAAAAGTTGCTTTTCCTGTGTGGACCTCAGTATTGATATGGGCATTTTATCATGGTTGGCCAACCATCATGCATTCAGTGTTCCCAGTCAAATGATGCAGCAGCAGTGGTGTGTTTTAGACTTGTTTTGGACCACTAAATGGTCGTGGTGGCATGGTACTTAAATGGCTAACCTTCACATTAGAGGCCTTAATTCTCAATTCCCATTTTTTTAGTTAGTTTAGCTGTTGTTCATCTTCTGTGTTTATTTTTATCTGTGAGATGATGACGCTAATTGATAACAGACAACATCAGTAAGACATTAAATGAAGAATGTGTGACTTCAACAAATGTTTGAAAATACTAAAACTACTACAGAGCGTTCTAGGAGGATGTTAATGTGTGAGAGAGTATGTATGAGAATGTACATTTTGTGTGCGCTGCTATAGAAAACTGTGACTTTACATGCGTAGCATCATTATGATGCTTCTCTTCATAATTGCCCTGCAGGCTGAAAACTAAGGGTGGTTTCCTACTCTACGCAAGCTAATAATAATAATTGATACTTTATTGATCCCTCGGGGAAATTCTTTGTAGACATGTCACATGAAAAACCATTAGAGATCTTTTCTGCAGCCAGTTTTCATTTGTTCTGCTTCCTGTTTTCTCTCATTGTATTGTGGTTGCTTTTGCTGGGTGTTAAATTCTCAGAAGTCTCTGGATCACCTAAGTTCTCAAAGGTGTGAACACATCCACATATATAAACAACCTTAAAGCAGTTTACGTTGTGTTCTGGCAGGACATCAACCTGAATTTTATATGATGAAAAGCTACAACTGTGGTATGTTTGGTTTGTTTTACCCCATGCATGTGGGCATTACTCACTAAAAACCCAATGCATTGCACTGTAATAACTGCTGGAGTAGAGCCATCAGTAATGTTAGTTCTACCTGTGATTAAGTCAAAATGTCTGCTGTGAAAAATCTGATTTATGTGGGAATAAAGAAGTGAGAGCTCTAATGCCAGCACGAATAAGATTCAGATCTGCTGAAAGGCTGAGAAAAAACGGACGTAATGAAAACTAGATCTTCTACTGTAGGCGACACTAACAGAACTTTAGTTGTTAACTTTGTAGGTAACTCAGTGTTATTTCTACAAAGAAAGTAAAATCCAAACCTCATATTTCAGGAGGCCCTGAGACTTCACATTGCAGATTCTAAAGAATCAGTCATACAGACAACACCTGAAGCTCACCTGCAACCAGCTGCCAACACACCTGAGAAAGGTAACGTGTTATCATTATCATATTGTTACAGCCGTGTGTTTGATTAAAATAAGTTGGATGGTGGAAGATGAAGATGGAGACCAGATCTTTGTGTATGTTAACAAGGCGGTCAGGCTATGATTAGCTTAACTTGCTAAACTGGAAGCATGGGAAAACTGGGAATAGAGAGAAATTGTTTCATCCAAAGAGAAAATGTGACGTCGTCCATCAACCTCAAATCTGTCTAATTTCAAACAATCCATACCAAGTCCTAGCACTAACCCTGTTTACATGTTGTATCATTTATCTAACAAGCTAACGTGCAGTTGGTTTAATTTATACAACTTTTAAATCAAAGTCTACACTAAACCATGGATGTAGTTTACCCTAAGATAACTGAGTTTTGAATCTAACTCTTAGACAGTAGAAAGATCAAGTAGTTAACAGGACTGTTCCGGAACTATAAATTAACTTTAAGCTAACAGAAACTAAAGGCTAACTCTTAATTTACTCATCCTACAAGCTAATTTTAAACTCAACATAGTTTTAAAATTATAAACTAGTTTTAAAATGAGAAAGTAATAGCTAACTAAATCTAAAATAAGCTATAAGTTACAGTATACTGAACTACCTGGAAGTACTTAACCCCAACATAGAGCTTAGAGCTAACTCTAAGCTAATATAAACCAGAAGCTGACAAGATCTAGATCTTACTGGTAGATCTAGACCATCTGTATCATTCTGCCAACATGACATGAGCATAGCATGAGCTAATTAAGCTAAATAAAGCATAGTGTAATCGTGTCCTTGTTTAATATTTATTATCTTATTAGCAGGAACTAGCTATTAGTATTATCTTAACGAGCTACAATCAGCTAATACAGTTCTGTGAAAATTTAATTGCCCCCTTCCTGATTTTGTGTTGTTTTCATATTTGTCAAACTTAACCCTTGAGGCCCCTTCAAAATGACTTACCACTTTTTAACCTCGGGACCCAAATCGGGCCCTCTCATAAAAGTATCATAAAAATGTAATAAATACTTTTTTTTTTTCACTTTCACTGCATCAAATCTTTTCAACAACTTCAGACCTAACCATAGATATATAGTTTATTATTATTTTTTAATATTTTGTATGTTTTTATAACCTTTTTGTCATACGAACCCCTGATTTTTTGAATGGGAAAAACACAAAATATGCAATATTTCCCAAAAATTAGGCGCAAAGTGGAATATTTGGGATGAGGTTATTACTGCCTTGACTAGGTTAATAATTAATATCAATATTGATTTTGATGCATTATTATTTTTGGAGCAATAAAAGTTTATTCTAAAAACTTCCCCTTTTTACCCTTGGGACCCAAAACGGACCCACTCATAAATGTGTAATAAAAATGTAACATATAATTTTTTGTTTTACTTTCAATGCATCAAATCTTTTCAACAATTTCAGACCTAACCATAGATTGAGAGTTTATTATTATTTTTAGTAAAATATAAAAAGTAAAATACAGCTCACTCTCCTCAGAGGAGTGCAAGTTTGCAGCAAGAGCCTGTGTTAGTTTCAGGCTTCTCTTCATGGCTGTTTGCTTTAGAAAGGACGAGCCAGACAGGCTGCAAACTATTGTGGCAGACTTCAAACATGCGCCTGCATAAACATGCTATACAGTGTATCCAATAGGAGAGAGGAGGCTCTCTCTTATTAAAGAAAAGACATAAACCAAAGACATAAACAGAGCCAATTTGGCCTTTGATGATTTGACTGTCACATACATGCAAGCACATGCACATGCACGTGCACACACACACACACACACACACACAAAATATTTTATCAACCACATTCACACTGACAATGGTGATGCAGTAGGTAGGGCAGTGGCAATTGTTAACTACTACCATACTACTGTCTATGAGCCCCAGGGGGGGTGGCTCATGACCCAATCCCTCCCCAGTGCCAGTCCCAAGACCAGATAAATGGGGAGGGGTTCGTGAGGAAGGGCATCTGGGGTAAAATCCTTGTCAAATCAAATATGCGGAGGCAAATGATCTACTATTCTGTTCTGGAAAAAGGACTGAACAGCAGTTGCTCCCCCAAAAGGGAGCAGTTGAAAGAAACTTTTTTACTATTTACACCACTCTTTTATGTCAATCCCAACACACCAAGATCATCTTTATCGTGTTCAGCATTTTTATTGCCATGCATTTTGCAAGGTAAGAGAACAAGGGCCTCCATTGAAACTTTATGTAACTTTATGTGTGTGAG
>JAUMHL010000015.1:257327-273417 GCA_032362345.1 Sandelia bainsii
GCGAGCCCATTGAAGTGGGTTGCAGGGGCTTCGCAGGCCAGTCTTTACATCGGGTCCTGGGACTCCTAGGGATCTGCAGAATGCACAGGCGAAGAGCCTTGAACAACATCATGGAAGCAGCTGAAAAGGCTTCACGTTGGCTCTGGTTGAGGAGGGGGGATGGGTGCGCTACCTGGACACAAGTCGGGGCCTGATCACCCCGGGCTGGGTCACCCGGGTGAGGGTGTCTGATGTAAGACCCGAAACACCCCTTGACCCCGGTTACATCACTGAAGATGTGTCCAGGTTGCACCACAAGGTGTATTTCAGTACTATATAGTTTATGTTGTAGTAGTAGTAGTATATATAGTTTATGTAGTAGTAGTATATATAGTTTATGTAGTAGTAGTAGTATATAGTATATGTAGTAGCAGTAGTATATATAGTATCTGTATCAGTCACAGTGCAGCAAACACAATCAGCTCAGAGGAAGTGAACAGTGACGGATCTTTAAAGCTTCTTTGTGTGAAGGTTGTTGAGGATTAACTGTGTGTCTGTGTGTGTGTGTGTGTGTGTGTGTGCTGATGAGGAAGAATATAATTGGCTGCTGACTCAGCTTCAGACACATTTTACTGAGTGTGTGTGTTTATCTCCACACACACTTCTGACTGTCGGCCTGATGACTCACACTGGGATTACTCTGTGTGTGTGTGTGTCTGTGTGTGTCTCAGCTGACTGTGCATGTCCAGGTCTAATGTAAAATGTGCAGACTGAGCTGAGCAGTCAGACCCAGCAGGATCTGGACTCTGAGTCTCCAGGTTTCAGATAAAACACTGAAGCTGTTTTCAGGTCCTGAAGCTTGGACCTGGTGTTTTGGTCACTGACGTGTGTCAGGACCGACTGGAACGAGCAGGTCCAGCTGGTCCCTGAACAGAGAGTTGTCCACTGTCCCATCTACATGTTTTCTGATGAGATTCCGAAGAAGTGAACGAGGTTTTAAGGACATAGTCTGGAACAAACTGGATTAAAGGAGGGTGGGGTTCAGATGGAGGCTCGGTGAACCTCCACCTCCACCAGTAGACTGACTGTCCTCACAATGCAAACAAACAGTGCAGGACAAAGCAGCCACAAAACCACTGACACACAAAAGCAGCAGATTGATTCAGAGCTGGACATTGTTGTGAGTCCAGACTCGTCCTGGTTCTGGTTCTGGTTCAGAACTTCAGGTAAAACTCAAGAGAGTTTGAATCTTTGTTCTCTGGAACTTTTCCGTTTCGCGTTTTATCTAAACTTTCCTCATCATCTTCATTTAACACTGATGTTTAGGACCCAGATCAGACCCAGGTCTGGTTTTTCCTGTATGTATGTTTTGCCCTGAGCTTGTCCTGTCAGGCATAAATCATCACCTGTCGTCAGAACAAACAACGACCTGTTTCTCTTCTTGTGCTGTTTGTTCTGCTAAGAGGTCAAAGGTCACGGACGGCTTTGATGTGACACCTGCAACACCTCACACACACAGACACACAACCTGCCTTTGACAAATAGAGGAACAAAAGAGAAATTCCCAGAATAAGGACAAATAAATAATGGACACAGTGGATCCTAAAGAACATCTGTGATACTTTGATGTAAAACTCAACAGATCAAAGTTTGTTCACTGAGACACAGAAAAGCAGCTTCATCACAGACACAGGATCTAAACAAAGAAGGTTCTGTCAGAAAGAGGCTGTAGTACATCTCTCAAACAACCACGATAAAGGTATCAATCACTAAATAACTTTAAGACATCGTCGATAGATGAAAACAGCACCGTACTGAAGCAGAGTTCCAGCTACGTCAGGTTCGGTTGAAGCACACAGCTCAGAGTGAAGGAGGTTTGTTAGTGCAGCCATGCACACCTGTACGTCAGGTGTAGGAGGGACATAAAAGAGAAGATGAAGTTTTTCCATAGCTCTCATATCGTGGTGATATATCTACAGAGAACTTTACTCACTAAACGTGTCTTTATTTGAAGAAGCTGCACAGTCCAGACACATATTTACATAGCGTACATGTCTACACACGAGTCTGAGCTCATCTTATCCCATAACCTAATATTTATTGATTATTAATCAGAACCTGTAACATTGCTGCAGCCGTCAGATAAATGAAGTAAAAAGTTCAATATCTCCCTCTGAAGTACCTTCATAAGGCGGCATGATAGTTCAATGGGTAGAGCAGTCGTCTTCAAACCCCAGGGTGAGCGGTTTGATTCCCAGTCCCGGCATGCTACATGTCGAGGTGTCCTTGGACAAGACACCGATACCCTGACCCTTGGCGCCTCACAGGGGCAGCCTGTCCACAAAGAATTTCCCCAAGGGGATCAATAAAGTATCAATTATTATTATTATTATTAAAAGTACTGATAATACTCAAAAATGTACTGCAATGTATAAAAACTACAAGTATCTCAAAATTAGACTTGAATAAATGTACTTGTCCTCACAGAGACAGAAATGTCCTCACACAGACAGACGTGTCCTCACAGATACAGAAACGTCGTCACACAGACAGACGTGTCCTCACAGAGACAGAAACGTCCTCACACAGACAGAAACGTCGTCACACAGACAGAAGTGTCCTCACAGAGACAGAAATGTCCTCTCGTTGCTGTATAAACAGGGATCAGGTTGAATGAGTCTCTGTTTTGGGTTCAGTTCGTCCAACCTGAACCTTCATAAACAGATCAGACTCTGTCCCCCCTTAGACTCTCCTCACAGTCAGTACTGTACCTACATACTGAGTCTTTAGAGACACAGATTGTGTGATACAGTATAGTACTTTTACACACACAACACTCATCACCATCACAGTAAATAAAAGTACTCATACTGTATGTACTGAGTAAAATACTGCGTTTTTATAACTTGACTGTTTCTCTAAAAACTGCAGAATCATGGATCCAGGTTCAGATTCAGGCTGAAAATCAAACTGTAACCACGTGTTAGGTTAAGTGTTTTCTCTGTGTGTCTAACGTGTGTGTGTGTGTACAGGTGTGTCGTGGTCCTGCTGAATCCTCGGAAGAGCAAACAGCATCACATCTTCAACAGCTCCAGGTAAATGTCCACCAGCCAATCACAGGTGTTTCCTGTGTGTGTGTTTCTTTATATGGTTTAATCATGTGACATTTCTGATCTGTGTGTGTGTGTAGGAAGGCCATCACCACGTTGGCCTTTTCTCCTGATGGGAAATATGTGGTTACAGGAGAGGTGAGTCTGACCTTTGACCTGTGAAAGATGTGGTCAGTTTATTAGGAATCCCAGTATAAAACTGTTGGTTTTTCCATTATTTTGTCCACTTTATCCATGTGACTTTTTAACTGTAGAATAATGAATCATCAGAAATACCGAAACGAGATACTCCCACCCTAACGAGACGTCTTTGTGTTTCCTCCTCCCCCTCAGAGCGGTCACATGCCAGCAGTTCGAGTCTGGGACGTGTCCCAGCGTCTCCAGGTGTCGGAGCTGCAGGAACATAAATACGGCGTAGCCTGTGTAGCGTTCTCCCCCAATGGAAAATACATCGTCAGTGTTGGTTATCAGCACGACATGATGGTCAATGTGTGGAACTGGAAGGTAACAGAGTAGAGTTACTCCACTACTCTATTACTCAGAAATAATAATATATATAAGGGAGGAGCGGAGGGAGGAGCAATTTGTTTACCTGTTGTTTACCTGCTGTCTACCTGTTGTTCACAATTTGTTTACCTGTTGTTTACTTGTTGTTCACAATTTGTTTACCTGTTGTTTACTTGTTGTTTACCTGCTGTCTACCTGTTGTTCACAATTTGTTTACCTGTTCTTCAAGATTGTTTACCTGTTGTTTACCTGCTGTTTACCTGTTGATCTGTTCAAGATTGTTTACCTGCTGTTTACCTGTTGTTGATCTGTTGTTCAAGATTGTTTACTTGTTGTTTACCTGTTGTCTACTCATTGTTTACTTGTTGTTTATCTGTTGTTTGCCTGTTGTCTACCTGTTGTTTACCTGTTCACAATTTGTTTACCTGCTGTTTACCTGTTGTTTACCCATTGTTTACCCATTGTTTACCTGCTGTTTACCTGCTGTTTTGTGTGTTTATCAGAAAAACGTGGTGGTTGCAGCCAACAAAGTTTCCAGTAAAGTGACGGCCGTCTCCTTCTCAGACGACAGCTCCTACTTCGTTACCGCTGGTAACCGTCATGTCAAGTTCTGGTACCTGGACCATGCCAAGACCTCCAAGGTTCAGCTGTGACTCACCTGTAGAGAACAACGTGCCGTGTGATTGTTGTCTTTGTTAACCCGCCTGTCTGTCTGTGTGCAGGTGAACGCCACAGTGCCTCTGCTTGGGCGTTCAGGGCTGCTGGGAGAGCTCAGGAACAACTTCTTCAGTGATGTGGCGTGTGGTCGTGGTCGACAGGCCTCCTCCACCTTCTGCATCACCACCTCCGGTCTACTGTGCGAGTTCAACGACCGGCGACTCCTCGACAAGTGGGTCGAGCTCCGGGTGAGTCTGAGCTCACTCCGGTTCACTCTGACCCTGATCCTGGTTTAAAGTTGGTGAAGAGTCCATTTGTTTGTTATGCACAGTTACCGTGGTTACAGCAGCAGACAGGTCTGAGCTGTGTTTGTGTGGGATTCTCAGTGGACTGTAGAGACTCTAGTTCATGGACTGGGACAGAACTGAATCTCAGAATCTTTTTAAAGCTGTTTAAACCAGAGAAGTTTTGTTTTCAGTGACAGTTGGTGAATCCAGACATGCTACAGCTCCATGAATCACACTTTAAGATGTTAATGATGTTATTTAACATTCTTCATCTCATTAATGGTGGTAGTGTTAATAAAATGTTATTCACGGTATTTAATCTGCTGTTTAGTGGTTTGAATGTTTTGACTGTCTCTGATGTAAAGCTCCTCTTCTTCTCTTCTGCTTCCTGCAGAGACTCGACTCTGCCGCCGTAAGTTGTCTCCTCGCCTGGACTCAGTCTCTTCAGCCTCTGACAGACATGTTTAATTAAGACAGAAGCTTGCTCCTCATTGGCTGAATTCACTGACTCAGACACGCCCACTTTCTCCCTCTCACCCCATTGGTTGTGTTTCACAGCACCTCACTGTCATTCACATCCAGCTCCCCCCCCAGATTGGCTGAATTACATTCACCTCCACTGTCTGTGAAGATTCTCAGTCATCCAGGTGAAGTTGTCTGGAAGTTGACTGGACTGTCCAGTTGCCATGACTCACACAGCACTACACAGCAGCGTCTTTGTGTAAATCTTCACCCACGTTCATTCTCTGACTTCATTTCCATTTTAAGTCTGAACAGAAACGTGTGTGATGCTTCAGATTTAACCGTTCACATTTCATTTAATACAAAAAACTGTTTTTAAAAATACAGCTGTGAGGTTGAAGTTGGAATCTTCACAGAATAAAACCGCAGCATTGTGAGATTAACTCAGAAGAACCATATAAAATTAAATAAGTAAATTCTAGACATGTAGAGACTCCACAGGACATCATTAATATTCCAGATTAACTCTCATAATATTCAGTTTTTTCACAGTAACTTAACTTTATTCTTATTCTTTAGTCATTTATGTGCTGATTAAAATAATGACTTTTACTTTGAAGGGTCAGGCGGTAACTTCCTGCACAGAAACATGAACATTTCTAAGAAAACAGATATTTATCATCACAACATCGACATGATGCAGCAGTTGGACTAAAGCTGTAGCAGGACTCTGACTCACCTGTCCACCTGTCTCTGTGTCCTCAGACGTCTCAGGCTACCTGTCTGTCCGTCACAGATGAGTTGATCTTCTGTGGTTGTTCTGACGGGACTGTCAGAGCTTTCAGTCCTGTCAACCTGCACTTCCTCTGCACTCTGCCCCGCCCACACTACCTGGGAGCTGACATCGCCAGTATGGTGGACGCCAGGTAACACACACACACCTAACAGGTAACACACACACACACCTGACAGGTAACACACACCTGACAGGTAACACACACACCTAACAGGTAACACACACACACACACACCTGACAGGTAACACACACACACACACACTTGATAGGTAACACACACACCTAACAGGTAACACACACATCTGACAGGTAACACACACACACACACCTAACAGGTATCACACACATCTGACAGGTAACACACGCACACCTAACAGGTAACACACACACCTGACAGGTAACACACACACACCTGATAGGTAACACACCCACCTGACAGGTTGTAGACTCTCCAGTCCACGTTTACAGTGTAAAGAGGTTCCAGGTGACCGTGGTGGTCATTCGGTGCCAAATAAATAAACTGAATTGAATTTAATCCACGTGGATCCATGTGGATTCATGTGGACTTGTA
The DNA here is from genome assembly GCA_032362345.1 of Sandelia bainsii. NCBI lineage: Eukaryota > Metazoa > Chordata > Actinopteri > Anabantiformes > Anabantidae > Sandelia > Sandelia bainsii. The sequence goes on from JAUMHL010000015.1 coordinate 263,698, forward strand.
GAGAGCAGTTTAGTTTTAAATTGGGGGTCAGTTGACACGCTACCATGGAAACGTCTGCTGGTTTTATTTTTGGTTTAAAAAAAGTTTGTGTCAGATCCTGAAGTTTAAAATAACTCTGATTCATCTCCCCCTTCCTCCCCCTCTTCCTACCCACCTACCAACCCCCACAGTCGGCTGTTCTCCTGCAGGTCAGAGGCTCGGTACCCCGACACGGGGGCTGTGACCTACGACCCCACCAACCGCTGGCTGTCCTGCATCTACAACGACCACAGTGTTTATGTCTGGGACGTCCGGGACCTGCGAGACCCCCGCAGGGCAGGAAAACTCTACTCGGCTCTGTACCACTCGTCATGCGTGTGGAGTCTGGAGGTCAGTGTTTGATCCCGCCTCCTCAGAGTTTAATGGTTTCTGTTTCCTGCGGCTGTGGATCAGTGATGTGCGGAAGTTTATTATGGAGAGAAAAACCCGAACAAAAGAGACGTAAACGATGATTTTAATCTTAGTTTTATTCACGTCACTGCATCATAAACATGTTTTTTGCTCCTCCTCCTCCTGTGTTTCCTGCAGGTGTATCCAGAGGGGGGAGGAGGAGGAGGTGAGGTGCGTCTCCCCCCCGGCTCCTTCCTGTCCTGCTCCTCAGACAACACCATCCGACTGTGGAACATCGATGGACACAACATTGTCAGCAGGAACATTCTGAGCCACGTACGACCCCACACTCACACCTGTACACACACCTGTACAAACACCGGCATCACCTGTACACACACTTGCACAAACACCTGTACACACACCTGCATCACCTGTACACACACCTGTACGCACACCTATACGCACACCTGTACACACACTTGCACAAACACCTGTACACACACCTGTACTCACACCTGTACACACACCTGCATCACCTGTACACACACCTGTACACACACCTGTACTCACACCTGTACACACACCTGTACTCACACCTGTACACACACCTGCATCACCTGTACACACACCTGTACGCACACCTGTACACACACCTGCACAAACACCTGTACACACACCTGCATCACCTGTGCATCTGACCTCTGACCCCCCAGGACCTGCACAAGGTCATTTATGTGGATGACAACATAACGAGTCTCATGGACACAGAGAGCATGACTGTTGCTGGGGGCAACACAGAGAAGGGGGGGTCATCAGGCTCAGAGGGGCAGCAGACCGACCAGAGCAGGACAGGGATCAGGACCCTGAGAGTCAGTCCTGATGGACGGCACCTGGCCTCAGGAGACCGCATGGGGGTCCTCAGGTGAGGGGGGGTGTTGTGTCCAGAAAGACCATCTGTAATTGCTGTGACGTTTGTGTGACGTTTGTATGTTTGTGTGACGTTTGTGTGACGTGTGTTGTAGGATTCACGATCTGGACTGTATGGAGGAGATCCTGAACGTTCAGGCTCACGACTCAGAGATTCTGTGTCTCGAGTTCTCTAAACCAGAAACAGGTGAGAAACGTTTACAACACACGAGAGAGACACAAGAGCTGAGACACACAATCATAAATAACATCATATAAATAAATAAATTCATATTTTATTCACTAAAGAACATAGAAAACATCAACGATCGGTTGATCTCATGTTCACAGACGTTTACAGAAGAGATGATGTTAAACTGTGGTAAACACGACTCTGAGACGTGTTGCTGCCGTCGCTTTCAAAATAAAAGTTATTCTTTTCTTAACATGATTCATTATTTTAAACATTTAATATGTTTTTTATGTTTGTGATAAAATATGAATTTAGATTTGTCACAGTGTCCCCACAACATACATGTAATGTGTAGTACAACAGTACAGTACTACACATACCACGATACAGTACTACTACAGGTACTACACTGCCAAGCGCCTCAAGGTGATTTTACTGTGATTTAGTGCTGTATCAATAATCTATCAGTAAAATTGAATTGAATATATTGACCAATATATTTACACCACATTCAACAATATATAACTTAACACTGTGATCTGTAGAAACAGTGTATAATACTGTGTATTTATACTGCATAAAATACTGTGTATTTATATTGCATATAATACTGTGTATTTATACTGCATATAATCTATATTTATACTGCATATTGTACAGTGTATTTATACTGCATATGGTACAGTGTATTTATACTGCATATGGTACAGTGTATATGGTACAGTGTATTTATACTGCTTATGGTACAGTGTATATGGTACAGTGTATTTATACTGCATATGACACAGTGTATTTATACTGCATATGGTACAGTGTATTTATACTGTATATGACACAGTACTTATCAGCAGACTGAACATTTACTGGATCAGTGAACAGCGACACTGACCAGGTTCTGTAACTGTGTCATTGGGTCACTCTGATAAATCAGCACCTGCAGTGCAGGAATCTTTCCCACGATACCTTCCGTGTCACATGACCTGTTGGTGCTGCCCTGCACTTGAGCAAGGCAGCAGCCCTGCAGGGCTGGACTTTGGTTTCTGTAGAATCATGTGACTCTGCAGTGAAACATCAGTGTCGTGTTTCATCTGCTGTGATTCACTCGTGACTCAGAGGAATCTGTGATGGTGCTGCAGAGTTTGGTTGGTGGCTGGGTGAAAGCTCTTCTGGGGGGATTTGAACTTGTGACTTTTGTGTCTCTTTGACTGTTGGAATGAGATTTTCTCACTAAATGAATCGTTCAGAGAAGAAAAGTCAGAGCGGTAAAACAATAAAACTCATTTGTGTCGACAAGAAGGCAGCAGCACAGAGAAGAATGTAGACGCTCGAAACACACACACTGACAGACACACACACAGACACACACAGAGACACACAGACACACACACAGACACACACAGAGACACAAACACACAGACACAGAGACACACACAGAGACACACACAGAGACACACAGACACACACAGAGACACAAACACACAGACACAGAGACACACACAGAGACACACAGAGACACACAGACAGACACACACAGACACACACAGACACACACACAGAGACACACACAGAGACACAGACAGATGAAGCAGCTGCACTGTGTGCGTCTGCTCTGGATTAAACGTTAACATCAGAGATGTTAAACGTGATGTGATACTCGGACACTGGTGTTGAAGTGATACTTCACTGGTATTACAGTAATACTTTGATATTTGTACAGTAATAATACTAATACTTCAGTATTTTCAGTGAGCAGACAGTAACAGCTGTATGTATCTGTGTCTGCAGGTCTCCAGTTATTAGCCACGGCCAGTCGGGACCGTCTGATCCACGTCCTGGATGTGGACAGGGACTACAGTCTGGTCCAGACTCTGGACGAACACTCGTCCTCCATCACTGCCGTCAGATTCGCTGGTCAGTACCAGAACCAGCTGGTCTCACGTGGTGTTTGAAGCAGTGCTGCAGATACATTTACTGCAGTACTGTGTGCAGATACTGTAACTTTACTTCATTACTTCAGCTGCAGCTGAAGCTTTGACCTGGAAACAGTCACTTAAAAACACTACAGTACTTACAGTATTTAACAGTAGTGATAACAGTAAGTAAGTACTTGTAGTAGTAGTAGTAGTATTTAGTACCTGTCTGCTGAACGTTTTCTTCTTCTTCTCGTGTCCTTCAGCCAACGAGGGGAAACTGAGGATGATCAGCTGTGGAGCTGATAAGAGCGTCTACTTCCGCACTGCTCAGCAGGTGAGATGTGCACCTGAGTGACATCACTGTCTGACAGCCAATCACAGGCAAGAAAGGGTCTAAGTGTTTAATCAGTGGTGAAAAACCAGACCAGGATCCGGACTCCCACTGTTTAGTTTTGGATTTTTAATAAATACGTAGGACTAAAAGTACTTAAAAATACTCAGTGCTTCTGTTAGTACTTCCTGAAACAGTATCATGATGTGGACTTGTACTACACTACACTGTGGTGTTAGTGCTTTAAGGTAATTAAATCTCGTTAGCTCAGAGCTGCTTCACTGTCCAGCTGAACCACATTGATCTGATTCTGTTGATCCTCTAAAATCAGGGACAGAGACGGAACCAGGATCTGTGTATTTCTGGACTTGACTGTTTTCTTCTCTTCTTCCTGTGTCAGGTGGACGAGGGCTTGGAGTTCACTCGGACTCACCACGTCGTCAGGAAGACGACTCTGTACGACATGGACGTGGAGCCGACTAGAAAATACGCGGCAGTGGGCTGTCAGGACCGCAACATCAGGTAACACACACCTGTCGGGGGGGGAGATACGACCTGCAGCAGGAGCACCCTGTGATACTTCATCTCTGATTTTTTTTTTTTATCTCACTCATTACACTAAATCTAAAAACCTGATCCTTTAGATTGATGGGTAGATACTTTATTAATCCCAGAGGGACATTTCAGTGTTTTAGTAGAAAGACAAGGTAAGAAAAATGAAAACAGGAAAAAACACATTTAGAGTGAGAAACAGGAAGATGTTGCTCTTACACATGTTTAACAATTGAGTTTGACAGTGAAAAGTTTTGAGAGCAGCACAAACACACAGGTTCCAACACGAGGACACAGTGAGTCAGTAACAAGTCAACAGACGTCTCACGTGACTCATCAAGAACATTTCAGAAGAACTGGAGACGTGAAGAGTTCAAACCTGCAGCAGAAAAAGTTTATAAAATCAGGGAGGATGAAGATCGAGTCATGAAACTGATCAGCAGGACGACCACTGGAACTGTCACCTCACAAACACAGAGAACACAGAATTCCTGCTGACCTGAACGCCACGTGACCGGTTTCCAGTCTGACTCTGTGTTGTCATGCTGCCACCTGCTGGTCAGAGAGGGAACAACAACCACACAATAAACTGGTCCCAGTTAGAGCCAGTTTCCCTCAGTGCACCACAGAGCTCAGATCTCCAGAGTCAGGTCCAGTGAAGCTCAGGTTCAGGTGGATTTGGACTCATCAGAGACCTGTTCAGTTAATCCACCTGCAGCTGTTGTTCACCTGTTAGAAACATGTTTCCAGCAGAACTGAAAACACTAATTTCCACCGTTTCAGTCTGAGCTCGGTCCAGAGAACTCGGCTGTTTCTGCACAGACTTGATGTTGGGCTCCCTCCTTATGTAACAGTGTTTCTGGACACAGAGGGGGTTTCTTTGACCTTTGACCTTTACACTGTGTGAACCTTTTCATAACATTATGACTGTAGATGGTAAAAGTTGAATCTTTTGTCGCTGATCGTCTGCAGGATCTTTAACATCAGTAACGGGAAACAGAAGAAACTGTACAAAGGTTCTCAGGGAGAGGACGGCACTCTCATTAAGGTCGGTACCAGCTACAGCCCCTCTTTCCTGTCACCATGGTGACAGCTGCAGGTGTGGATGATTGACAGGTGTTGACTCCTCCTGCTCCTCAGGTGCAGATCGATCCGTCAGGTCTGTACGTCGCCACCTCGTGCTCTGATAAGAACATCAGCATATTTGACTTCTACTCTGGAGAGTGTGTGGCTACGATGTTCGGACACTCAGGTCAGTGTGTGAAGGTTCCTGTGTGTGTGTGTGTGTGTGTGTGTGAATGGATGCTTAGTATAGTTTGTTATAGTAAAAGCACCTCAGTACACTATAAGAAAAAGAGTTTTAGTATAATGTAAGAAACACAACAGCAGATCTGAAAATGTGATTTACTACAGCAGAGTTTGTGTTGTTAAATATGTGCAGTAATATAATATAAAGTAAATGTACTTCACTGTACAAATACATGTCAGTGCAGTATGTTGTAACATACGTACTACAACTTAGTGTCGTATGTCGTAGTTTTTGTACAAAATCTTACTGGTTACAGTACAGTTACTTCAATGTACTATCATACATCATATCAACTTTAGTGTTTGTTATAGTGTGTTGTACAGTGTGACTCAGTAAATGATCATGAGTGTGTGTGTGTGTGTGATGAAGGTGTGAACGTGTGGATGAACTAATGACCTTTGTCTTTGTGTCTCAGAAATAGTGACAGGTCTAAAGTTCAGCAGCGACTGTAGACACCTGATCACAGTGTCTGGAGACAGGTACGTCCTCATCAGAGAACGTCACACACAGCAGTCAGTGAGACTCTTACTGTAACTACAAACATCTTCTCTTGTGTGTGTGTGTGTGCAGCTGCATCTTTGTGTGGCGTCTCAGTCCAGAGTTGACCATCAGGATGAGGCAGCGACTCTCTGAGCTCCGACCTCCCTGCAGCAGCAGCAGCTCCCAGAGCTGCAGAGAGCAGCAGAGATCTGTGAACCTCAGGTAAATGTCCAGCTGTGTTTGTATTTAAACCTTCAGATAAATTAATAATCTCTGATCAATTAATGACTAATACAGAGCTGATAAAAAGACAAACAGAAAAAACAACCGTCAGAAATAAAATCAGCGTAAGAAAACACAATTTAGTTAATTCTAGATTTTGACTGAAGCTCCCTTTATGAATATTAAATCTACTGAACATCAAAAAGGATGAAGCACAGGTGAAGTTGATAAAGTTTTTTTTCAATCTTAACACAGACGATCTGTTAATAATCAATAATAACAAGAATGTTTCATAAAAGATTAAAAAAGTCACAATAATTATGTGTTTGTGTGTCTAAGCAGCAGGGAGGTGTCGTCTCCTCGTGTTGTCACCATGTCGTCTGACAGCGACAAGGAGGAAGAGGAGGAGGAGGAAGAGGAGCTGAGCAGTCCTTATATGGTCACTACAGGAAAGCTGGAGGAGGAGGAGGCGGAAGGTCTGTCACCGTCCTGATTAAACAATTAGTAACTTAAACTGGTACAGAGTCATTTCTCCAGTATAACCAGTACTTAACTGTTGAAGTGGAGGGTTTGTGTGTTTGTTAGCTTCAGGTGACATGTTACCTGCATATTTTAAAAGTGTCCTGTTCTTTCTCTGATTCGTTACAGACGTGTGTGAGGAGAAGTTGGACTCTGTGGACTCTCAGAGCTGCAGAGACGACAGGAAGGTCGGTGCACAAGAACTTTTTACTCACGTTTATTATTAATCTTTTTTAATAGAAAAACACTAACGATCGAGGTGCAGTTAATGATTCACACAGTCTAAATGTCAACATGGTTTATTTTACTGGAACATTTTACTCTGGATGCTGGACTTGATGAACAGAATCAAACAGTCCTTCTCCTGGTGTGGACAGTTCAGGATCTTTGTCTCTGACTCCTCAGGAGGTGTCAGGGGTTCGACTCCCCCGCCGCCGCTGGTCCAGGAGGACGGGCAGCGCTGATGGTGTCCTGATGGTGAAGTCCATGTTGGATCTGAGGCTGCTGGACTCATACTGCCCTGATAGACACGAGGAGCAGCAGGAGGTCGAGACACTTAAAGACTCTTTAAACCAAACTCCATTAAAAAAAAAAAAACAACTTTTTTTCCTACATGATGTGAACAAAATGTTAAAGTAACATTTTTCTCTGCAGGTAAAGACCCGCCCCATTGATGTTAGCACCTCCCACTACAGTCACAGGGGGCAGGGTCCGTACATGGATGCGGGGTTTCACAGGAGCACTGTCAGTCTGCAGGTCACAACTGCATGGGTGAGAACAGAAACACAAATACTCACGAGCAGTTAAATTCACTTGATCAAGGTTCACTTACTATTTTTTTCTAGAGCTTTTGTGCATCTCACAGTCTTCTTCAGCAAACCTGTGTATGTATCACATGAAAACAGGTGGTTGTTTCTGAGGGGGGGCTGTAGCACCTGTGCAGGAATAGTCAGAGTTTAGAAATTAGTCCATTCAGTGAAGAAGACCATGAGATATGGTTGACAACAAAGCTAGTGAGTGACTTCACTTTAGATTATGATTCCCCAGGTGGATGACGATGCAAGGACCAATCAAAGGCCAGACTTCATCCCACTGTCCAATCAGAGCCCAGACAGGGAGGAGCAAGTGCTGTATCCTAACCAATGGGAGGACAGCGTGAGCCTGGCAGGCAGGTAGGACGGTTTCTCTTCTGGTCTATCAGAACTATGTGGGACATTTGTGCACCTGCTCTCGGTAACCCCGCCCCCCCCTGTCAGTGAGTTCCAGGTGAAGGAGGCGTGTCCTGGTGCTGCAGGTGGACGTCAGGACAAACCCAGTCCAGACAGTGGCTGCTCACTGGGATTCAGTTCCAGACTGCCCAGTCCAGACAGACCTGCAGGAGACGGTGAGACAAAAAGACAAGGAGACAGACAGACCTGTAGCAGACAGAGATGAGGGAGGTGTTTCAGACGGAGTTTTAGACAAAGTGTTAAACTGGTTTGTCCCTGTTCACACTACTCAGACATGAGCTGGACACATCTTAGTGGTCTCAGATGTGTCCACAGCAGTGTGGACAGAGTGAAACCTGATGAGGAAAAACTTCATCTGAACTCGTAGATTAAACAAAGTCTTCAGGTTTTCAGTAGCTTCACTGTCTCACGTGTCCTGTGTGTTGTCTCTCAGACTCTGAGCCCACAGAACCTCTCTGTGCGGACGGAAACTCCTCTGAGATGGAGGACGAGCATGAAGAGGAGGGAGGAAGAGGAGTCAGGGACGTTGAGGTGACTCACCTGGTTCCTCAGACTCCAGACCAGGAGGCTTTCCTGAAGGAGCACTTTGTCACACTGGCCGACCTCTCAGCCTCAGGTACAGATCACTGTCTGAAACACCCCCATCAGTACACCTGCTGAAACCAGAACTAGAACCTAGAACTAGTCCAGAATCGTCTTACTACAACATGCTGGAAAACCAGAAGAATAGTTTAGTCATGTTTAGACCTTAGGTTTAGGTTCGTCTGTTTTTAGCGATTCAGCTCACAAAGATGCTGCGACCAGGTCACTTCCTACAGTCGTCCCTGGTAGATCCACTCGTACTCGTCCTCGTGTACTGATTCTTTAAGGTGACTGAGTTCAGACCTGTGCTGTGTTTAATGTGACACTTAAATCCAGATCTAGACTTCAATCACAATCTACACAGAAAAGTGAGGAGGTTCAGATGTCGTCAGATTAATGGAACGGAAAGCAGGTCTGAAAGGGTCTGAAGAGAAGAGATGCTAAACTAACCCAAAGAGACTCAAAGCAGCCACAAATAAAGACAGAGACAAACAAGACTCAAAACCACCACAGCAGAACCATGAACCATACAACTACCATGAAGTGTAGGTACAAGGACTGTTCTGTGTCAGTAAGTGATGACGTGTGTGTTGACAGGGAGTCCGAGCAGAACGTCGCACAGCTCTAGTGAGAGTCTCAGCATCTCGTCCCGGTTCCTGTCCCAGAATTCAGCTGGAAGGTAAAACATCAAATCACTGCTTCAGAACCTTAACAAGTCCAGGATCCTGATCAGAATCTGTAATATTTTAATAAACTCAGTGGCTCATATTTGTCATCATGTAGCCTATGTTGTTGGAGTAAAATGCTAGCCAAGGATTTCTCTGCAGGAATCCCTGGCTCTGAGCTGTATGATATCCAGTGTGCAGCTGCTGGTCCTACCAACCTGCCTAGCGTTTTGTCTGCTGCTTCTCGTTGTTGTTTTTGATTTGCCTGTTGTTCTTTTCTCTCTACTCTTTCCACTCACTCCAACCGGTCGAGGCAGATGACCGCCCACCTTGAGCCTGGTTCTACTGGAGGTTTCTTCCGTTAATTTAAAAAATGATATTTAATGAATACTTTATTGATCCCCTTGGGGAAATTGTTGTTTGGACAGCTGCTAGACCTGTGTCAGC
>JAUMHL010000015.1:273517-287183 GCA_032362345.1 Sandelia bainsii
AAGTGAGGTATTAATGTCCAGGTCTCTAATTTTAGTGATTAGCTTAGAGGGTATGACAGTGTTGAATGCTGAGCTGATTTATCAACAAGTCCAAGACCAAGAGGTCCAGGTCCACAATACACTACATCCAAATATAACTGTCTCCACCTCTGTGACCCACATGATGTGGTTCTGTTCTGATCCGCTTAATTTCTGAGCTCAGATGGAACCAAAACCACACGCTGACATTTACCCATTTGTCCAGGGACTGTCATAGTAAATCTGTCTGTTTCCTCTGCATCAGCTCTGATCTCAGTTTCCCTATCTTGTTAATCGACCTCATCAGAACCAGAAGCTGCGTCAGGATGGACTCAGCAGGAGTTTCTGGAGTTTCGATTTCAGGTAGGTTTAGAAGCTGACAGTCGAGTATCAAACTTACAACACAAATTCATTCTCATCAGATTTTCTGCAGCTTCTGAGTTTAACAACAGAGAAAAACGTCCATGTGTTGTGAAAACGTGTTTTCTACTGAGCAGCTTCACGTGTTTCTAACTGTGTGAAGTTCAGTAGAAACAATAGAATCAACAGAGACCTGTACCTGTGTCGTCCTGTGTGCCGAGTTCATCAGGTAGAAAACTGAGGTCCAGCTCCTCCCCCAGCTCCCGGCTCGGCCCCGCCTTCTCCGACAGGTAAGAGTAGTCCTGCAGAGGGGGGGCCGGGCTCTGGAGACCCAGCTCCTCCCCCAACATGAAACTGGAGTCCTACAGGACAAAATAAAAGAAATGATATGGTCATTTACAGGACATTTGATAATGTCAATCCATCATCCTAACTTCTTCTCTTAAGGATCTATCCCAGCAGTCACTGGGTGACAGGCGGGGCTCACCTGGACAGGTGTCCAGTCCATCACAGAGACACCTGTTAACCTAACTACGTGGGAGTCATGTGGAATCATCCAGACCAGTATTACAAACATTAGAATCCGTTTCTCACTGTGCTGCAGCATCAAACTCTATTTTACTAAATATCATCAAGTTGTTCAGTGAAACTGTGAAAATCTTGTGATTTAACAAATCACAGTTTTAAGTTTTTAACTTTTCTGGGGGTTGTAAAAACAAAAAAGTTCCTACAGTTTTCTGAGGATCAATCTGATTATTTTAGTCTGGACCTGAAGAACACTGACGGATCAGGTCTCTGGACAAAAACTGAATCACAGAACAAGTGATAAATAGTAAAAGATTCTTTATGGACCAGTGGAGTCGTTTCAGTCCATCGCGGTTTTAAAACCGTTTCTAACCATCATCAGTAAATAACTTCATTATTTCTGTTTGTCTCTGCAGCTCAGAACAACGTGAGGAGAAAAATCCTCACTGGTCACGTTTCTGCTGATAAACGGATCCTGGACGTGGACCATCAAAAACCACATGTTGTGTTGTTGTTGTTCCACATGTGAAGCTAGAGTCAGTTTGGTTTATTATTTAAAGTCTGTTACAACATACAATAACTTTTACACACATTTTAAATAAGTTTTAATAAAATTAAATGTTTGATGTTAAACGAGGTGAAAGTTTGTAAAAACGTTTAAATTAAAATGAGATTATAAGAAACTGTATAAACAGATTTAATCAGAGTCAGTTTAACTCACATTTGCTATGGAGTCATCAAAGTATCGCTCCAACTCGTCCATGAGAGAAAAACCATCTGACCTGCTCCAGGATCATCCAGGACCTTGTCCCAGACCGAGAGCTGCAGACCTGCACAGCTGCATCCAATCCACACTGACGTGATCCTGAACTCATCACACACAGGTGGCACAAGTTCACATCAGGTAAAAGTACTCAGCTAAAGCAGTACTACACAAGTACTACAAAGTACAAGTACACCTTCTAAGTATTGAAATGCTCGAAAAGTACCAGTACTGCACCGAGAGTGATTTGTCCTGAGTTTCTATTAAAACGAAGTATTTCTACTCAAGTGAACTTGATAATCTGCTGTTGGTCTGGACTCAGTTAATCCTCCGTCCAGCAGGTGGAGACACCTGCTCCACACGAACAGTAACGAGCACAGCTCCGCGCATGCGCACCGGATGTAAACAAAGCAGCATGGCAGCGTGAGGTTTGGACCGAGCTGATCCGAAAATTCTTTCACATATAAGAACCGGTATCAGAACAAGATGGAGGTTGTGAAGAAACAACTGACGGAGTTTTCACTGGAGGCTCACGGTGAGAGGAGTACTGCGAGTACTGCTGCTGACAGTACGAGTACTAATAGTACTGCTAACAGTACTGACACTACTGCTAATACTAATGAGAGTACGAGTACTGATAGTACTGCTAGTACTACTGAGAACTGCTGCTGAGAGTACTAGTACTGCCACTGAGTGTAATACTACTGATAGAAATACTGCTGCTGCTAATACCACTACAAGTACAACTACTGAAAGTATTGCTGTTGTTAGTACTACTACTGAATAGTACTCATGTTTCTATTTCTACTTAATTTCTGACATTGATGCTGCAGATGTTACTGTAGTAATACTACTACCACTAGTAGTACTACTGAGACAGTTTACACACTCACCGTTTTAACAGATTAATATTTCATCTTCTCACATCATTTAAATCTGTCGACATGTGACCAGACACCAGGTCAGGTGTAGTTACCTGTCCAGGTAACTACACCCTTTTGTTAGAAAAATGTAATGAATTTATGTTAACCTTATAATAATGTGATCCATATTACCTTAGAGCCATAGGTTCACCATTTACCATATATATAGTCAAACCTTTGTCTGTGATGTCCTCCCCTCAACTATGGAGTTATGATCCCTGTACAAGGAACACTTAACCTTTGACCAACTTACGGAGTCCTTTCTAGGTTACAGTATGCATGTGTGTGTGGGGGGGATGGAACTTTTGTACTCTGTTATGACTATAAGAAGCTGTGCAACCTTGCTGCCTGGGAGCAGACACTGACAGACCTTACTGCTGTAAGCTTGTGTGCTCCCTTGCCAGCAAGAATAAACCATTACCTTTGGAATTCAGATGATGATCTCCAGTGAATTTATTTAAGTATAAAGAGTTTTCCTAACACCTTTATAGAACAGTTACAGGTAAAACATCAGTTACCTGTGTCTAATGTTTAGAACATTTACTTCAGATACAGGGAAACATTTTGTTTTCAGCCGCTTTTGTTTCAGACACATGAACACTGATCCTCCCCTGGACTAAAATTGGGCTGTTTAATATCAGACTGATTGATTGATTATTGATTACCTTTCAGATCTGTATCTGAACCAATCAGTGCCTTACCTGGAGGAACCACCTGACCCGCTGCAGTTCTACCGTGACTGGATTGGTCCAAACAAGCCCTGCATTATCCGCAACGCCTTCAGCCATTGGCCGGCTCTGTCCAGGTGGACGCCAGATTACCTGAGGTGAGAAAACCCCGCCCACTAACACCTAACTTGCTCTTCTTCTGTGGTGAGGTGGTTTTATCTTCTGCTTCCTGTCTGCAGGGAGAAGGTGGGGTCAAAGGTCATCAGCGTGGCCGTGACTCCTAACGGCTACGCAGACGCTGTGAGTGGTGATCGATTCGTGATGCCTGAGGAGAGACAGATGAGTTTTTCTTCTGTTCTCGACATCATTGAGGGGAAGGTGGGTCCACTTCAGAACTGAACTGGCTCCGACGTCCTGTTCAGCAGACGTTTTTTTATAAATCAGTGACAGAGGGAAACAACGGTTGGTGTTTCAGGTGGAGAAGAGTGGAGTGTTTTATGTTCAGAAGCAGTGCTCCAACCTGCTGGAGGAGCTGCCCGAGCTGACGGAGGACGTGGAGCCTCACGTTCCCTGGATGAGCGCAGCGCTCGGTGAGTTCAGAACATTATTTTATTAACTTCGTCACATCATGAAAAACAAAATGCAGCTTTGAGCTTTTTATTAAAAAATATTACAAAATAACATTTACATTTATTAACTCTGATGTCACAGTGATGTCACGGCGGTCTCTCCATCTCTTCAACTGCTGCAGGTCAGAAACAAAATATGATTCAGCTGAGACCAAATTTAACTTAAAGATAAAAACAGACGAGAACGTTCTCGATGTTTGGACCACCTCAATGTCTGAAAACGCCTTCAGCGCTTTCATGACATCACATGTGACTCACCTGTCGGTCTCAGAGGATCACGTCTCTCTGTCGGTCCAGCTCCTCAGCCAGGCTCCTCATGGTCCTCCCCATCCTCTTTGGTTTCTTGATTCTCTGCTGGTAGGTGAACTTGTTGAAGCCCTCGTGTTTCCGTCCTGGTTTGAAGCGGAACAGTTCGTCTTTCTTGAACTCGTCCACGAACCTGGAGACGTCCTCCTTCCTCCTGCAGGACGAGGACGTCAGGCGGGACACGTACCAGGACAGGTTCACCGGGTTTCCTCCTATGAAGAACAGTCTGTCCAGGTCTTTGGCCTGAGGTCCGGCCAGCTGAGCGCTGTGCTCCACCTGCTGCTTTGTGAAGCTGCCTTTACCGAACTGGATCACACCTGGAGGAGAACACGTCACTACATTAGAGTCCATTTACTCAGTTACTCCAGTATTTCCACTTTCTGCTACTTTATCTACTCGTACCTGCATCTGTTTCCACTCGTCCTGTGAGTTCTATTTATTTCTAAAGTGGTTCTAGAAGAACTTGTGATCCAAACAGAGCAGCCTGATCGTGTCTGTGTTAAACATGACGCAGTCATCCTGCTCCTGAACGGAACCGAAACATTTATACCAAAGACTCTCAGGATTCTTATCAGTTCCTGTTGCTGCTGTGAGAAACTCTGGTTCTGATCTCACCTTTGAACTCGTTGATCATGAGCTCTGTGACGAGGTCCAGGCTGATGTTTCCTCCAGCTTTTCCCTGCAGATTCAACACTCGGTTCCACTTCATGTCCTGTCCGACTCGCTGCGGGTAGAACCCCTCGATCCCTGTTCACACAGAACCGTGATAACAACCATCAGAACACTCAGAAAAACATCTGCAGCCAACATCTGCCTGTTCTCTGACTCGTACCAGTGAGTAGCTGGTGGCCGCTGTTGAAGAGATGCAGGTGTTCTCGGGTCCACAGCAGAACCAGGTCCATCCTCCAGAAGTCCATGATGGCCTCTCCGTCCCCTTCCTGGATGGCGTCCCGTCTGGCCATGTGGTACAGCCCCTCCCACACCACCGCCCTGGTGTAGTTCAGCAGGTAGTCCTCTCCGTCAGCAGCCAACGAGCAAGACTCGGAGCAGAACCACGGTGCTGGATCAGAAGAAAAACAGCGTGTGATGAAGATGTCGTCTCAATCTTGTCAGACCACTCAAACCTCATCCCCCTTCTGGAAGGTAACAAACGCGATGATTGTCTTCACATGTATAGAACCTGGGTTCTTCCTGTGCACAAATTTTTTCTTAGAATGAAAAACAACAAAGTGTAAATGTGTTTTCACGATAACAGACATTAGTACTGTCAGCTCTTTGCCTCCACACAAACCCTCTGATGACTGAATACAAGTTAAAGTCTCACTCTGTTCGGCTCGGTTCTGCTCAGCCGCTGTCAGACAGTCTCTGTGGTACCACTCGTGTCTCCGGCACTTGTCAGTCAGTCCACATTGGACCATCTCTCCCCCTTTCTGCTCCTTACAGTGACAGTAGATGTAGGTCCCATCTGAACTGCACTGTGGACTACAGAACCAGTCCTCGTGGGTCTGAGCCCGAGCACAGCTTTCATGGAACCAGAGAGATGGACACAGGTTACTGCAGCACCGCACCTGCTGCTCACCTGGTTTCTCTGCAGAAGAACATGAAGAGTAAAGATTATTTTATGTGTCAGACATTTTACTGTTAGTCTGACGAAACCCATTAAATCCAGGTGTTGCTGGTTCTGATGATCCACAAACTGTAACAGTTCTCCGACCTGTTGTGTTCCTACCTTCTCTGCAGTAGCAGAAGGGGAACGTTTTCTTCTTCTCTCCGTCACTTTGACCTGCAGCTTCAGCAGCTGCAGCTACAGTGTTGATGTCCTCCTGAGGTGGAGGCATCCAGACCAGATCCACCAGTCTGTGAGCCAGCTTACTGAGCCAGTCCAGCTGCTCTGAGCTCTGAGAGGGGTAGTCTGAGGGTTTCTGGGTCACAGAGTCCAGACCGCACTCGGTCACAGCAAGCAGAGTCACGTACGCCGTCGTCACAAACTAGAAGAGAAACACAGCGGTTGATCTCCCACTGACCTCAGCAGCATCATGTCTCTGTGTGACTGTAGTTCTCAGTCTCACCGTGATAAAGTCCCAGATGTTGAGGAAATAGTCTTTGGCTGTGTTGTTAAATGTCTTGAAGTCAAACAGTGAGACGATGTGATGAAGAGATCCTCGACTGTTCTCACTCTTCTCACTCACAAACATCTTTATCATTTCCTGCAAAAGGTTCAAGCAGAAATTTTATAGTTATTTTTAATTTACTGTTTCATACATGATCAAAACTAAACACTGGACGACTTCTAATAATTAATCAGTTTTTTCTTTCTCACCTCATGAAGCAGGTGTTCCTTCTGAAACTCCTGCGGTGCTTCTACGAGTCCGTCAAACCTCAGGTCGGGGTTTCTTTCTGGAGTGTCACTGATGTAGGTTTTGTTCCGTTCTGTCCTGTCGGGGTTTGTGACGTCCCCACAGCACAGGATGTGGTACGGTTTCCCATAATGCACAGGGATGTAGTCTTTCAGGCCGTACGCTGCACTAACAGAGTCCTCTGTGGTGTTTGGGACCACTGCACCTAAACTCACCTGCCGGGAAAAACGAGGGGTCAAAAACAAGTCGTTTTAGAGAATCGTTCTTGTTCTTCCTCAGGTTTAAAAGATAATTCATTCATTGTTCCTGTGGACTCACGGTGGTGCTCTGCTCCTTCATCAGGTGGGAGTAGGTGTGAGGAATGTGTTTGACCACTCGTGGTTTGACTCCTCTGAGCGCCCTCAGGTTGTCAGCGATGATTCTCATCACGATGGTTTTCATTCGCTGTCGCAGAGACTCGTATGTCTGAGGAAAACAGAACAGAAGTTTCCTCAGTGACGAAGATGATTTCTGACAGTGAACTGATCATCTCCAGTGGGTTTATACTGATGTCAGCTCAGTGCAGATAAATCAGTGTGTCTCAGACACAGTAACTCAAAACAGGCAGACGATTCATCTCGTATGATGAAACTTCAGCAATCAGGAACACGTCACAGTGTTCTGACACAAAGACAACCAGGTCAGAATCATTTCCACGACATAATGGGTGGCACAGACCAATAGGAGCACAAAGCTGTTACGAGCTGAAACATGTTTGTAGACACCAGGACGTTTTAATAGTTTCATAAGCTGCAAAGTGAAACCAGTGCTCATACATTTAACACGATTTGTGGTGTTTCTGCACGTTTTACCTGTTTTGATGGGAGGATGCTGAACGGAGACACTTCCACTGCTTTTATCGCGGGTCCCTGCAGGTATCGAAAGTTAACTCGGACCTGATGAGCGAAGCGAAACGCCCACGTCGTAAACGTGTATCCTCGGTCTGTGGAGGACACGGACGGTACCTGCAGGAGACAGGTGCGCAGTTTGAGCACAGAGCGACTTCACTCTGATCGATGAGCTGATACGTGTGGTTTAAATTACCCGAACTTTCCCCAGGGTGAAGCTGTAGGCTGCTGCCTTTTTGGACTCGTCACAGCAGAACTGTGTCCTCTTCGTCGTCTAAATGCATAGATCATATTTAGTACGACGCTTTAGAGGAGTGGATATTTAATATAAACTGGAAATGAATCAAACATTACATTCAGTGTAACTGGTCAACCAGTTTAGATTTTTGTCTTCGATGCTAAAAAACCTTGTGTGCACATCATCATTACTGAGTCATGATGACGTAAAAATGATCTGATGAAAAACTATTTGTCATGTTTCAAATTCATCAGTTTTCACACAAACTTAATTTTTACAGAAGCTGTGACTCCTGATTCTGACTGATCCTGGGTTTGATAAAATCCCACTGAATTCCTCGTCTGTTGTTCTGTATCTAACTACACAGAGCTTCGTACGTCTTTGTTAACATAAAGTTCTGCAGCACAGCCTTCGTTCCGTTACCTGATGTTTCTGCATCGATCGACCTTTTTCAGACTTAACGTATTTTTCTTTCCTGCTGTTCATGATGAAACAGAGAAACTTTCAGAGCTGTAGAAACTTTTTAGCAGAGATTAAAAAAGAAGAAACAACGTGTTTTCTCACCTGGATTTCATCTCTCCACTGCTTCACCTGCTTGTCGTGTTCCCCGCTGAGCCTCTTTGTGTGGAACCTGGTGGCGGTTTTGCACTGCGAGATGCCGAGGCTGTTGGTGATGCTGAAGAGTCTGATGGGACAGCGGTGCCTCAACATCTCCACGCTGAACGCCGTCTGAAGGAAACCACACCTGTTGGTGCTGGTGTACAGAGGCACCGAGAGGAGGAGAGTGACTCTGCGGTCCAACATCTGCTTCACCTCCTCCTCCGTCAGCTTCCTGGAACACGACAAACACTCAATACGTTCATCATCCTGATGCTGGGATTTCTCCTGATGTTTAAATCCTTTTAAAAACTCAGAAACAGTCGTCGTCATTTTGTCTCTGGACGTCACAAATAAAACAAATGGTAGGCTGTAAACTCTAATGAGGTTCACTCCTGTTCTGAAGTCGTTCTAACATCAGCACGTTTCTAAATAGAATCAGAACCACTGAACCAGGTCTTTGGTTTCAGAACCACAGTCCGAAGACTCATAAACCAGACTTTAAATGTTTCAGTCTCGACCCACCGTTGGTTGTTCCCTCGTACGTAGCTCAGCTTCTGTTTCTGGATCTTCTTGGTGGGGGGGAACATGGCTCTGAGGCAGGCCACAGTCAGAGGAGCCTTCTCCTCAGCCCAGGAAGTAGTCTTATCCCAGCTGAAAGATGACAGGTTCTCGGGGGTGAAGGTCTTCCTGAAGGGTCCGTCCAGGTCGTTCACCATCTCCTTCCGCTGCCGAAACAAACGAGACAACTTCGTTTTAACGTAAAAACAGCTTTTATAATAAAATACTTTAACAGAGAGAAGAGAATAACGTCTGATACAGTTTCCTGTTTCACTTCTGATTTCAAACGGTGACGAGGTTCAGTTTAATTTCACTGAAAACACATAAAAATATAAACCTCACAGCTGCTGCTGTTTTTATTATTTCTCCACTGATTCTGTAAAATGAATTTAATCCTCCTTAATAAAACATTTAGAAACTGAAAGCAGGAATTCTCTGACACTTCTCACACTGGGCCCCTGGGAACAGTCCCCCACCCTCACACCCTCAGGCCCCAGACCCCGTGCTGTACTTGCTCAGTAATCCAGTTTAGTCCAGCCACGGTTCTCTCAGTAAAAACTATTCTGGATTACTCTGGACTACAGAGATCCACCTGGTCTCACCTCGCTGGAGATCAGTTTTGTGCAGATCTTCATCAGAGCCTCCTTGAATCCGGAGACCTGCTGCAGCCTCCGCAGGTTGGAAACCAGGTTCTTCTTCTGCAGGAGGTCGCAGACCCGGGGGCGGCCACCGTGTCTGGACCGGACCGGGCGGGGCGCAGGTGGAGGCTCCTGGGAGGCGTAGTCATGCTCGCTGAGACCGGGTCTTTTCTTCAGCTGTTTGGGGGGCGGGGGTTCTCCCGGGGGGGACACCGGCTCCACATAAACCCGCCGCTTCCCGCATCTCTTGGTTTTCCGGGTGACGACGCTCACGCAGTCGTAACATAAAAACGCGTCTTTCGGGTTCAGGTGCGGGAAGAGGATCTGGGCGCTCCTCAGGTCCAGCACCGTTAACAGAGACCGTCTTTTGTACCCTTTGGGGGTGTTCACCAGCCGGGCCTCACAGTGGCTGCAGCGGTGCTCCTTGGTTGCGTTTAAATCCACCCGGACCTCGGCTTCGTTTGGTGAGGTACCGGGCGGCTCCGGGGGTTCTCCCGGGGCGAAGGCAGCAGGAGGGTCCGCGGGAGCCGGGGAGGAGACCGGATCAGGCTCCACATAAACCCGCCGTTTCCCGCATCTCTTGGTTTTCCGAGTCACCGCACTCACGCAGTTGTAACATAAAAACGCGTGTTTGGGGTCGAGGTGCGGGAACAGGATCTGCGCGCTCCTCGGGTTGAGAACCGTCAACAGCGACTTCCTCTTGTATCCTTTGGGTCCGTTTTCTAACCGAGCGCCACAGTGGCTGCAGCTCGGATCCATGTTTCTCTGTAGTCCGAGCGGGGCCGCGGAAACCTGGTTCACAGACCGCGGACTTAATGCGTTTAACGGCCACGACCTTCCTCTCAGAGCGAACCGACACAAAACAACGTTCCCGGATTGAAGCTGGACTCCTCCGTCACCGTTCAGGTGGTTTCAGGTGGAGGTGGAGTTGTAGTAAAGTGAATAAACTGAACTTATTCAGGTGAAGTTCGGCTCGAGTCCATTTTTCTAAACTGCGCTGTGTAAAATCCAAGATGGCGGCTGCTGCTCCGCTCACAGCTCAGTGCTGCCGCCGGCGGCGGGGAGGGGAACTACAACAACACTGCACGTACTGCAATGGAACTAGGTACAGGTACTGCAGTAGTGTATACAAGTACAAAATCAAGGTACCTGTACTTTACAGCACTACATTTAACTGTGAGAGTGAAAAGTGCATTTATCTAAGGAACTTTAGTTAATTCAAATTCAGATGTTTTCAGAAGAATCATACAAAGAGCTTAGAAAATGCAAAGATAAATATAAGTACAGTGGAACGTTTTACTCAACCATCAAATGAGAAAACTAATCCTTAATAAAAAATAATCTATCAGCTGAACTACAACAGTAAAATGCTGTTTCCACTTGATTTCAGTAAAAGATCTGATATCTAGATTTTTATATGTCAACTATTGAAGACATGCTTTTTCTCACCAGCTACATTTTGTTCACTAATCATGTTTATTTAATTTAATTTTTAAATCAGTAAACACCGAACATAACGTAACTATAAATAAAAGTAAAGAGTCTCCACATCTCAGTAGATGTTACTGTGAATGTGGTTTGATCAGTGTCTCAGCTGCTCTGCTGTAAAGTGGAACGTGTGGTGTAACATCACAGTCACTGTCTGACATTCACCTGGACTTTATATATGAGACTGTCCTGTGAATACAGAACTGTCCTTGTCGTCATGCAGACAGTCTGTGTAAGGTTTCTTCTTGTTCCAGGGTTTCTTTATTTTCATGTCTCCTGTTATATGATACAAGTTGTAACTGATGTCTTTCTGTTGCTGTGTGCAGAGAGCAGCCAGGAAACATCAGTTTAAAGTAAACATCACTGTGATGATGAGCAGGGAGTGTGGGTGTAATTATATAAAAGGTGAAGACACATTCAGAACAGGCACTTTGTAGGAGTACTGCTCTGTGTACCACTGCTCAGACCGTCTGTCTGATTCTGATCCAGTCCAGCTGGACGTTACTCACCTCACTGGAAATGATTGTCACGCAGGTTTTCATCAGAGCCTCCTTGAAGCCGTTTATCTCCAGCAGCCGGTTCAGTGCCGTGGTTAAGTTCTTCTTCCTCAGGTAGGAGCAGATTTTGGGGATTGGACCACGGCGGATGTTCCGGGCTGGCTGAGGGTCAGGCTGGGGGGAGGGTGCGGGGTCCTGGGAAGCGTAGTCATGTTCTTCCAGACTTTTGAGCTTTTTCAAATTCTGGGCTTCTCTGAGGACAGAGGCAGCAGGACAGGGGGAACCAGCAGGGGAGGACAGGGGCCTCCTGCCCACACAAATCCTCCTGTTCCCACTTTTCTCCGTCCTCTGAAAAACCAGACGAACACAGGCAGTACATAAAAAGACGTGTTTGGGGTTCAGATCTGGGAAAAGTATCTGAGCACTTCTCACATCTGTTACTGATAACAGGGACTTTCTTTTATAGCCTTTATTGCGTCTCTCGATCAGAGCGTTGCAGTGGCTGCAGCATGGCTTCGTGCTGGGGGAGGAAGATCCTGAAGCTCTGATGTTGGGTTTACTCCTGCAGAGTAACAACACACATGTCAGGATAAAACTGTTCAGACTACTGAGATCTACTGAACTAGGCCTTCTTCTGCTTTCCTTTATGAAGTGATGACTCCAGACTACTGCCACCTGCTGGTGTGGACAGGTATTTCTCCTCACACAGGTCCAGAACATGTGTTAGCTGACTGCTGACACTGTTTGGCCAAAACAAAGGCGACACAATAGTTGTTATCAGAAAACCTTGGGCTTAACTCACTTTTACCCAGGTCAGATCATTATGGCAACAGATGCTGCACAGCTCACCTGCTGGACCATGAAGCAGGTTCAGCTCAGCCTGGATCTCTTGGGGTTTTCTGGTTTATCAGTCTGAGATCGACCTGCAGTGTGAAGATCAACTGTTTTTCTCTGACTATGAATGAGTTTAATTAACTAAACTAAGCCCATGTACCTACAGTACAGGTCTGAGCCCAACTCTCATGAAAATCTTTTCAATCATGAAAAATGACTGTCAGCTGGTTAACGGCAACATAAAATTTTAATAACTGGGTTTTAACCATTAGAAGTCTGTCTCTCTTCTTATTTATAACAATACCTAAGTGCAGTTTTGAGGTATTATACCATAGTATGTTTATGTGATAACTACAGTTACTCTACAGATTCAGATTATTGAGAAAAAAATATAGCAGAATCATCTGACTTAGTGTGAAATTTACAAGTTATTCAACAGAATGTAAAGTAATCCACATTATAATTATTATATTAAAACATATGATCAACAAACCAGCGTGTGAGGGGTTAAAATCAGATGAGTGATGAAAACATTAATGCTTCATTAATTATAATTTATGTTCACTGATAATTATAATAGTGTGAAATGAGACGTCCTGCATCAAGAGTACTTTTACTTAAGTAACATTCTGAATGCAGTACTTGTTAATCATTAGAAGTACTTTTACAACACCCATATTCGGAGGAATGTCCAGAGTTAACAGAACCAGCTTTTTAGAAAAGAGAGAACCGGACCACATTTATCCCGTTTCGTGGTGCTGGTCTGTAACGTCTCTGGCTAGTTCTGTCTGAAGCTTTATCAGTTTTTTTTTCCTCCAGAGCTGGTTTAAACCGCGGATGTGGATTTAACTTCAGCGGTTCCGCGGGTCTCCGCTCACGGAGCGCGGGTTTACAGAGTTTAACGTCCACAGCTTTTCTCTTCGAGGGAATCGACACAAACCAACACTACTGGGTTAAACCCGAACTTCCCAGTGACGGTTCAAGTGGTTTCAGTTGGAGGTGAAGTTATTGTGAAGTGAATAAAATGCACTTACTCCGGTGAAGTTCGGCTCGAGTCCATTTTTCTAAACTGCGCTGTGTAAAATCCAAGATGGCGGCTGCTGCGCCGCCCACCTCTCAGTACGCCGGCGGCGGGGAGGGGAACTAAAACAACACTGCACGTACTGCAATGGAACTAAATACAGTTACTGCGATCCTCAATTTTCTTATCATTTAACAAACTGCAGAGTTGAAACATACTGCTACTACTGTTACCAGTAATAATACAAGAGTGTGTGTTATTTATTACTTATTCAATTCAATTCAATTCAATTCAACTTTATTTGTATAGTGCCAAATCACAACATAAGTCATCTCAAGGCACTTTACAGTGTAAGG
>JAUMHL010000015.1:311230-323928 GCA_032362345.1 Sandelia bainsii
GTTACACACAGTGACTGTTACGCCGTTACACACAGTGACTGATACGCCGTTACACACAGTGACTGTTACACACAGTGACTGTTACACACAGTGACTGTTACGCTGTTACACACAGTGACTGTTACACACAGTGACTGTTACGCTGTTACACACAGTGACTGATACACTGATACACACAGCGACTGTTGCACTGTGTCACAAAACACCAGTAAAATTATTATTAATAATGTTTAAAACAATAAAATGAGGACTGATATTTCAAACAGAATCATCAGCTAAATGTACCTGAAGTATCAAAACTACAAACTGACTCATTACTACACACGACACTATTACACTGTGTATTGTTACACACAGACACACACTACACACATAGTGTGTGTCTGTGTCCACAGGTTATGGTGTCTCATACTGTGTCTGGGTCTCATCAGCCTGTAATAAAACTGTCAGCGTGACATTTCTATGACATATTTCACATCATTTGTAAGAAGCCAGATTTAATATTTCAACACATTTTGTGTTTGATGAATGAATCATACATTTGTGTAACTCTTCATGTTACAGGTGTGTTAGAATAAAATACAATACCATCAAACAAAAAACAGAAATTTCTACTTTATTAGTTCAGTTAGTTGTGTTGACTTTATTTCTGACTTCACTAACAGTCCTCAGAGTATTAAACACTTTTCTTACTGGATGTTTCAGTCTGTTTGTTCAGTTCAGCTGCTGTCGACTGAATAAAACTCTCATTTAACCGTTTTCTCTGATCTTTGCCTACTAATAAACTCTGTGAGTTTCTATATGTATTACTAATGTAGGAGACGAAGTAGAAAGTTAAATAAAAATGTACTCATGTAGAAGTAGTTCCTGTGTGAAGTAGAGTAGATGTACTCGGGTATTTTCTAGCTCTGCGGGTCTGAGCAGGAGAAGCAGCCGCAGACAGACGCTCACAGACCGAGGAGCTGCTGTAAACCTCAGGCCTCTGACAGCTAACGTCTGTTAGCATTTAGCACCACACAGAGACTCTGTTTAATCCGCGCTAACCCGCTGGTAACACACGGTTTACCGCAGTGTTCACAGGAAAACACACCGTCTGCAGCGGAGCTCGCTCCCGACACAAACTTTACTAGCCACAGAGCTAACTAGCATGCTACTCGCTAAGGCCGTTAGAAACCATGATACACCTGGCTAACTAGCTAGCCTCTGCGGCTAACGTCCGCAGAGCTGACTGGAAGGAAAACAGCACGACGACATTTCAACAAACCAAAAGTAAAATTTAAATAAGTGTCTCTCGGTCAGTGTTCACGTTCAGACAAACAGTGTTAGCATCAGAAGCTAACAGGAGTCGGTCAGAGGCCGAGGGTCAGACTAACCTGGACGCGGAAATCTCTCCGTCTCTGCAGCGCTGCTGGAGGAGGGAAAAAGCTGTTGGCAGCGACCAAAACTGTCCAAATCCTCTGGTCCCGGTTCGTCCTGTGAACGAGAAACTCCCCCGCCGTCGGTTCCTCCAGTTTCCCGCTGATAAAACTAAGTTTTAACGACTTAAATCGCAGTTTAAACGAAACTCCGCCGTTAGCGAACCTACCTGTTCCTCAGCTAACCACTGACTGATCACACTGACGCACAGCTGAGCTGCTGCGTCATGACGTAACAGGTCTGCCAAAGATCGTCTATAGCCAACAAATGATTAAACAGAGGACTCTTTACTAAACCATGAAAACCAGGTTAATATTAAATAGAAACTATTATTCTCTTATTTGACCAGATTCTGTTTCTCTATAAAATCATTTATGTCTCATTTACTTTTCTTTAACTACACGTTGTAACTAATGTTTATTTTTATTATCATTTAATCTTTTGATTAAAATGGTGGAAAATACCCATCACAAATTCCCAAAGCCCAACATGACGGCTTCAGATGTTGCTGATGATTATGGTTTAAACAGCTTTTAGGTTTCCCGTGATAATAATAACTAATTTTTATTTGGTATAATTATTTTTCTCCTGTGTCTTTTCTGTTTTAAATTTCCTTCCACACAAGTTGATGAAATCATCAGTTAGTCTGTTTAACTCTTTGGTTTGAAAAATAAAAGTGCAGGTAATAGGTTCAGTGTCCTATTTTCTCAGAATATGTATGAAACTTCAGTTATTTATTTATGTAGCCTATTATATTATGTCTTTTGTAAATTTATATTATATCTGTTTCTTAATGACATGATTAAATGTTCTAGCAGCATAATAAGAAAATACAACATTAATCTGTTTCTCTCTTATTATTTGAATATTATTATTTTTAATGCTTATTTTTAATAATTAAATTAGTTTATATAAACCTGACTGAAGCTTGTTTACACATGAAAAATGTCACATGTGCAGCAGCAGAGAGAGTGAGACCTCCTCTCTTAACCATCTTCAATTTCAACAACAAAACCCTGCTGCGGGTCCTGCAGAACCAGGGGGGCCGGGAGAACTGGCAAAACTGGGAGAACCGAAGGAAACCAGGAGAATTCCCAGCCTCATATGATCAGGGGTCAAAGGTAACAGCTAGTATCACCCTCCCTTCCTCCTCTGCCCCCGAATACAGACCAACCTGTTCAGGTGTGTCAGTGTCGCCCTCTGGTGACCAGGTTGTGAGAAGTAAAACTTTACAGCACATTAAAGTGAATTTTCTGTGGCTTCTAACATTTAACACAAATTATTTTATTCTGCTGATTTAAAAATGTGAATACTTTACTTTTAATCAGTGAAAAGTTCATTTATTTTAATAATTTCTGAGTGAAAACACGCCACAATATTAAGTTTAAAGCGTCAGCACAAAAAACAAATGTGAAAGTGTCTCTAGTGACTGAGTTATATTATTATTAGTAGTAAAACTGTCTACTGTCTTTGACATAGATACCAAAGTGTTAATCATATAAATATAACAACAGTTTGTGTTTGTTTTAAACATTAGAAGGATGATAATTAATGTTTTTTATAGGAAGATTCACTGTGTCACTTAATTCAGTGATGTTCAGAGATAAACAGACACAAACTGCAGCAAACTCAGCAATAAACATTTATTTATATGAAAGAAAAAAATCCCATATACGAGGATTTACTGTAGATCTACTGAGAACCTTCTGTGGATGTTTAGCTGACCTCACAGAGAATCATCTACATGTATATATTCAAGATTTATTTTGGATCTACCGAGGATCTATGAACTGTTTTTTACAAATGATCTTTTCTGGATCTACACTGTTGTACAATGTTACTTTGGAATTAAAATTATGGCCAATGTATAGATACTGGTATAATCTATAATTATGGATCTCCAGTGGATCCCTGTATGATCCCCAGTAAATCTCTGGTGGATCCCCAGTGGATCCCTGTATGATCCCCAGTAGATCTCTGGTGGATCCCCAGTGGATCCCTGTATGATCCCCAGTAGATAGCTGGTGGATCTCCAGTGTATCCCTGTATGATTCCCAGTACATCTCTGGTGAATCTCCAGTGGATCCCTGTATGATCCATACAGTAGATAGCTGGTGGATCGCCAGTGGATCCCTGTATGATCCCCAGTAAATCTCTGGTGGATCGCCAGTGGGTCCCTGTATGATCCCCAGTAGATCTCTGGTGAATCTCCAGTGTATCCCTGTATGATTCCCAGTACATCTCTGGTGGATCTCCAGTGGATCCTTGTATGACCCCCAGTAGATCTCTGGTGGATCTCCAGTGGATCCCTGTATGACCCCCAGTAGATCTCTGGTGGATCTCCAGTGGATCCCTGTATGATTCCCAGTAGATCTCTGGTGGATCTCCAGTGGATCCTTGTATGATCCCTTGTAGGTATCTGGTGGATCTCCAGTAGATCCCTGTATGATCCCTTGTAGATCTCTGGTTTATCTCCAGTAGATCTATGATGGATCCTGATCCTGTAGTATTGTGGTACAACTAATGATCTATAAATCTGTGTCAAATCATTTATGGCTCCAGTTGATCCCTAGCAGATCACCGGTGGATCTCCTGTTGTATTTCTATTGAATTAACAGATTATGTGTATAGACAAACTCCCTCCCTTTAGATCTCTGCTGGATCTCCAGTAAATCTGTGGTGAACATTAGTAGATCTATAGTGGATCCATATCCAAGTCTATGCTGAATCTTGTAACTTAACAGAGTTACAGATAAACTCCCTCCCCCTTAGATATTTATAGGTCTCTGGTGGATCCAGTGACCCATCTCAGGGCAGATTCTCCAGCTGGACCTTGGACAGGGTGAGGTCATAGTAGATGAGGAGTTCCCTGATGGATCCCAGGTCAGTGATCCGGTGCTTGAACTCCAGCAGATGAGTGTTGTTCACGGCCACTTTGAACTCAGTGTTCGTGCAAAGGATCTTCATCTGCAACAGCAAAAACACAAGAGTCAGTCACCTGATCTCATGTTCACGGACTGCACCTTTAAACCTGGTCTGTGGACCTCCTGACACCTGAAAATAACCACTACATGACAACAAAAGCACAGACGTGGCCTGTACCACAAAGCGAGATTAAAGTATCCAGTGAACTCATGGCTCACTTTTAACCAGGTTCAATCACCATGGCAACAGATGTCAGCAGCCCAAATACTGAGACCGGACCACCGAGAACCAAATGTTCACAACAGACAGATAAATAATAAAGAGACTTTTCATGGTCTGTTTGGTTTTAAATGTGAGTTTCTGACAAACTGAGGAGAGTTGATCATTAAATATCTACAGGATGATAAACTGTTCAACAGACTCGTGACAGCGCCGATACTTTTACACAGTGACAAAGATTTTTATAAAATATCAGTAAACATATTAATTTACAATAAAATAAACACACTGTTCAGTATTTCCTGTAACCAAACTGCTCCTCTAACTTCTCAGTTTTTGCTGATGTGAAATGAATATTTGACCTCGAATGGTTGTCCCGGGACAAAGGGGAAGTTCTGCAGCTCTCTCTCTTCTCTCCCCCATTTCTGTCCGATGCAGCTGTTCCTGACGATCACCCTCTTCCCGCCCTCGTTGAAGCGAGGGTTGAAGTGAAAGGCCAGGTCTTTTGCTGTTTTCAGATCAAGTGTGATCCTGAAAAACAACAAAGACCATCACACAGTCCTGAAACCACTGGACTCTAAAACTGTACAAACTTTATTCTGCTTCTATGGACACCAGGCAAAAACTAATGGTTCATACCGTCATCATCAGTAGTAGTAGTACTATTTATAATAGTAGTAGTAGTAGTAGTAGTATTATATTGCATTAAAATCAAGTAGTATCACGTAGTACTGTTTAGTAATTATCTATTGTATATATAGCAAAGTATAATATAGTGTAGTATAGAGTGGCCTGTGGATCAAGATGTAAAACTAGTTGTCCACCAGGTTCAGCGGTTTGATCTCCCGGCTCCTGTGGTCCACATGTCAAAGTGTTGTTGGACCCTGAATCCTGAGTGGCCCCTGGTCTGTGTCTGTTACATGTCAGTGACATGAGGTAAAGAGTAACTCTGGTACCGTTGTATCTGTGGAGCCCGGTGTCGCAGAGTGAAACACGTTCTTCTCCTCAGGGAGGAAGAAACGATTTTATCTGATTAAACGTGAAACTGACTTGTCAGCGTTGGGTTTGGTGGTTCCACCAATGACGATCAGCAGTTTGTTGTAAACTCCACTGGGTAGATTCAGTTTGTACGGCACCATCTGTCAACAACAAGACGGCTGGTTACTACATCTGATTACACATCCTTCCATCTATCCATCCATCCATCCATTCCCATCTTACCAGACTCTGCTGTGCAGCAGCAGGGACGACTGGTGCAGGTCCAGGTGAAGGACTGGGCCATCCTCCAGGTGCACTGGGTTGATTAGGCCAGGTAGGCTGGCTGGGGTTTCCTCCGGACCATGGGCCTCCACCTTGGGTTGGACCTTCAGGCCAGGTGGGGTTGGGGGCAGGTTGAGCTCCAGGCCAGGTGGGCTGACCTGAGGACGGGGTTTTCAGTTTAGGATCTGATCTTGAATTAAAGTTCTTATTCAGGATTTAGACTGAATCAACAGATGAAACTGAGACAAACCAGGAAAAGGTTCCTAGGGGCCTCATATAAACCTCCACTATACAGAGTACGGCCCCTAAATCCTCCTGACTGGGCCCCTTCCAGCTACAGTTTGACAGCTGGATCTGGTTGTTAGGACAGTCAGCTACCTGTAACCGTCACAGGTGAATCTGTCCAACTTCTCAACAAACCACAAACCAACACTGCTCATTTAAAACCATGACATGAGTAAAAACTGGGCTTTGAAAGCTGCATCAGCTGCATAATGATCATATAATGATGAAGATGAACACAGAACAAACGTAGAGTGATGATGAGGATGTTGGAGGGCGTACCTGGCCAGGTGGGGTTGCTGGGCTGTCCAGGCCAGGAAGCGTTCTGCTGCTGCGATCCTGATTGGCTGTTACCGGCAGGCCAGTCACCGAGAGCGTCTGAGAGCTGCAGACACACAAACGTGAAGAAAGTGAGCAGAGACAGACACAGCAGCTGAGGATCGTGGGTAACGTAGTATTTATGGATGATTAGTCAGAACCTGCACCTGTCAGGGCATCGTTTACAGGTAAAGCAGCGGAAAAACTCCTGTTAAACGTCACTGAGCTCAGTTCTCCTTCATCCTTTATTTATGGGGGGGTCTGAAATCTCCACTTTAAGATTTGTTATCTGCTGGTAAAAGTTTAAAAAATAAAGAAAATCCACGTTTCCGTCTCTGCTGTAACTTTTTATCTGCTTTATATTTACTCTGTTTTTCACTGCTGAAGAATTTTCCAGCAAATCTGACAAGAACAAACATCAGTGTAATAAACCTGTTAACATGTCTCCACCTGTTGTTATACATTCCTCCCCTAAAAACATCTGCAACACTCCCTGCAAACTCAGAAATGACAAACTCAGGGATGAACTGGGAACAAAACGGCTCCCAAATTTAAAAAAGTCAGTAAAAAATAAAACACGAGCTGCTGAACAGATCCTCAGAAATATGAAAAGTATTACAACATTTCAACCAAACGTCTGAATGTTAAACCACAACCTGGAGACTACATTCGTAAAGGTTTTTATTCCCTTCATCACGAGCAGCAGCTGCTTAAATAAAACTTTTCCCCTTTTTCTCTGCATGTTGTGTGTCTGTGCAGATGCTGGGCGCACACACACACTGCAGCAACACATCTGTTCAGTCTGTAGCTGCACACACACACAATCTCCATCTCTGTCGCTCACTGTGGTGACAAACTGCTACTAAACCTAACCTAAAATTATTTTCTATGTGTGAAAACAAGGTAAAAAGTGTTTTATTGTTGTTGTCGGCATCTCACACACAGTGTGCGATGTCAGAGCAGCAGCTGTGTCAGATCAGAGTGTTCAAACTGTCCCTGAATGCAGCTCAGCACACAGTGTGTCTGTGTGTGTGGTTTGTGAGGTTCAGGGTGTGTGTGTGTGTGTGTGTGAGGGTGCACTCAGATGACAGACTGTTTAGGAATGTTTAGTATGAAGGTGCTGGTTAAAGATGAATGTTGCCCTTTGGACATTTATGAATAATCCACCCACAACACACACAAACAGACACACATGCACACACACACAGACACATACATAGACACATACACAGAGTAGTCATTCAGTATGTGACTCATATTTTTCCTCTTTTTGAACAGAATAATTATTAATAATAAAAATAAACTGATGAATCAGGACAGATGAAGGTTTTTGAACATCGTCCCTGATAAATAACAATAATAATAATAATGATGATGTTAATTTGTTTTTTTCCTGCTGGTTTGTGGGTCTGCACGAGAAGTTATTAAAAACACATCTTTATGGTTTCTACAAGTTTCCATCCTGTGATTTGACATTTGGTTACGATTTGCATCACGTTTGGTTTGAACCCATCTGTCTGATTTGACAGTTTTTATTGTTGTTGACTCTTTAAAGTTTCACATTAACACTGAGGAGGAAATAAAAACTAATTCTCTTCTGGTATCATCATCATCTTCTCAAACATGACGACCTTTTCTCATTATAATCATTAAAATGATCTCATATATCATCATCAATATTTCTCTTAATCAGGAGAAAATTAAATTTAGCTGTTTTGTTGTAGAACGTGTTTCTGTGTCTGAATCTTCTTTCAGTTTGTTGTTTGTTGTTAAAATGGAAAATTAGAAAATCAGAAAACGCATTAAACAAATCAACTGAACCAACAAATTAAATACACAACACAACACACTGCAGGAACAAAACCAACAAACAACAACAACAATATTAATAATCATAATATTAGTTTTTAATGCGGAAACAAAGATAAATTCAGACTTACGTCCATTCTGCTCGTCACTGATCTGAAACAGAGAGAAAATGATTAAACTGCAGCAGCAGAAGAAAACAACAGTGTCTGAGGGTGTGGAGGACGAGTCCTGACTCAAAGACAAAAACCTGAACCTGATGAAGAAACTACAGAAATCTTCATCCTCATCTTCATCATCATGATCTTTAGACTGGATGAAACTAAAGTAGATTCACTACAGCTGAAGCATCCGATCAGTCATGGTGCTACAAATGTTTGTTTAAGCATTTCATTCTTAAAATGCAGCCAACCGAAACCACAAAGACACAAAACCACAAAGAGGCAAAACACAAAACCACAAAGAAGCAAAATACAAAACTACAAAGAGGCAAAACCACAAAGAAGCAAAATATGAAACTACAAAGAGACAAAAACCGTTTTCCAGCGGCTGCTCCATCATGAAGAAGACGAGAATGTGGACAAACTAATGTTCCTCACACAACAGGATCAGAGGGTGAGTTTAAGACTTTACTTTACAATTATCTGATTAATTTTGTTTTTGATTAAGTTTATTTTACTGGAAAGAATTTGTTAATTTATTTATTTTTATAATTGTTGTGCTGCTGTTTGAGCTGCTCCAACACGCAGTGAGCCACAAATATCTGTGAGTGTAGAAGCTGAGAAAATGCTGCGGTTATTTTTCACTGCTGGTTTCTGTGTGACTCTGTTCAGGTGGTTTGTGTACGAGGGGTGTGGAGCTCAACACAACACAAACAGACAGAGACACACACACACACACACACACACACACACACACACACACACACACGTAGCCTCGAGCAGGAAAATGACACATGATCAGTGTGTTTGACTCAGTCTCTGGTCTTAAGTCTGAGGAGTTTTCTCTCTTTTCTGTTTAAACGTTTGTTCAGTTTGTGTCAAATGAAAGAATCCAGAATCATGAACCACAAACACACACAGACCAAACACACAGGTCTCAAATTAACTAACAAGTTCTTCTATGTCCGAGCAGAAAACTGTTTCTGTTCATGAGGAAGTGAAGCTGCTCAGTTTCAGATTCTCATGAACTTCCTGTTTGTTTCCTGTTTCTGAGTCTTTGTGTCGTTTTCTGTCAAAGAGCTGAGACGTAAAAACTGAGCTGAAGGGAAGAAGTAACACAACGTACCTGAATCCACCTGAGACCTGCTCCCACCAACTGACTCAGTGACAAACAGTTTGTTAAGTCCTGGATCCACAGACCACACCCACAGAGCACAGGCCACACCCACCGGGAGTGTGTGTGTGCTGGGTGTGTCACTGTGTGTGTTTATGTGGGCTCGTTGCCATGTAAACTTTATTTTTATTCTGTTTGATCTGTGTTTTTCTTTCTCTCACAGGATTATTGATGGATTATTGATCGGTTTGTTATGATGTGTTGCCATGGAAACTAGGGAGCAGAAGCTTTTTCTAGAAAAGAGGTTTAGCAAAGTGTGAACACGCTGAAAAGCTGATCAGGATCAGTTCATCAACTGCGAGTTAACGGCTCAGATACAGTCACCATGGCAACAGGTCAATAAAGAGGATGTAGAGATATGAACACGTGACGACAGGAGTCTTCATCAGTAGGTTTTAATGTTGCTGGAGCAGCAGCAGTGAGACATAAATCATATTTTACGTCTCCTCACAGGAACACGTGGTTCCCTTACCTGTCTCCACAGGTGGAGCTGGGTGGAGCTGGGTGGAGCTCACAGGCCTCCAGCAGGAAACACGACGGTTGTCTCTTCAGCCTCTCACAGTCAGCACCTGTGCCTTTGTGACTCTTCTGGAGCCCGGGAGAGGCCACACAGACACACACAGACACACACACAGACACACACAAAGGTTTTCAGCAGCTAAAACATGAAGCGGTGAATGTTTCTGTTGTTCTGTGGATCATTAACAACCTTCAGGCTTCGGTCACATTACACACGTTAAACTACACAAAACAGCGTCTGTGGAACCGGTTCCACCTGTTCACACGGAGCAGGAAGAATCAGTTTGGTCGTGTTCAGCTGCTGCAGTTTAACACGTGAAGAGGAAAAAGTGAAGTTTACAGATTCTTCTTTATGTGAAACAAATCTGAGAAAGTTAACCTTCATTTATGAAAATACACAAACATCATCACTGCTGCAGCCACTCGGTTCAACTCAGACCAGCTGGACCGTCCACCTACTGCTGGAACAGGATCCTGGACAAAAACTGAACCACGAAGACAAAGGAGCTGTCAAACACAGACACACACAGACACACACCCTCTTAGTAGTGCAGAGTCAACAGTGATGATTCATGGTCACGTATCTGTGTCAGTCTGTGTGTCAGTCTGTGTGCGTCTGTGCAAATTGGGCGTGGTTGTGTTACAGACTCTTTATGTCTGGTTTTGTGTGTTGTTCCTGCCCCCTGCTGGACAACAAGCTCCACTGCAGGACCCGGATAATAAAAGTTTTAATTTATCTGTTTGGTCCAAAATATGAGATGAACTAAAGAATAACAGACAAACACAGACACACACAGAAGTCAGAAGGACAATAACAGACACCCAACTACATAGAAAAAGCACAAAGACCCACTACAGACACAACATTACCACAAACATCACGGCTGTGTGGTTCGTGGTCACTTTGTGTGTCAGTGTGGGGCTGTTCATCAGGAGGGTGGGGGCCCTTCACCTGTCTGGATCCAGGGGCCCCTGTGTCCTAATCTGACCATGATACAAACAACACAACAACTAAAAATGATAGAAATAATGAATGCAGTAGAAGAAATGATCCAGTGTCTCAAATGTAATAAAGAGAAGTGAATAGATTTAAACAAGTTTGAACAATGATCCAACATAAAAACTCATCATCATCATCATCATCATCTAACTGTAAATACACTTCAATGTTCCCACCAACCTCACACCCTCTGATCAGAGTCCATATGGAAACATGTTCTCAGCGTCACACAGGTGAACGTTCAGGTGAGTTTCTGCTCATCACTGCAGTTATATCCACAGTAAAACAACAAAGTGGGACTGAAGCGATAAATCAACACACAAACACACAAATAGAAGGTGTAACTCACCTCACACAGGTGGCACTGTGGAGCTGCACACAAACTCAGCTTTTACTGTACTGTCCTACTTCCTGTTCTGATTTTCACATTAAAAGCCCCAACATGTTCTCAGCAGTTTTTCTTTGTCTGATCCGAGGGATGGGGGCGGAGGGGGGGTCAGTCTGATCTGAATCCTTCAGCTGAACAGAAAAATCCTGAGACACTAAATGAACAGGTTTAGGTAAGGGTGGGGGGATGGGGGTAAGACATTTAGCTGTGATGGGGGGCATTATGTAAATGAGAGTCCTCAAACAGAAAGACCAGCGTGTCTGTGTGTGTGTGTGCAGACTGGGATAATCCCAGCTCAGCTGCTGACCTGACACAAAACCAGTTTAACACAGACCAGAGACCCCAAACAGACCCCAGCGGGGGGGGGGGAGACAAAGACGACAGTGACCGCGTTACAGCGCGGGGTGGGGGGGGCACTGCTCTGTGTGTGTTGGTTTAATTTAGGTTAAAACTTTCTGCCTCCTGTTAAACCAGTCACCATAGAAACTGGATCCGAAACTGGATCCGGAACTGGATCCGAAACTGGATCTCCCTTAACAGAACCAGGTGCTGCTGCTACAACACAACACTAATCTCAGATCAGCTCCATGTGATCACACGAACACAGACACACACAGTCTGATCTGAGACTCTGCTGACACAGCTCTGCTTCACTCTGCTTCACTAATGATTTAACTCTCCTCTCTCTGCTTCACCTTTGTTTCCTGATCAACGTGACAACAGTTCACTTCACCAGGTGAAAACCACCACAAAGACACATAAAACCACTGCTCAGAGTGTAATCAAATCAAATCAAATCAAATTTATTTATATAACACTTATAAAACAACACCCAGTTGACCAAAGTGCTTAACAGGTACATAAAACAGGAACACCTTCAAAATAAAAGAGAAAATAAAAGACATTAAGAATTGTGAGAAAGAAATAAAACAATAACAACTAAGATAAAATAAATAAAGCACAATGGAGTTAAAGGCAGATAAAAACATACTTTAGAAAAAAAACAACAGCAATGGGGCAAATTCCACTAAATATTAAAAGCCAAGGAATAAAAATAGGTTTTAAGTTGAGATTGTGTCAAATTTAAGATCGGAATCCAGCAAGACTCCTAGGTTTTTTACAATTGGCTTTAAGTGAGGAGCCAGAGGTCCAAGGCCCTGGTCATAAGAAGCTATGGAGGATGGGTCACCGAACAGCACACACTCAAGTTTATCTTTCATTATGATGTAA
>JAUMHL010000015.1:387049-402646 GCA_032362345.1 Sandelia bainsii
AGAAGGACGTTCTAGATATTTCTTTTATGTAGGAGGTAAAGGAGATATCCTGGTCAAAGATAACTCCAAGATTCTTCTTGGTAGTACCAGAGCTATATCATCTAGGGTGGCAATATGACTAGATAACATGTCTCTGAGGTTTTTGTGTACACCCTTGTTCCTCAACGTAGGAACCTTATCACGCTCTTGTAGCATTCCGGACGGTTTCTGCAGTAACACATCAGTGTTTGGTTGCAGAGGTCAAACTTTCGTCACATTTAGATTTCAAGTCGTTTATTTAGTTATTTCGACCAGATAGTCCACGTGATACCGGTTTAATAATTTAACTTTTATGTTATAATGTTGATCGTATTATCGATGTGAATTAATGTTTATAAAGTGTTTGAATCTACGGTTCAGTCACGTGTCCTTCAGTTCTGAACAAGAAGAATCTTTACATCAAACAACAGGTAAAAATAAAAACCACAGAATTTAGATTTTAACACAGAGATTATTTCTGTAACCTGATGTTCACAAGTCTGAGAGAAGAAGGTGAAAAAAATCACCGGAGGACGGAAACACGAAGCTAACTGTTAGCTGTTAGCCGTTAGCTAACCAGTGATTTTAATTTTTTTTTTTACAAACGGTGTATTTTTTTTTAATGTTATTATTGATGACTTATGAGATCAATGCAGTGAAAAAAGAATCTCACTGTTTTCGTCCTGACTGTTGATTTAACGTCCACAGTCTCTGTTGGACCAGATTAAAATGTGCAAAACATTAAAAATAATAATATTAAACTGTAAAATTGTCTGAACGGAGTTAAAGTAAAACTGTGGCTCTGAAAATGTATTTTAAAAGGTCTGATTGTCGTCGGAGGAGAGAGTGAGCGTTAAATTATCAGATTTTTGAATGAGTCTGGTGTGTGCTGATGTGAGCTGTTTGTCCTACAGAGTGAATCATGGCTGTGCAGGTGTCCGAGTCCGACCAGATCAAACAGGTAACTGTCTTCACTTGGTTCTTCCTGAGTCCACAGAACAAACGTTTATAGTGATTTGTTGTTTGCAGCATAAAATTACATCTGAATAAAATATTTACCTAATCTGTGATCTGACTTAGTTAAAAAATAAACTGTTGTTATTGGAAATTTGAGTCATTTGTCAAAGAATTATTAGAATTTACTGTTATTGTGTTTTTTTAACCACTTATATATTTAATTATTAGTATAAAGTCTATTATCCAGTAATTTCTTCTTGTCTCCGTGTTTCAGTTTAAGGAGTTTCTGGGGACGTACAACAAGGTGACAGAGAACTGCTTCATGGACTGTGTCAAAGATTTCACCACCAGAGACGTGAAGCCAGACGAGGTAAAATATGAGACGGAAAACTGAAGCAAGAAACTACAGAAAAGTCAAATATTAAAGTTGACTTAACTCTTTAAATCGGTTTTAGATTCACCACAGTTTGGACACATTTCAGTTGCAGCAGCTGATTCTCCTCTTCCACAGACAGAATAATAAAAATACTTCAAATCTGTTTCAAAAACTGAATCTAAAGTGGTTTGAAACGGATCCAGGATCAGTGTTTCCTTCATTTGAATCTCTCTCCTGTGTGATTGGTCGGTTGTATGTGATGCGAACGCTGTGATTGGTTGTCGGGGACGAGTGATGATGCTGAGAAAAGGTTTCGCTCAGTGAGCTGATGATGTCACGTGATGTCACATCTTCTCTTGGCTGTCTGACCAATCCCCCGTCAGCTTTCATTTCTCAGGTGACGAAATTTGTGATTTACAGCAGCAGCTGAGGTCAGTGAAGTAGCATCGATGCTAATGTGCAGAACAGGATCCCTAACGAGTCTAATTACGGCTCCAGCTGCTGAAACCAGGGAACCAGTTTCCTGTCAAAGCAGCAGGAGTTGATGTTTCATGGTTTTTTGTGGACCAGCTTTAAATCCGGCTTGTGTTTTGTCTTCCAGTCCAGCTGCTCCGAGTCCTGCCTGCAGAAGTATCTAAAGATGACCCAGCGGATCTCCATGAGGTTCCAGGAGTACCACATCCAGCAGAACGAGGCTCTGGCTGCTAAAGCCGGACTGCTGGGACAACCTCGCTGAACCGGGACTCACCTGGACTGATGACATGGCTCGGCAGGCTGGTCCTGGTCCAGCAGGTCCAGTCTGGAACTGGAATGGAAAAACTCAAACATGCTGCTGAACTGGACAGAAAACAAAGCTGTGACAGCAGAGCATCATGGGAGATGTAGTTTAAAACAAGTGTAAAAATCAGTGAAACTGTCCTTTAATGTGTTTGCTTTGTTTGTGTTGAAATAAAAAAAAATTTAAACGTCGACTGGAAACGTAGCTACAAGAGAAGAGAGTAACTAAGTACATTTACTATTAAATACTTCTACTTTGTAACTGATCATTTTCTCTATTAAACATCAAAGTTTCCCACAGAACAAAGTGACATTAAACGTCTCGTTTTATCTAAAGCTGTAAAATTTTCACTTTAAATAAACAGAAAATTCTCACAAACAAAACCTGGAACCAAAAGTTTTAAATATTTTCAGTTATTAAATTGTTTCCTGCTACTTAATATTTTAACTTAATTATCAAAAAATGTGATAAATTATTGAAATTATTTTGGACTTTTACATATTTTAAATTTATCTGACAGCTGCTCGTATCACAGATTAATAAAAATAGTTGATCCACAAATTATCCAGCAGTTTATAAAAATATTGATCACAAATACATCATTTTAATTATCTAAAAACACAAGTTTCATTGTGGAAACTTGTCATTGTGCAAAATTATTTTTTAATTTGTTTAACTTTGTTTAATTTATTTTTACTTTTAATCTGCTGAAACAAATGAACCAGAAAAATTCCAGATTTTCTGTTTCATCTTCTCATATCAGAAGATTTAATGTTTGTTTTGGTTCTGTCACAGAAACTGAGTCTCTGAGTTCTGACATTTAACAGTTTGTTTTTACCTTTGTAACGTGGCAGATTTATTTTATTTAACTTTGAGTTACAGGAAGCACCTGAACGCACCGCTAATACTCATCTCTCATGGTCTCGGTTTGGAAATCAGGACCAGGTTCAGGATCAGGACTCTGAAATGAGAAGCTGCTGCAGTGGAAACATATTTAAAAACTTTATTAGAAACAGAGCGTTCTGCTTGTTGTGCACACGGTTCCAGCACAGCGTCTGTTTTCAGGAGGTGTTTATTTACAGTCATCGCTCTTGAAACCGCCTCCAAAACACCACATAGAAAAAAAACCGAGGAGTTCATAATACAACAGTACAAACAATCTTCTCTTTAAAAAATATTATAAATCATTCTTTACAGGCGTGTAAAACGTAGTTCTCAAATACATGGTGTGGTTTTATTCTTCCTTTACTCAGAGCTTCTTATGTACAAAACATGTTGAGGAGCAGAAATCAGCCAGAGACACAGAAGAAGAGTCCAGGGCAGATCAGGGTCGGGGGGTCGGGACAGGTAGTGCAGCGGGAATCCTCAGAGACCCAAAGTACGGAAGATCAACTCGACCAGAATAAGAAATATTTAAATATAAATAGTAGAAACAAACCTAAAATGTTCATGGGAAGTTTAGGAAATGTGACAAAATATATAAACATGAGTTTAATTCCTAATTATGACTCAGTAAAAAGATAGTCCAAATATAAATATTAAACCTGATGTATGACTTCAGAAAATCTAAATTCAACCTTAGTTTAAATTATAAAGTACAACCTTATGACTTTTAAAGTCAAATTATGGGATGAAAAATTAATAAAAAAAGAGAAAATTCTAATAACTTCAAAATGATGACACAAACTTCTAATTCTAACAATTTTACATGTCAAATTATGACACAAAGTACTAATTTCTAATTGGTCAAATTTGTAAATCACGATTATGAAATACAAAGTTTTTAACCATCTTTTATTTCATATGTTCAATTTCAATATACGGAGTCAAATTAAAAAGGTTTCTTGGGTCAGTTATGAGAAAATGTTTTGCGAGATTAAATCAAAATTATGACTTTTTAATGTTAGACTTGAAGGATTTACTGAGTCAATGACTAAACAATTTTTAATTCCTACATATTAATTCAGCATCAACACTTTAGGTCAACACCTTTCAAATCAACATTATGAGATTTAAGTGTTTTGACTTCCCATCAATATTTTATTTTCTATCATTTCTATGTTTCATCTTTTTTTATGGCAGTTCTGATCTTCCGTACTGAAACACACACAAAAAAAAAAAAATCTGTTCACTAACTTAATAAATATTTAACAGCTGCAGACGCTTTCTTTTAATCTTTTACACAAAAGCAAAGTTCATTTCTACAAACATTCATTTTCTGTTCCACTGTGACGTCGGAAGGTTTTTGGAATTTTGTTTGTTTTTACCAAAATAAAAGCTCTGATTTCATATAAAACGACCAAAAACACTCACAGCAGGAAGTCCGGGAACTTTTTTTTTTTTTTTTTAACTTTTCTTGTTTTCTTAAAAAAAGAAAAAAAAGAAAGAAATTAAGTAAATAATTTGCATAATGAGCTGTGCTGCTTCAGGAATCTTTCTTCTCTCTACTCCTGGTTTTACAGTGTTGTACAAGTGACCTCTGACCCTTAACTACCTCCAAAATAAAAAAAACCAACCTGTTATTTTATTGTGAAATCAGGAAATGCTGAACTGTACTGAGGATGCACTGAAGGGAGGAAGGAAGGAAGTTAGGAAAGAAGTGCTCTGTGATGGCTGAACTAACAGAGAGCTGATTTTTCCGTCTCCTCAAACAGGAAATCAGTCCACAGGTAAGGGGCGGGGCTAAGCTCAGGTGGTGGTGACCACTCTCACTCTGGATGAGTCCCGTGTTCCCGTCAATCGAAGCTCAGGCTGCGACCGAAGCATCTGTTTTTTGTTTTTCCCATCATGCCCTTAGAGCTGGTGAAGTATGCAGGACCTGTGGCTGGAGGGGCGGGGTGAGCAGTAGGAGTGGGTGGGGCCTGTGTGGGCGTGTCATCACCTGCACTCCACGGCGACGGTGTTCTGAGCAGGTGAGGCTGAAGACGGACTCATACCTGTGTCTGAAGAACCCGACGAGGTCGACGCCGTCGTGTTCGACACTGAAACAAAAACAAATTAATTTTAGCTAAGATTTGTTTTATTTGTACAGATCTCCACTTTTTATTTAAAGCTTGTTCGAAGCTCCAAAAAGACAAAATGTGCATTTCACAAGACCACAAACCACTAATGTGTCCAGTCCGATTGTTGTTCTGAACAGATGTTACTGATACAGTCCAGCTTTACAAACGTTGAACTGGATTTTTACACAGGAACAGAACTTGTTTAAAGTCCATCATACCATCTCCACTGGATAATGGAGACGTACTGTCTGCTCATGCTGCTGCTACAGTAACAAACACATCACTGTGAGTGAAATGAAAAGGTCAGAGGTCATCGTCAGTACCTGTATCTTCATCTGTCACATATCACCTCCCATCAGCGTCAGATCAGACCTGATATAAAATCTGTTCTCAGGTAAAAATCCTAAACTAAACATTTTACACCTGCACCGACATCAGTGAAGGATGAAACGTTACTTCTTTACTTTACTAAACTGGTTTTAACAGAGTGTGTTCTACAATAAAGTCATAAAAAAGTAAATACAAGAGTCTATTAAACCTTCGTACACTTTCTGGATTGAAACGTTTCGGCCACCGTACTTTCACAAGTTTTGCAGCGGTTATTGTGTTTTTTAAATATGCAGACATTCCTGATGCAGCACACGAGGACAGCGTGTTGAAAAGTTCACAAAATAATTTACTGTGACATCCTGACCAATCATGAATCTGTGTCGGGGACAATTAATAATCATGAATAATTCTGTGGACCCCTGCAGAAATGCGCACAGAAGTTCTCACTGTGGAAATATTTACATGGAAGCTTTTACGTGATGTCTCCAAACACAAAAGAAATAATTCTACATACAGCTGGAAGGTTCCAGACTGTAGAAATATGTTATTTAATGCTAGAAACATAACAACATAACAAGGAAAATGCACTAAAGTCATATAAACAGATGGTTTCGTTTGCTAAATATCAGCTGTACAGTGGAAATATGATTGAAAAAACAAACTGTGCCGCTCCCGGTGTGTGTTATAAGCATCACGCTGAGCCGGGGCCAGTGTGTGTGTGTGTTTTGGCCTTTATGTTTTTAAAGTCGTATTTCCTGACGCGCTCTCTGTGTGTTCTGTGTGACCATAGAAATGACGCCGTCATGTAAATAAGATTAATATCATGAGGCTGTTTAGTTAGTTTAATAAAAAAACAACGTACAGACCTGTTCTATAGGAAAGGAAACCTGAAATGACTTCTGGGGGGGCGGGTGGTGCCGCTGGGGAGGCGGGGTGCCCCCCTTTTATAATGGTAGGGGAAACACTGAAGATTAATATACAAATACTTTGTTTAATCTACAAAACCAGAAACTCAAAAGGAGCAGGCAGCTGGACGTCACTGTGTTTGGGAGCTTTTAGTCCTGAGTTAAATATGATTGTTCTGTTTGTCACATCACAGTTTTATCTTAATCACTCACTGAAACAATGATTTCTGTCTTTAGCTCAACGTTAGCATAACTGATCTGATTTATCGGATTTCTTCAGGGAGAGTCCTGAAACCAGGTCTCTGCAGAACTGGATCAAACGTACACGAGACTGAAAAACTGAATTATAAACATGACAGTAAATACCCTCTCTACATTTAAAGTTTCAATTCAAGGCCTTAACACCCTGATTAATGACACATTAATAACTGACTAATAACACATTAATAACTACTAATAACACATTAATAACTGATTAGTTCAGTAGCAGCAGAACTTCAGCTCCACGATAAGAAGCACGGATGATGCATCTCGTACCTTCTCTCTCCTTCTTTTTTAGCCTCTTCCTGCGTCTGTCGATCGAAGCCACCTCAGACTTCAGGCTCATGTAGTATTTCCTGATCTCCTGCAGCTTCTCCTGCAGGAAGGAGATTCTCTCTGTGCTCGACATGTTGTCCAGCTCGTCTGAGGAGGAGAAGAGGAGCAGTCACACACAGGTCCAATGTAAAATGTTTCTGACAAAAACTAAACAACTGTTTGACTGTTTGATTGAGTAATAAAGTCCTGATTCTTTGTTTCTGCAGGTTCAAGACAGAATCATTTAACACTCGTGTATAAAAACCAGTAGAGACGTGTGCATCACGTGTTTCACTACTTCCTGGGTTTATATAAAGAAAAACTGTTTAATATTAACATGACCTGAACAAGCAACAGAAGGTAAACGAGTAAATTTATCAGTTTCAGTTTGATGTTTGAGATCTGGAAACTGCAAAGATTTGAAACTAAAAATGAATCAAATCCAAACCTGGAGGAACGTTGGACTTTAACGAGATAATGAGATGTTTTAATCCAGGACTAATTCATTTACACAAGTGAGTGTTGAAAAGAACATTAATGAGCAGAATTAGAGGCGCGTCCAGGATCTAGAGAAGTGATCAGGTTCACTAGAGGTCACTTATAATGTGGACACAAAACAAATAAAAAAACAGAATCTAAAACCACGTGGAGAGAAGTCGTCCAAGCACTGAGAAGATAAACTGGACGTTAAACTGTTTTTATGATGAGACAAACTCATTAAAGACAAACACTGAACTTCCAGGACTCAAAAGAACCAATGTTCTGACCACAGCTGGACTTTGTCAGGATGTGAGGTGTTATCGTGGTTCTTCTTCAGATACTGGATAAGATGGAAAATCTAAATCAAATCTTAAATAATTAAACAGAATAGTTTCTGCACGAAGCACAGTGCACTCCAAAACTCAGTTTTTTGCATATGTTCTTATGTTTGCATTTATTTTTCTTTTATCCTTGTATTTTTTAAATTCTTTTTATCTATTCTTACGTGCTTTACTGTTGTGAGACGGGAGTTATGTAGCAAAAAGAGTTTCATGACACGGTGTAACGGCTGTTTACTGTTTATAACAATAAAGCTTCTGATTCATGAATTAACCGACTCATCTCTGATTGTTAAAACCTGTGAGCTGTGTTTACCGAGCTGGAAGGTCCACTTGTACGTGCGCTGCGGGGACGGGAAGTTCTGTTTGTCTTTACTGTGAGAAGACGGAGACGACAGACCGGGACATCGAGTCTTCTGAGACTTGGACAGAGATGAGAGACGAGCCTGGTCCTCGCTGTCGCTGCTGTGACCTGCAGACAGAGAAAACGTTCCTGTTAACGTGACCACAGCTCCGACGCCTGCAGCCTCCTGCTGTCACCAACACCTGCCTCTGACATCACAGCTTCAGCTCACCTGCTCCGTTCTTCTCCACCTTCCCAGGTGTGTTTGGTCGTTTCTGGTTGCGTTTCTGCTTCTTGGCCGACGGGCTGGAGTTACAGTCCATCACCCTCTTCTGACCTGAGGGGTCAAAGGTCACACAGAGGTCACTCACTACACCTGAGAGACTGTCCCACACACGTTTAATTCACGACACGATTCAGACTCAAACAGTCAAAAAGTTGTCGTGCGTCGTGCTCAACGTGTGAATGATCACGGTCACAGATTCAATTTCAGAAACAGACTCTCAGGACAGAAACTGAATCTTCATCATGTTCTTCACGAGATAATATGAGTCTGAATCGTGTCGTAAATGTGTAAAACCAGTAAAAGTTCGTCCACTGTTACTGGTTTATGATCAGTG
This sequence comes from Sandelia bainsii, assembly GCA_032362345.1. NCBI lineage: Eukaryota > Metazoa > Chordata > Actinopteri > Anabantiformes > Anabantidae > Sandelia > Sandelia bainsii. Next base: position 395,773 of record JAUMHL010000015.1, read on the forward strand.
TGTAAAGTTTTCCGGACATGTTAATCATCGTGTTTTTGTTGTGAACAGTTTGTACAGACACGTTTTTCTCTCGTTAACAATCATTACTTAATTAACAGTTTCAGGTGTGACTCCTCCCAAGGGGGGGTCTTACCTCTGTCCTTGTTCTCCTGCAGTGACAGCAGGGAGGTGGAGGAGGACGAGGCGCTGCCATCAAATCCAGGACTGGAGTCTCCCTCCTGTTCTCCTCTCACTCCTCCCCCCTCCTCCTCGGCAGGGTGGAGCTCCTCTGGGCAGGGAGTGGAGCTCGGGGCGGAGGTTGGGAGGAAGTGTCTGACCTGAGGGTGGGGGAGGGGAGATGTGTGGGGGGAGGGTAGGGAGGTGTGAAGGAGGTGAGGCAGTGATGGTGGAGCTTGTTGCTGCTCCCTCATCACCTGCAGGAGGTGCTCTGACGAGGAGGCGGGCTTCTCCTTCTCGTCGGGGTCATCCAGGTCCACCTCGTGGCAGACCAGGGCCTCGGGGCCGATCTGTGGCTCCAGCTCCTCAGCAGGGGAGGGGCCCGGGGCCTCCTGAGTGAGGGGCAGTGTCCCAGCATGCACCTCTGGTTCCTTCATGGCTCCTCCTGTCAGACGCTCTTCTGACACCTCCACCTGTGTCTCCTCTGCTGGACGGGGGCACTCCTCTGTCTTTGTCACACCCTCGCTCCTCCTCTCGGGGCAGAGCGGTGAGGGGAGGGTTTTGGGTGAGGCAGCCGCTGCCATCTTGGGTGTTGCAGTGGGAGTTTTGGGGGAGGCGGCCTCCTCCTGCCTCCTGTCGGGGCAGAACCTCTTGTCTGCTGCTCTCTGCTCCGCTGCCTTACGTTTGAGCGCCACGCTGCTCCTGTCCTCCCCCTCCATCTCCTCCCCGTCCTCCTCATCCTCGGTGGCGGAGTCGGTGTCGGAGTCCGCTGTGGGAGACTGGAGGGGGAGGTGCTGAGTGGGAAGACAGCGGAGGACCACCATGGGCTCGTCCTGTCTCTTCAGGACGCTGAGAGGAGGTGATGTCAGCGCAGCCATCTGGGAGGTGCTGGTGGTAGCGGTGGGAGTCGAGGTGGGAGTGCAGAGGGGGGTTCTGGGAGGAGTTTCAGAGCCGGTCTCTCTGAGGTTGGCTCTGCGACCTTTGACCCTGGGGGAGGACAGAGGAGTGGACCGGTCCTCCTCCTCCGCAGCAGGTAGAGGGGACGTCACCTGCAGCTGCTTCTCAGGTGACGTTTTAGTGACCTTGTCGGGGGGAGGAGACATTTTAGTGACCTTCTCTGGGGGAGGAGACATTTTAGTAACCTTCTCTGGGGGAGGAGACATTTTAGTGACCTTCTCTGGGGGAGGAGACATTTTAGTGACCTTGTCGAGGGGATGAGACGTCTTGATGAGCACTTCTTGTCCAGACGTCTTCTTCTCTGGTGTCGTTTTGGTCTCCGTGTCCAGGTGAACCGGCAACGTGACGTTTTCATCCACAGGCTCCTCCTCCTGCTGTGTCTCCTTCTCTGATTGGCTCACGACTTTCTCCTGAGGTGAGCTGGGACATGATGACGCGGCGGCAGAGGGTTGAGCTGTTGTTGCTGTGGTAACAGTGTTGTCGTTGTCATTAGGTGTTGTGACATCAGCGCCCTCACTCGTCTCCTCCTCCTTCACCTCTTCCTGCTCGTCCTCTTCCTCCTCCTCCTCCTGGCAGGGCGGGGCTTCAGGCTTTTTATCAGGTGGGTCTTCTGAATCGCTGTCGTCTGACGAGTTCCCAGAATCCTCTGCAGGGAGAGATATTGATTAGTTATTGATGATTAAAGTGGATCAATGAGTGAAGCAGCAGTGTTGTTGTTCTCACCGTTGGACGCTCTGTCTGAGTCGTACATGCCCGACGTTCTCCTGGTTCTCCTGCGAGGAGTGTCTGCAGAGAGGACAACACGTCAGAGGACAGACAGGACGACACACCTGTCCTAACTAGTGTGGGGGGTCTAATGATGTCATACTGGGATTAATGTCAGAGTCTTGATAACAAACCATCAGTGTCACTCTACAGAACATAAACACAGATCACTACTGATCATAAAGATGTCATATGATCTATTGAACAAAAAAAAGACATCTCATATTCTCTGGAGAGATATTTATTTTTCTTCTTTTATTGTGAAGTGACAAATCTTATTGTTTTAAATAGAAAATAATCACAAATGAATTGATTTGCATCTTTCTGTTTTTCTTCATCGTTCACAGACTGTTGCTGTTTTCCGTGTTTTCAGTGCAGACGCTGCTGATGTTCAGTATTTCACACAGTAAACTAACAGTGACTGTTCTGTGAGACTAAAGCAGGATGAGGAGAAACATTCAAAACTAGAGAGTGAAACAAGAACCATCACACTGATATCTGCTCTTTAGTTTCAGAGTCTTACTGTCTCCGTTGGACATGTTGGACGGCGTCTCCGTCCTGCTGCTCCTGCCGTTGGATTGTCCCTCGCTGCTCGGTGTTTTGGAGACGCTGCGTCCTGCCGAGCTGGTGGGCGGGGTTCTGATCTGAGGACGACCACGTTTCCCTCCAGGTGGCTTCACCGGCGGCTTCTCTTCATCTTTATCTCGCTCATTCTCCACCTCGTCCTTGTTCTGCAGAGGAGACAAACTGTGGTGAGGACGAGTCCTAACTGGAGCTGTGAGCATCTTTATGAGGAAGAAAAACACTGAATCTAAACAGGACACTGAAGCTCGTCAGGCTCTGGTCAGACAGCCAAGAGGAAGTGACATCACAGGACTTCAGTCCAGCATCATCACACCTGTCCTTCAGCAGCTCGACTGAAATCTCACCTTTAACTTCCTTCTCCGTCTCTTCTTCGATCCTTTCTCCACAGGCCAGATGATCCTGTCGGCCTTCACCCACTCGTCGTACCTGTGGAGCAGACACACCTGTCAGGACTCGCTCCACCTCAATCACCACCTGAGTAAGTCACCTGTCCAAACACTCTCAGAGTGACCAGGTGTAAAATCAGAGAACAATCTTAAAGTAGGAAATGGTTTGTTCAGAAGCTCGACACGAGACAGAGCTCAAAGATTTGAGCTTATAAATCAGAACCAGTCTGGACGGCAGCCTTCAACACAAACACACAAGTGTCTTTTCCATGATGTGTTGGATGATGCTGACCAACAGCAGCACAGAGCTCTGACTGTGCACAGACACAGTCAGGACAGGTGCCCCAGCCACAAAAAGAAAAAGAGCACTCACCTAACTGACACTTATTTACAGTACAAAAGGATAAGATTACCTACAGCAACACGTTTATTTAACACATTTATATGGACCAATTGTTGTCTGATATACATGTAATATTCACATATTTAAGGTTAATACAGGATATTATTACTGTAGGATTAACTTCAATAATATTCATCTACTGCAGCTTTATTCCTGTGACATGAAAAACAGGGGGAACAACAACCCACAGGTGACCATCAAGTGCTAACGACTTGAGGACTCCACAGGGTTTATAAACCTGCTGCTCCAACCAGTCAGTCAGACTTGAGAAAGCCCTCTGGAATGGAGGCGAAACGTCTTCAAGGAACTAAAACAAGTCCAGTTGCCACTGAAAAACCTTTTTTGTGTAGTTTGTACCATTCATCAACAACATTATTCTGCTAAATATACTCAGACTAACTTCTAATGCAATAAACATTTACTGTTCAGTTTTTCACACAAAGCAGATCGGTCTCGATGCTGCGTCTGTGTCTGATGATGAAAATGGTACAAAGACATGTGGAGGTAGAGACGAAGGATCATTAGACGGTGCTACTGTCACACTCTTCCTCTCTTTTCCTTACTCACTGTGTCACTGTTATTTCATGTTGGGATACAGGCTTAGGACACAGAAAAGTCTGCTCTGAATTTACGCAGCCAGGTCAGGGAGGTGTGTGGCTGCTGCTCTGCAGGGAGCTGGATGTAGCATGATGTGCCGGTTGTAGCATGATGTGCCAGTTGTAGCATGATGTGCCAGTTGTAGCATGCGATTGCACGAAGGGGTGGGGGCTGATCTGATATTACAGAACTACCACTCAAATAGAGTTCGTAACGAGATGTTTGTTTAAATTAGATAATAAGAGCTAAAGTGACACTTCTTTGAAAAAGCTCTAATTAAAAACTGTCCTTCAGAAAGGCCACATATCAAGTGAGGGGGCAGAAGAGCAGGTTTGAGCTCAGTCTGGAGTCTCTGTGCACGTGTGTGGAGAAGAGCTGCTGCTGCTCATGAAGTGGAAACGTGAAACAGGACAATGGTTTGTGGAGCTGTAGCAACAACACTGCTGCTTTTTCCATGTTTGTTTTTCTCCAGACAACATGTGTTTACGTGCTGTTATGGGTCAGGTACCAGTTTATCCAATCACAACAAGACTTTATCACCTGGTTTAACAGAGACCATCGTATCAGACTAAAACCCTCTGTCGTCTGGAGTCGGCGTTAAAGCTTCAGATTCTGACCTGACGTTCCAGCCGTAGTAGTGAACCAGGTAGAACTGTTCTCCGTTGTCCACGTCCGTCTTCTTGATGTGAGCCTCGTAGATCTTCTGAGTCTTTCCTCTGCCGTACTTCACTCGGACCTTCGTCCCCGTCAGAGAGTCTCCATCCTCCTCATCTTCACTCCTGACACACACACAGCATGTGAGTTTAGAGTTTAGTGTCACATTACAAGTGTTAAAGCACCTTTTCCCCTGAGCTGTGTCTGTCAGGCTGAACCTGACTGTTACAGGATCATATCAAAGGAAATTTGAACTTAGTTTAATATCAGAAATAACTGGTTGTTTTAGATCAGTCTAATTACTGCTGTGTGTGTCTCACCTGTCTCCTCTCCTCCTCTCCAACTCCTCCTCGTCCTCCTCTTCATCGTCCTCATCTTCCTCCTCCTCCTCCTCTGAGCCTCTCTCGGAGTCGTCCACTCGTCTGTTGCTGCGTCTCCTCGGCTCCTCGCTGTTCTCTCCTCCTCCTCTTTTGTCTGGTCTGGAGGACGACTCTCTGTCAGCCTTCACCTGACTCCCCACGCACCTCCTCCTCCCCTACACACACACACACACACACATTTCCACTGGTCTCAGTCTAAAGGGCAGTTTCACAATAAATCCACAAATGATCAGGAACAAACTGTAGACGTGTGTTCACCTGCTGAATATCAGTGGAACTGGTGTTTGGGTGATTCTGACAGCAGCAAACATCTGGATTTACAGCAGCTACACTTATCAAAGACTGACTCACTGACAACGTGACTTAAACTGCAGACACACGTGTGCAGACATGTGATTAACATGGATCAGCAGTGTGCGGCTGTTTCACACATTCTCCTGTGTTTTCATTCAGTCACATTAGACCATGAGTGAGGTTCCTCTGCAGGTTCCTTTAACTTATACTCGGATGATTTTCACTAATTAAGAGAGTGAATAAGCTGCTCTACACACTGCTACAGCACCTGACTTAACACAACACACATTTATGGCCCTCCTGCTGCCGGTGAACATGAAGACCACCTGTATGGAAGTTGCCACAAATGTTCCCCTCAGTGTCCACTCTTGAGGGAAAGAAATTGAGGCTGTTCATACATATAAATACCTGGGCGTCTTGCTTGATGACTCATCACTTTCAAGCCACATGTGGAAAACCTCATGAAGAAGCTAAAGTTAAAATTGGGTTTCTACTTCCGTAGCAAGTTGTGTTTTTCTTTTAACGCAAAAAAGCAGCTTGTAGCTGCAATATTTTTGCCTGTGTTGGACTATGGGGATCTTTTGTACATGAATACTTTTGCTCAATGTCTTCGACTGATTGACACCGTTAACAATTAGTAATAAACCTCAGAGAAGAATGGTAAAGTGTTGACACACCACTGCGAGTTATATTCTCAGGTGGGATGGCCTGCTTTGGCCACCCGAAGGATTTGTCACTGGTATTCCTTTATACGTATATAAGGCAATTCTAGGATTACTACATCAGTTCCTTAATTGCACAGAGAAGTGCTGATCCTTACTTCTTCCGTTAACAAGATCATTTATTGCTTTCTGTTCCATATGCCTGTACTGAAATGGGTAAAAGGGCTTTTGTTCACTCTGCACCTTATATATTGAATATGTTGCAGAAAGACTGGGAATTAAGAGTTAATTTCCTTGAGCACATTTAAATCCAGATTGAGAGTTTTTGAGGCCGATTCCATTGCTTGTACCTGTTTTGTATAGTTTGCTTGCAAATTCATTTTATCTGCTTTTGCTTGTATCTTAATTGTGTAACTTTTAACTGTTTTGTATGTATTGCTGCCTATCTTAGCCAGGACTCCCTTGAAAAATAGGTTTTGAATCTCAATGTGATTTTCCTGGTTAAATAAAAGTTAATAAATAATAATAAAATGATTAAACAGCCCCAACAGAGACCATCAACCAACAATCTGACGTGTGTGTGTGATGTTTTAACTGTGTGACTGGGATCTGTGTGTGTTCCAGTTAAAACAGTTAAACCAGCAGCGAGGACTCAGACCTGTTAGTGTGTTATGTTAAACTACAGGTGAGATAATCCATCAGGTCTAGTTTGGGTGAAGCTGGCACTACCTGCACCAATGTTAATTATACATATTTAGATTAGAGTGTTTGTGACTGCTCACACATGAACCCCCTCTGGTTTTCGTCTCTGCTCCTGTTATTGTATTAATATGAACTCTCAATAAGTCGTCTGACCTTTATATCAGATACTGTGCACATACAAACAGTAACATGACAGGAAGAAACAGGAGGACAGAGTTTAGTTGGAGTCAGTTTATAGCTCCACTCAAAAGTCTGTTCCAACCGGTCGAGGCAGATGACCGCCCACCCTGAGCCTGGTTCTGCTGGAGGTTTCTTCCGTTAAAGGGAGTTTTT
>JAUMHL010000015.1:406038-460124 GCA_032362345.1 Sandelia bainsii
GGACAGAGAGACAGACGGGCAGAGACAGACGGGCGGACAGAGAGACAGACGGGCGGACAGAGAGACAGACGGGCAGACGGAGAGACGAAGAGACAGACGGGCAGAGACAGACAGGTGGACAGAGAGACAGACGGGCAGAGACAGACGGGCGGACAGAGAGACAGACGGGCAGAGACAGACGGGCGGACAGAGAGACAGACGGGCGGACAGAGAGACAGACGGGCAGAGACAGACGGGTGGACAGAGAGACAGGTAAAGTTAGTATTCTAGTGAACACTGATGTAGCAGCTGCTCCCTGTGGAGGATTAAACTGTTGTTGATGAAGCATCAAGAAGAAAAGAATCATTTAAAAAACTTTATTTATATGATTTATAAGAACAGAAACGTTTGACGTTCACAACACTGAACGTGGATCAAAATATCCACAGAGAAACTTTCAGCTGCTGTTTCTACACAGGCTGCTTCAGGTCTGTGACGTGTTCACAGAGTCTGAATTTTCACACATATTCTGATGTGTTCTGGCTGATTTTCATATTATTCTAGAAATCAGGTTAAAGACTCACACAGCCTGGGATGAACGACGTCCACCACGGTTTGACTTCTTGCCGATGACCGGAGTACCAAAGTGCTCCGGGTTTGTCAGTGGCAGTTGGTCTAATGTCTGAGGGGAAATTATCATTAAAACATTTTATTAATATTTTTAAAGATGGAGAGATATTCAGATATTTTTAGAGTAGGCAAACTAAGGAGTAGTGACTCACCTCACTCTCTGCAAAATGTCTCTCTCCCTTCAGACACAGGGATGTACGACGGAGAGTTTTCTCATCTCCATCATCAAACACTGAAACACACACACACACACACACACACAGTCAGACTAACAGGACAGTATCACAGTCAACATGATGTAGAATGACAGGGGATTGGTCAGACAGCCAAGAGAAGATGTGACATCACGTGATGTCATCAGCTCACTGAGCGAAACCTTTTCTCAACATCATCACTCGTCCCCGACAACCAATCACATCATCTGCAGACAGCAGAGACAAAGCTAATCTGTTGGTAATGAGATATGAGGAGTTCACCTTCGTCTTACAGCATCAAGTCATAAAAAATTTACTTTCCTGAAGATGAAGTTTCCTCCAGTATCTGTGAGCTGTACACAGCCTATGGTTGGGTTCAACATCAGTACACAACTATCTGTCTGTTTTCTTCATACATGTTTGTGATCTAATATTCTCATGGCTGTTTGTTCTCTGACGTTCAGCTGTATCAGAGGAACAGACGTGTCGCTTCAGACGTGAGTTTCCTGTAAAACGTGTAACATCGGGGTTAGCTCCTAACCACTGCGCTGGAACAAAGACTCACCCACGGTGTAGAGGCTGGCATCTGTCAGTTTACTGATGACGGCCTCGCTGGATAAACCCTCGTTGGTCTTCACCTCCACAGTGGAGCCCACCTGAATGACACAAACAGACTTTAAAGTCCACCTACTTCTAAGTAAGAATCTAAACAGATTCTTAGAACAAACTTATGAGGCTTTTATCCACATGTGAAACAGGCAGAATCTCATTCAAACACTGCTGATTGTAGGACGACAGAATCTGAATCATGGTGGAGGAGGTGCTGTCACTGATGGAAAACAAATGTTCAGCATGACTTGGACACTTTCTGAAAAACCTGTGGAGAGTCTGTGAGGCTGTTATCAGCAGGTATCAGTGAATCCACTGTGTGAGTTGATCTAAGCTGCTCCCAGATAAACTGGCTACTGAGTGTTAACTGGAAGATAATCAGCCTGTGATTAAATAATCCTCCTCCCCCCTTCTGGTGAATGTACAGCTACATGTAGTCACATACATCTGAGACACTCTGTATTTTGTTTTTTATCCCTTCTGTTCAGATTGAATTTGTATTTCCAGAGTAGCTGTGGTTATTTTATCATCACCTCTGTTCAGTGATTTTAATCTCATCATCCCCCCCCCCCTTTTGTGTGAAAAAGGAGGAAGTCAAACATGTTTGTGCTAATCTGGAACAAGAAAACACACTAACAACAAAACATTAGTTATATTTATCCACATTTACACACTGTGTATTAAAAACAGCAGTGAACACGTGGACGAACAGATACTGAAGAACATCTAAAACACAGAGGTTCTGAATTAAGTTCTGCAGCCTCTGATTCCTCTGATATCTGGAGGTTTATAGTGGATGAGCAGCAGAGGAAGAGGAAGTCACACCATATCTAAAACTGTGCATCATGTCTGTTTGGTCAGATTCACTGAGCTGTGACGATTTTTGACTCTAAATCACCTCACACACACAGGTTTGTGAACGTCTGTGTCTATTCAGAGACCAGATCCTTATTATGATGTTGTTCAATTACAGAGAAGCGTGGTGAAGATTTTACTCTGAACAAAAACATGTTTGTTCCATAAAACGTCTGACACAGTGATGAGGCAGCTGTAAACATCTGTTCTGATCTGATCTAACATGTAGGGAAACTCCTCCTCCTCTTACCCTCAGAGGTCCTTTAACCTGGTCGTCCTGCACCACCTGGGACGTACTTTCGCCTTTCAGAGTCACCTAGAGACAAAGGGAGACAAGAGGAAACTAAAATTACACTGTAAAAAATAAAAATACTACAGTCACACCTGCATTCAGAGTTTTATCTGTGGAGCCGGCACCTTTTTAATAAGTTAGTTTAAAAAGTGTCTGTTACAGACCAACAGATCACCAGCACAGGTGAGGTTTTCCTGACAGGGGATTGGTCAGACAGCCAACAGAAGATGTGACATCACATGACATCATCAGCTCACTGAGCGAAAGCTTTTCTCAGCATCATCACTCGTCCGACAACCAATCACATCATCAGCGCCCGATCATGAAAATGTTCTCTGTCATTACTTCAGCAGACAGACAGACAGCGTGACGTCATCAGAACAAGCTCACAGGTCAGGAAGTGTTTTAACGTAACGGTTTAGAAAACGTCAAGTTAAAGCTGTTCACTCATGAGATGGAAGAACATACACTGAAGAAAACTTCAGACCTCATTATTCTCAGGAAGGTTTGTAAACCTGTAAATTCCTGCACCAGTAATAAATTCATAATTCTCAAACTTCCTCCATAATTCAGTACAATGTGAAAACGGGTCTTTGTGTTATTTCTGTGAGCGACCACCCTCCTACCCGTCCCTCGTCTCTATAAGGAGCAGGACAGGGTGCAGCTCTGAATTAGCCAGACTGGTTAAGGTGAGGATGGACCTGGTTCAGCATCAGAACACAACAGTCTGGGTCGGGTTCTTCAGCTGTCTTTATCTTAACGCATGCTCATCGTAGTCTCCCCTGCTCTCTTACAACATACGTTTTATTGCAGAAACGCATCATGATCATGAACATGTTGAACGTGATGTGCAACCATTCAGCTTGATCATGATGCTGTAAATGTGCACAACAATCAACACAGGTCGGTACGACTGAGGTCCAGCAGGTCTAAATACGCTTCACGAACCAGGGTCTGTCTGAAAAGGCCGAACCAGCACATGAGGGGTCAGACACCCTGCTCAGGTGTAGACCACATGTCTGCAGGTCTGCCTGGTTCCTGTGGGTCTTACCTTCACCTTCACCATGCGTTTAACAGTCTTGATTTTGGCCTCGCAGAAGGCTCCTCTGTACTTGGCGCTGACATCCGTCCCCACTGTTAGGTAGGCAGGCTCGTCTGCTGCCTGAAACACACACAGACACACACATCAGAACACACACACACTCCCAGCATGCACTGCAGCACAGCACAGGAGCTGCAGCTGTGGGTCTCCTGTCTGAATCCAGATTTATAGTTTCTGACTCACAGCAGCGTGAAGTCTTCAGTCACTGTCCTGATTCTAATATGTTTGTCCTGTCACCTGCTTCCTTTAAAATCAGTCAGACACTTTCTTCTTCATGATTTAACTGTAGTTAGCTGCTAAAAGTTTGTCTCCACCTGAACAAAGGTGTGTGTTGGACTGTTAATGAACCAGTTCTGTCTCTACACATCACACATCAGGTAACATGAATAAAACACAGGTTTTAGGACTCGTGTGGATCCAGGACGTGTGTCCACTGAGGAGTCGCTTAGGTGATGTAGTAACGTTGTGGATTCACATGAGCAGCGTCTTTGGGCTCAGAGGATTATTTTAACCAGTCCGGACACACAGCGGAGGTTCCTGCTCAGTAAATACAGGCCCTTGTGTTGATGTGTGTGCTCCTGGTGACACCTGACGTCAGTACAAGGACACGATTCCTGTTCCAGCAGATACTGTAATACTACTCCTGATACTGTAGTAATTTAGTTACTACACAACCAAACGACTCTCCTCCGTCTGAAGGCTTAAAATAAATCTACATTTATACATGAACTTCAGCTCAGACTTCACATTTCCAGGATCTAAAACAGACTTTGTGTTAGTTTCAGTTTCAGCTGTGACTTATTTTAAATATGAGGACGTTTCTCGGCAGTGAACAAACTGATAAAAACTTCACTTTAGTGAAACTCCTGCTTTAAAAATATGAATTAAATAAGACGAGTGAAAGTGGCTGATGCAGAAAATCATCAGATTATCAATGTGTCAACAGCATTTTCCTGTTTTTAACATTTTAACAACTGAACACAAGTGTTACTGTTCTTACTGATTTGTCTGTTTAAAAAATGTGAAATGTTGAGGGAAATGATTAATTTCTAAAACACAATGAAATGATTCAAAAGCAGAAAACAGTCACATTTCAGGAGGTGAACATCAAACATTTGATATTTTACACTAAACAAAATGACTGAAACATTATAAAAACTGATGTTTTTACTTTATTTTATAAAATCTTCATGTGTTTCACTCAGAAAAATCTGAGTTTGTGAAGTGATTGAAGCCGTCGTTATTTTAACATGTACTGACCTCCTGTACGTCACTGACTTCCTGCAGCAGCAGCGTGAACAGCCCTGCTCTCCAGATCAGTATCTCCACACTGATCGTGTTCACATGAAATTTATCCAACATCTGAACAGTTTTATGATCCATCGCACAGCATGAAGGACGAGTTTCTGCAACAGCTGAAGGCCCGTTCAACTCAAACTGGAAGGTACTGATTTGACTGATGTTCACATGCGGATCATGTTACTGATGAGCTTTGACTGGACGTGGCAGGAGACAAACTTCAGTTTGTTGTTCAGTGTTTTATCTGAAGTTAACGAGCAGCTTCATCAGGACGACGTAGAGAAACTAAGTGAATCTGTTTTATTAAGTAGATACTTCAGCCTGCAGAAGCTTTGTTTTAAGTCCAGATAAAACCTTTGATAACAGGAAATGTGGCTTCTGTTAATTAAAGGTCATTAGAAACAAACAAACAAATATTAACCAGTATTTATACATCTTATGAGTATGAAATTACTGGATTATTATCACTGACGCATTCATGTGTTCATCACTTTAAACACTTATCCACTGTTTGGTATCTAATGATTAGAATCAGATTTACTTCACAAGCTGCTGCACAAGTTGTTAAATCATCACTGTGAAGAATAAAGTCAGATGATTAATTACAACCAGTACAAACCTGTTTCAGTGTTATTGTAAACCAGACAGTTGTTGATCTGAAAACTGTGAACTTGTCCTTTAAACCCTGTGACGTCAGTTTTCTTTTTGTTATTAGCATGTGATGAGTTTTAACAAAACAGAATGAAGTCAGGACACGTCTGACTTTTACTTTGAAGGGTTCAGAAACTGCTGCTGAATCAGAGCCTGTGTGGAAACGTACACGAACATTAGAATAACTCGTTAATAACTAATACGTGTTGTCTGTCTGTGTTTATTTCACTTTAGTGTCAGTAAATTCATATTTATTTCTGAATAAGTTGTTAATAATCTCTGTTACACTGATGAACTGATCACATCTAAAATAAAATAAGACTTTTATTAAGACAGCAGCAAACAAACCTCCAGTAACACAGAGTTTAGGTTTGTGTATAAAAGGCTGTGAATTGTCCTGTGTGAATTTAAATGCTGTGTGTCAGTTCAAAAACCTCACTGTTATTTTATGTTGTTTGTTATTTAAGATTCTGCTAAACTGTCAATTAACAATAACATTAAGATTAAAGTTGACTGAGTAATGAATATTCACTGGGGATTAAATTGTTAAAATAAAAAACGCAAAGAATTGTTGAAACACAGCACAGCTGTAAAATACAGGATTAACTATTTATGTGTTTCAGGGCTGGTTAACGGATCCTGAGACGCTGCATCAGTCTGTACAACAGCTGATGAGTTTGTTAAGTTAGTCGTTCTAGTTAAGACACGATCTGTCACATGAGGAAGCAGCTGTTTTCCAGCTACAAACACTTAAACAAGTTTCACAAAGGATTTTTAAAGGCCTGAACTGAAACTGAGATTGAACTGCGTACGTAAGTAACAGGCTCGATGTCAGTCTTCAGAAATGGTCGTAACTAACGTGTCCACTGACTGAGAATAAGTAGAAACATACGTTACAGCTGCAGCTAATGATTTCAAACCTGTTTAAATGAAAAACAGCTCATTTTGATGCCATCAACACTTAGCTAGGAAGCCGGGACATGTGAAGGTTTATTACTGACTGACATCACCTCTTCTCTTAACAACACTCTGTGTGTTTGAAACTGAGGAAACTCACTGATTCATAATAATAATAATTGATACTTTATTGATCCCCTTGGGGAAATTGTTGTTTGGATAGATGCTAGACCTGTGTCAGCGCTACTACAGGGTTTCGGTGTCTTGTCCAAGGACACCTCGACATGTAGCTTGCCAGGACTGAGAATCTAACCGCTCACCCTTAGGTTGGAAGACGACTGCTCTACCCACTGAGCTATCATGCTGCCCCAAATTCAGTTATCAAACTTAAATTCACCACTTTCAGCTGCTCAACTGTTTGTTCACTGGATTATTTACCATTTATTTTAAGTGTGTGACAGATCACTTTAACACCTGGACTCTTTTAATACTGAGCCAGGTCACGTGCAGACTGTGGTTTGTTTTACACAGCATCCCTACTTCTCTGGAAACAGAGGATGTGTACCTTACACATCCTCTGTTGTGTTTTCATTTCATCCTGTCGTCATTTTATTCTCGTCTTTTCACTTCATTTGTTAACATTTCTTATCCTGTTTAATCGTCCTGTGCTGTTCTATCATCTTCTGTAAGTACAGAGTGTGAGAGAGAAACAACTACTGTCTGTGCATGATGTGTAACAACAATGTGAACATCAGTACATAATGTAAAAGCTGTGATGACACAAGAGACAAGCTGGACATAAACTGGACAGAGATGAGTCTTTAAACTGGAAAGATCCCAGTACAGGACCATCAGAGCCCAGTTTAAGTGATGAGAAGCTGGTTCCAGCTGGATCTCAGACTGAGGATCCTCAGTTTGTGTCGCAGGTCAAACACTCACCTTCATGTTTCTCGGTTATTTGAGGGAGTCCAGCTCGGAGGATCTGTGATCACTGAAAGACACAAACAGGAAGCTGGTCACAGTCTGCGCTGCAGGAGCAGAGGACAAACAGGGACAGAGTGTCAAACTGTCCTCAGGTTGGAGATTAATGCTAAGCTAACCCACTAGCCTCTCACTTGTGTTAGCTCAGGCGTTCTTCTCTGGCTCGGTGCAGCCCCCTCCCTCCTCCTCTCTGCCCGGATCACATCTAATATGTGGCACAAACAGCTCACAACAACTCCGACACTTCCACCGAACATGGAGGCGCCGGCGGCGGCGGTTAAATGTCGGCTGAGGGACACCGAGCGGCCGCAGATCGGGACGAACCGGAGAAGCGTCGGTTCCCGCTACGCTCCCAGCTCCACTGAGTCACGTCGCCATCACAGCTCGCCATGTCAGCTCGGCTAGCTCGGCTAACTTTACCCCCCACACTTCGCCATCGAGTTAGCAGCGAGCTGCTGGGGGGAGCCGCACAGCCGAGACCCGAGCGGGGACAAAGTCCAAACAACGGCTGTTTCCCGCGGGGAGAGCGGCCGAGCGGCGGCTGCTCTGCCCGGTCCGGAGCTACATGTAGCTAGTTAGCTAACAAGCGAGCGAACTAGTCAGTTTGTGATCATATGGCGATTTAAACCGTCTGATACCAGCGGGCTCGCCCAGCGACAGCATTAGCTCCAGCTCCGAGCACCAACTAAGTTAGTATCGAACCGAGCCAGAATCTGTGACAGTCGACGGAACAAAAAGTGTTGTGGATTTATTTATTTAATAAGCGTCGGTTCCACAAAAGGCGCAGGAGCTTCACATTTCTTCACTGCGAAAACAAGCCGCTGCCGCTGCCATTCAATTCACAGACAGCTCGGTACAACAGCGGACAACTGGAAACCTCCCGGCCTCTCCGGTCACATCCGCCCGGCGTCCGGTGCCTCATCTACCGACGATTTCACCCGTTAAAAGTTTGAGTTTGGTTCTGGGTAGAATAAGAAGACCTTTATACTTACATACGCGGACGCGGCTGCTTCCCCTCTCGCTCGGGTTGCAAAGCGATACACGAACAACAAGCTGTTGAGCCCCGAGCTCTGTTTCCCGACACGCGATTGGCTGCGGTGACAGCGGTAGTCGTAACGGAGAAATATGATTGGTCAAGCGATTCCTCGATTCTAATAGGGTGGACCTATTCTGACGTCGCTATTGGACGATACGAACGCGGCGCCACGAGGGAAATGACGATATCGTCTGAGTACACGTCCAATCAGGAGCGAGATCAAAAGCAGTACCCGCCAGTGGAGATTACGATTGGCTGAACGCATTTTGTTCTCGATGGCGGCGCGTCGCTATTGGCTGAGCGGGCTTCCTTGTCTATACCGACACTTAAGGAAGCCCTGCCCCGATACGTGCTGGAGGCTTGTACACCAAACTCCATTCAAAAATCTTCACAGTTAACATTACCTTATTTATTGACATGACTGTGTATGTAGTAGAAAATAACTTAATACATTTTGACAACCATTGGAATTTCTAAAACACCTGCTCACGATGCATCAGTTCATTTACACAAAATCTGAACAATTATAGCAATTCGCATATGTTACTACTGCGTTACAATGCGGACGTTACTCCACCAAAATAACCGGAAAGAGGTCAAATAATGTGCTAAAGTTTATTTTATTTTTCTGTACGCGGTGCCTGTTACATGACATGTATGCCGAATTTAATAGGTATCATTGTGATTATTAATAGCGGCGATATTTCTGTTCTTTAACATCAACTACTCGGAGATGACTGCTGTTAAGCTTCAGTGGACACTTTTTAAAATGCAGTTCGGCGATGCGGTTTCCATATGCGAGACGTCACGTATTGTGTTGACTCTACCACAAAGCGCTCAGCTGCGTTTTCACAGAACAGACACTCAGTAAACGAGCTGAAGCGAAGAATGAAAGAGGAGAATAAATAAGATGAATGAGGATTTAAAGGAAAATCACGGGAACTAACGGCGTGTTCAAGTAAAGACACTCGGTGTTTGTGGCGCCGTTTGTAAAGAGTCGAGTGGGCGGGAATGTCGACGCTTTTACGTAACAGGAAACCAGTGACGGTGACGCCATATATGTCACTTCCTCTGTGGGAATGTGGAGGTTATTTCTCCACAACAAAAACACGGACAAGAAACAGAGGGTCCATAAAACCGACAACTGCGAGTTTTCTTCAACTTGTTTTATTTTCAAAGCTGAAATTCAAACCAAGAGACATGAAAGTTCTTAAACTATAAAACATAAAAAAGAAGCAGACGTGCGTCTGTCAGCAGAGATGAAGACCGAGTGTTGGGGTGAGTTGGGAGTTCAGTGCTGAGTTTACATGTTGTCTTCATCAGAATCATCATCTTCCTCCAGAGAATCCTGAAACACAAAAGACGAGTCAAACAAAGCTGAGCCTCAGTAAATAGCAGTGCTACGGGCCGATACCAACGCTGACATGTCTGATTAGATTATTCTGTTTTCCCACTTCCAGATTTATTTGTTTTTATAATATTCAGTGTGTCTGAAGCTGAACCAACAAATGTCCTAGGCATAAAAAAAAAACAAAAAAAAAAACAGCATGAAGTCTCCTGTTCACGTGCAGTGAGCCGATATCGGCCTCAGGTATCTGCAGGTGGATCCAGGTGCGTGTCCGTCTCACCTTTGCGTATTTCTCTGCTTCCTCTCTGACGTCTTTCGGTACCAGCTCGTGTCGTCCGTTTGTGACTGAAGGGGACAGAAGAGAGAGAGTCAGGTGTTGTCACGGCAACAGCAGCATCAGCAGGTAAACGTCAGGATCCACCAGGAAAAACAAAATATTACAAAAACTTAATGTTTGTAATATTTGTCAAAACTAGACATCATGTGTTAATAATGTTCACAGTATGGTGACAAATCCTCGTAGTCACACCTGGATTTTTATTTAATATGTCGTCACATTTCAGAAGCAAACTTGTACTTTTTACTGTGACATTTATCTGACAGCTGCATCATCGTCTGCACCGTCCACAGGAGTAAAATCGGACTCAAGTTAGTTAACAAGTTCTCATTTGTGTGCAGGTAAACTGGAGAGTAAAGACCAGTAGAGACGGATCAGATCGGCACTGATTGGTTCTTACTTTCTCCGACCCAGCTGAGCTCCAACTCAAACGCTTTGTCCTTCACCTCGTCGTGAACGATGTAGATTCTGCAGAAACAAAAAAACAGGATGGATTCATCAGAACACACCGACCAACCCAGCAGTCATCAGGTCTCCATCATAAGTGTTTGAATCAATGAGTCTGCTGCAGGTTTGAAACTGTTTCACTTGTTCTGAGACACAAGAAGCTGAAAACAGTGTTTACATGAACCCCCCCCCAACCCCCCTTCCTGTTTTCACATCAGTTTCTCAGAGTTCACACTGACACAAAGAGGAACAGAACAAAACATCAAACTCTAAATATCACCCAGTGACAAACTGCTGTCAGTTATTTATTAATACAAACACAGAAGATTTATCTCTAAAAATCACTGAATCATTTCTGATGTTTTTTAAACTAAACAAAAAAAAAGACATATTCTGATTCCAGCTTCTAAAATGAGACAGTTTCTGTTTTATTTCACGTTTTCATGTTTGATTCTGTGACGACTGTTCATGTTTAATTATTAGATTATTTCCTTCAATAATTGACTGATGAATCTCTCGTTAACTCCCACAACTGAAAATCCTTTCATCTAAATCTCAGAGGAAATGAATATTTCATTTACAGAATCTGTGAATGGTTTTTCTATAATCTAACATCTTTTATTAATATGACTGTTTGTCTGTATGAATCCATCATCAGAACATTTAATTAATGTCCTGATTGTTTCTTAAATCTGATGAAACAGCTCAAAGTTTTGATCTTGATCAGTAAAGAGTTAAACCTCTCGACTCTCTAAACTTAGAAGTGAGGTCAGGATTCACAGATTCTGTAAAAAAGAGCAAACACGTGAAACGCTCGTTAGTGAGAACAAACTGACTGCAGCTGGATCCACTTCATTAAGTTAAGTTCGGTTCATGCTGACTCACATTTTGGCGACTTCTTTGACGAGTTCTCTGCAGGTCATCTCCTTCATCTGCCACAAACACACAGTCAACAGTCAGTCACACGTGTGAATAAAACAGACACAACCAGCTTCAGACAGACAGATCTGAATCAGAGCTGCAGCAAACTATTATAAATATGATTAGAAATGAAAAGAGAAACATCTCTGCTGACAGAAATATACAGCAACAAACCAGAGAACATCAGCAGCCATTTTTAGACATGAACTGGAGCCCTGAACGTCTCCAGACCTGGAGAAGCTGAGAACACAAGTGTCCGAGTCAGTCGCCCAGACATTAAGCAGACATGATCCCACCAGCTCTACAGTACAAACTCTGTGTATGGACACAGCAGGTAAGGTTCACAAAACAGCGAAGGTTTTAGGTCACGTTCTACCAGGAACCAAACAGACCGTTTGAGAATGTGTCTTGACACCAACAGTTCACACATGTTGTGTCTGCATGTGTGATAATATCTGATCACTGTCCAGATTTCATGTGTAAAAAAACGTTAAAGAGGAAATAATATGGAGTTTATCTGAGGTGTGTTTATGTCTGTCAGTAAAAGTCAGTTTCTTAGAAGAAGCTAATGTGACTGAAGCTCAGTATCCACATTCAGAGCAGGTAGATTCAGTGGAAGCAGGAAGAGGTGAGCTGTTAGCATGATGCTAAACTCAGGAGCTAGTCATGTCGTTGGGTTGGGTTCAGGCTCAGGCTCAGTGAGCAGCCTGTAACTGTAACTTATTACTTTACAGTAACATGAAGCTTCCTGTACTCTGACCAGTCACTGTTTACACCCACAGCAAAGACACACCTGAGTTCACACTGTAATTAGGCATGATAACTCAGTGGGTAGAGCAGTCGTCTCCCAACCTAAGGGTCGGCGGTTCGATTCTCAGTCCCGGCAAGCTACATGTCGAAGACACCGAAACCCCGTAGTAGCGCTGACACAGGTCTAGCAGCTGTCCAAACAACAATTTCCCCAAGGGGATCAATAAAGTATCTATTATTATTATTATTATTATTAATTAGATTCACATATAAACCAAACATGACGACACGTCAGAGCTCTTTAATCCTGCACTGAGGGCTTTATCAGAAAACTGAAAGAGCCAGAAACTGAATTTCTGATCTTTCCTCTGATCCACTAGTTTCTGGATTTGCTGCAGATGAACTGATCTAATCTCAGACTCACCTGCAGTTTTTCGATCTCTGTCTTTGCAGCTTGTTTCGCTTTTCCGATGGCACAGCCCCAGTAACCCTGAACACACAGACACAGTTTGGTTACTGGTTAAACTGGGACACTGATGAACCATGATGTCTGTGCAGCCCGGGCTGGAAAACAGCAGCCTGTGGACCAGACCTGGTCCTCGAAAGAAATGGTCTGACACAACAAGTTTCCTCTGATCTCACGTTAATAACACGACCTCCTCATAACTGTCAATCAAATGTCAATAAATAAAATAAAAACATGATAAAAAAAATAACAGTTACATTAATTAAAAGGGAAAAGTACACACTGTACAACTCTCTGCTCTACATTTGCGTGTCTGTGTCCAGTGCAGTGACTGAGTGGACTCACGTATGAGATGCCGGACGGGTCGACCATGTAGAGCTGAGGACCGTCGTCTTTGTCGTATGAGCCCAGGATGAAACTGCAGAGACGACGACAGCAGAGTGAAACTGTTGGTTCTAACTTTGTGATCACGACAGGAAGCAGGTTTAAAACAAAAAGCAGCAGGAATCATCTCCAGAACACATCAACACACACATCTACATCATGTGAAGAACTCCACGTATGGAGAACTGGGCCGTGTCTGATTCTTAAGATCTGAATGTAGGTGAGTTCAGCTCAGGGATTGGTCAGACAGCCAAGAGGAAGTGACATCACAGGAGTTCAGCCCAGTGAGCGAAACCTTCCTGACTCTCATCATCCGTCCCCGCTGTCAAGCAAACAAACCTTCAGAACCGGTGTCAGACTCACCTGCAGCCAAACGGCCTCACGGCGCTGTACAGGGTATAGGCGTGGACGTACATGGCCACTCGGTCTGACAGGTGCTGCAACAACAGCAAATGCTGTTAGCTTAGCATCAGACTAAGATGATTCTAATAATCACATTAAACAAGAACATGAAATGTTACCTACAGTAAATATCAGACACTTCACTACACTAATAAAGTTCTTTTAGATTTAGTGGCAGCAAAAATATTTCATCTCACCGCTTTTTACCGTCACATGTTGGACACTAACACTTTTAACGAAGCTCTTCTGAACAAATGTGCTACACATTTAATAATAAAACAGAAACAGGAAAAAAGCTCTGTGAGACTCTGTCTTTTCTTCACTATGGTAAAACAAAGCGTGCGAGTCCAGCTCTACTGTACTGACTCGTTTCCGTTTCTGTCTTTTCGCAGGACGAACAAGAACCTGATGTGAGACGTGGTGTTTACCTTCAGGGGAATGTCGTGTCCATAGTTTGATCTGAAGTTGGAGGCTTCTTCTCTGGCGACTTCAGCGAGCGAGCGAGCATCAGCCAACAGGCCAGCTACAGCCTGGAGAGAGAGAGAGAGAGAGACACTTCATTTACTTTGAATCAGTCATCCACAGAAATATTTAACTGTCACAACAAGAAATAAAAAGTGTATAAAACAGATGATTCAGGGACTTTAACTATAACTGAGCTGTTCAGGATTGAGATCTTGATTGATCTTTAGTTTTATGGTTGTTTCTCTGGTGGTTGTGCACATGTACATGTCTATGAACTGTGTTAACAGTCTTGTGTTTATTTCTGACAGCTGATTTATACATATTAAGGCACAAGATAAGTTTCAAACTATAATCTGAAATCATAATCCACATCAGTTAGAAAAAGTATTGACAGTAACTGAAGGTAGGTTTGTTACAACACTTCACTCTGTCAAAGACAAAAGTAAACATTTATTCCAGTTTTTCATCAAATGAGCTCATTCAGCAGCAGAAGCTGAGACACAGATGGTAAATGGTAAATGTTCTGCACTTATATAGCGCTTTTCTACCTAGACTGGTACTCAAAGCGCTTTACACTGCTTCTCATTCACCCATTCACACACCGATGGCAGAGCTGCTATGCAGCTGACCTGACACACCGGGGGCAACTTGGGGTTCAGTGTCTTGCCCAAGGACACTTCGACATATGACTGGAGGAGCCGGGAATCAAACCACTGATCTCACGATTCCCAGATGCAGCAGATCGTCTGCTTACACTGATATATGTAGATTTACACCACCAGCGGAGGTTTCTCTCTTCACTTGAAGCTGATCCAAAATTCCTCATCAACTTATATTTTCCTCCATGGTTTTCCCAGACAAAATAAACACTGGTTTGTGTGTGTGGTTACCATGCCGACATGTCTGTCGATGTTGAAGATGCGTTTGTTGGAGCCCTCCTCATACAGTTTGGACAGAACAAGCTTCTCCACCCCGAACACAATCCCGTCTTTACAGCGGATACCGATGGCTGTACTGAACACACACACACACACACACCAGAAAATACTCTTTGACTCTGACATCAAAAGACTTAAGACTGTTAGATTTAGTTTCAAGCCCAAAGTGATCAGATTCAGTTTGGTAAGAACTGCTGGAACCAAAGTCAGGATCAACTAACCTGCTGTTTTCTACGGCCTTCATCGCATATTCCACCTGAAAAACTCGTCCATCTGGAGAGAAGGTGGAGGCCGACAGGTCGTACTGGAGGACACACAGACAGGTAGACAGAGGATATGTTAACAGAGTGACACGACACATCAGGACTCTCTGGAAAGCAGTGCTGACGATAATAAAATAATTTGTTCAGATTCACTTAAACCTCACTCCACACCCAGTAAAACAGTATAATTCTGTGGAATATTCGTGAACTTTACATCATATATCCTGACCAATGTGACTGTATCTACTCCACCAACACCTTACTCACCATGTATATACTATGTGTGTATATATATGACTTACATTTTAGTTTTTGTTTATTCTTTTGTAATATTTTAATGTAGTTTTAGTTTTATCCTTTTGAAATACATTTTTAATGCTTAATGTAATTTCTGATCATCTGCTGGTTTGTTCCAAACAACGTTTCAGTAAAGGTTTATCTATCTATATTTCTCGTGTTAATCTACAGAGAGCAACAGCAGGACATCAGTGTCCACTAGAAAGTTTGAATTGTATTTGAATTAAGTGTTGGCTCTAAAGGACCCCGATTCATCCATTACACCTAAATGTTCTACAGAAACTACACAGTTGTTTTCTGTATGGAGCCAACATCAGCCTCCACACACACAGAGATTAAACTCGACTTTTTCCTAAGGAGTTTGGCATGTAGCGAAGCTAACTGTTAGCACTGATTCTGCTAAAATGATAACATTAAAAATTTCTACACCGCTTGTGACAAATTCTTTAATTACATCTCGGTGTGATTCTGATGTTAGTTTTAATGTGAACTTTGTAAACCACACATAAATCGGAATAAAACCTACAGATTTGTAAGTTATACTTTCGATTTCGGAGTAACTTCGGCTAGCTAACGTTAGCCGGGCCTCGCTGTGACTCAGCACGCTAACACGCTAGCTAGCAGCCACAGTTTGTAATGAATGAGCGATTTTCAGTATAAATGTGGATCATTAATCTGTGAGCGGTAATAAAATGTGACACAGAAACTCTCAGGGTGAAGTTAACATGAAGCTTCAGCTCAGACAAACGCAGAAACACTCACCCCGGTCCCGATAGAGCTCATTTTATCACAAACTGTGGATCCTGTGAACAGCTTTCAGCCCGCTGTTCCTGCGCGTCATCACACTGCCAAAGTAAAAGCACTCACACACCAGCTTCCGCCTACAACCTTCACAATAAAAGCCTATTGTTGACATCGTTTCTGTTCCCACCGCGGATTGAAAACGAAGAGGAGCAAAGAGGAAACTTCTAAACACAAAATCAAGTATACACACAGGCAGACGGGAGGTGTTCTCAATATTTGAACGTGTTTTTCCACGCTCCACGTATTTTATTCATTTCTTCATAATAGACTAAATCTCAGTTTTTAATTAACTCTGGTTTTCAATGCAGTACTTACTGACTTGTAACGGAGTATTGCTATCATGTTATATGCTAGTATTTTCATTCAGATAGAAGTTTTTCAGTACATCTTCCACCATTGTACAGAAACGTTGCAGAGGTTCTGGTGACTGTGCTGAAGGTGGCAGTAATGCATCTGAATCAGAAGAATGAGGATAAATCAATACACAGATACATAAAAATAACTAATACATGTCGTCAAGATGCTGAAAAACTAAAGGAACAATTGAATATTGAATGAAAATCACATTTAAAACAAGTCAGCATCACCTTAACCTTCATAGAAACCAACGATTTACTCTGTGACTCTACATGTTCTTACAGACATGAGAGGCACAAACTGCTCGTGTTTCCATCATATCAGAAAGTATAAGAATCATATTTTCTCCTCCAGCAAAGAGCTGCAGTCGTCTTCACAAATCTTCCCACATCTTACGCAGTTATAATCATCCATTTTCTGTCATTTTCTTTTACCTGCAGCACATAAAAACATCTTTTACCATGTCAGTTAATCTTTACATATATAAATGGGAGAAATGATTGTTGTTTCACATTTGTTTTTATCCTCCTGCTTTGCATTAAGATTTGTTTTACTGCCTCTCCTAATTTATCTTGAATAAAGGTAAATGCTGCATGAATATAAACATTATATCAATCACTGTGCTATTATCACATTAAAAGTCACGTGGGAGACGTGTAAACATGTTAATGGGAGAAAAACCTAAACTCAGTTCCATCAAATAATTGGTTCATTACAATAAAAATATTTTCTGTCAGGTTTGTGAAACCAAACATCAGGATGTTTGATCCCACAGGTCTGCAGAGAGTCCTCAGACAAACTAGACTCAAGGACAATTGGAACGAACAGGACCAGTCTGACGTCAGTTTGGAGCCACAGAAAAGGTTCTAGATACTGTTGAAGAGGAGAAATGTCAGTTTTCAATTGTAATAAACTCAAAAAAAACATCTAAAACCAAGTTTATATGTGTCATCATGTGTAACTGTGTGTGTAGAACGAGCAGAAAAATGTAAATCTAAAACACAGAGGGTCTGAACTCTGTGTGAACCTGATGGTAGAACAGAGGACTCACCTTCTCTCAGATTATAATTTACTGTGTTGACCATCAGAACTCCTGCATCTAGTTTGAACATTTACTTCACTGAACACAGATTTTTCTTCCTGATCTGATCTGACAGAGAATAAAACTAATTGGTTTCTCTAAAGCTGTTTAATGAAGGTGTCATGAAGAAGCCAATAAACCCAGTGACTCCGCCCCTCGTGTGCAGGAATCCGTTCACACAGACCATTTAAGAAAAGTGTCCGTAAAGTTTTATTCAGTCTCAGTTTGACCAGAGTGGATTACAGACCTGCTGAAGTTCAGACAACTAAAATGTTCATCATCACATGTGGATTTTGATTCTTCTCGTCTTTTTATTTCATCATGTCTCCACCTTGAATCAGTAATGGAAGCTTTGGTCACATAAGAGTGAAAAAACATTCGTATACAGTGCACTTTAAAAAATAATGGGAACAAAAACACTTTTCATTCTGTGATTTTTTCTTTACAATAAATCAAACGGAGCGACTGATCGACGTTAAGGCAAACAGACTGAAGCTCCAACTGGAATGACAACAAAATCAAGAGATCAGAGAAAAGAAAAGAAGCTACGTTAACGATGATGATGAGGTGAATGATGAAGATGATTATTAGCGTTCATTAGTTAACTAATACAAACATGTACAAGGCTTTTTTTTCTTATTTAGTGACATTACGCTTTAAGAAGAACGGGAACCGAGAGCTGGACTCCAAACGCCGTCATACAGCAGCAGCACAGAAGTTCACTGACACAATATAACAACCCCTCGACACGCACACGCCGCCAAAATAAGACGACAGAGAACACAAGTTGAGGACAGTCACACGACAGCTGAAGCAGCAACAGAAGAGAAATGACACGCACACAGAAAACCCCATGTTATCGAGTAGTTCTTGTCTTGATTTCAGTCTGAATTGTCTCGTTTTCTTACAAGAAGGGAAGGAATGTCATCACAAATAAAATACTTGAATCATTGGCAAGAATTTCTCTCCTAAGTGCCTCATGTAAGAGCTACTAAATAAACCTGAAGTGCGTTTCTGGACAATGGTTTTTAACAATAAGAGCTGAATAAATGAGTTAAGTCCAGAAACAAACCAGGTCACCACAGTCAAATCAAGAATAATTTACACTGGAAATTCTCGACACACCTTGAATTCAGTGCATTCGGAGGAAAAGATTATTGGCCTTCGATATTTATTAATTATGAAAAAGGAGAAAATTATCTGATAATCCTTCGAAAATATTACAACAAACTACAACATTGTGAGATCAATTCAGACCTTTTCTCGTAATGAGAAAGTTTTCTCACTGCACGTTCAGATTTTTACACATATTTTTAGAAAATAGAGTTTCATAACTAAAAGACAAAAAAGACTCAATAACATGGACGTTCTTACAGGGTGGAAACCAGTTCCTCCAGAAACACCAGACTGGGATAAGTCCAGTCCTCTGAGTGATGTACAACCATTACAGAGTTCCAGGTTCTGATACCTGTACTGGTTCTACTGAGTAAGTAAGACCAGTACAGGTGCTACAGTTCTGGTGCTGGACCAGTAAAACCAGTACAGGTGCTGCTGGAGAGAACGAGAGGATGAAGAAGATAATGAGGACGGTTAGTGATGAAGACTTCCTGTCACTGTAACCCTCTGTTCTCTGTATCTGCTGGTCCAGAATGTTGTTCGTTTGTCTGTCCAGGCTCCGCCCACAGTAGGTGCGTCCAGATGAAAGCGGGCGGGACCATGTCCGAGGGGCGTGTCCAGCTGGGTGTAGGTGAAGTCGTACAGTTAAGTGTTACCTTTGAGGACGCCCAGACAGCTCTGCAGCAGCTGGAGGTTCCCCTGCAGGTGAGACACAGGTGTACAGGTCAGCTGTGTGACGTCACAACAACAACAACAAAGATTTTATGAAATATCACTGAACTCATCCTCAAAGTTTGACATTATTTGAAAAATTAAGGTATAAACTGGCAAAGATGTTCACACACTGTGGATCATTTGGATAAAAAACTATTTTATCAGACAATCAAATTAAAATCAATATATTAGCAGTTTTGTTCACCCTCAGAGAAACAGCTCAGTGGCTGCTCTCAGAAATCAAATGTCATCACAACCTGACCCCCCAGCATCTAAACCTGCCCGTCCCTCACAGAAGCTGAGGTGGGATTGATGCAGCAACAACTTCCTGTCGACACTGAGGTGGAACATTACTAATATAATCTCCTGAAGGCAAAGTGGGACTTGGGACAGTGTTAATGCTACAGTGACAAAGAGATTAATAAGGGGTCGACTGTTGGCAGCAGTCTACAAACCCCAGGTGTGTGGTTCAATCCCAGTTCCCCCCTAGTTCCTGGCCACAAGTCGAAGTGTTGCTGGACAAGACACTAAACCCTGAACCCGCTGGTGCCTCAAAGGGGGGGGAGCCTGTCCACAAGACCTTCCCCAAGGGGATCAATAAAGTATCAATGAATGTGATATACAAGTTTGTAAAGAACAAACAATGAGAAAATATTTCCACCTAGATAGAACCAAAATCCATTAACATAAAACCAGTCTGATAGTGGAAACTAAACCACAGGCTTAAGTTTTTGTGTGTTTTTAGAGATAAGTTAAATTGAGACTGAGACGTGTTTACACTGGATTAAACAGGTGCTGGACCACACAGACTGAAATGCTGCACTGTTCCTTTAACAGTTACCTTGGCATGTTTGAGCTCCAGCTCCGCCAGCTCCACCAGGTTCTTCCTGAAAGCTGCCACTCGTCTCGTCTTGAAGTCTATGAGCTCTGTGTTTAAAACAGGATCAGATGTTCTGTGAAAACAACGATTGGCTGCTTCCTGCAGCTGTGACTCTAAAACTAAACTTCAGCTGAGCTACAGAAGCTGAGGTGGAACAGATGAAGCAAAAATAACAACCTGTCGACACTGAAGGAGAATATTACTGCAGTAATCTGGTCCTGAACAGGTAAAGTGGAACTTGCAGTGTAAACGATACAGTAACGAGGAAACACAAGGAACAAGGATCAGTAAAGACCTGGATCTGACCTTGCTTGGCGGACTCTGAGATCTTCTCGAACTTGTGGCAGCAGAGCTGCTGGGTGGTCTCTGCCTGCAGGACGTCTCTGTTTTTGGCTCGAGCTTTATCCAGAGCCTTGTTAGCGTTCTCGTAGTCCACCAGAGCCCGGCTCCTCCGGTACAGCAGGTCCTGCAGCGGATCACATCAGCACGTGAAGGAAATATCTCGTTACAGCAGAGAAGTGAGCTGACATGACATAGTTCTGAGTCCAGACAGGAGATGTACTGATAGGAAGAATAAAGAACCACAGCAGACTGACCTTTGCAGCCTGGGACTCTCTCAGATAATACTTCAGGAGGTCTGCGAGCTTCAGGTCTTCATCTGCTGCAACTCGAGCTTCAATTTTCTACAAAACAACAACAGAAGAGTCAGAAGCAGCAGAAACCGTCACAGTCCAAACACTGTGCACAGTTTCTCTATACGGCCAAAACTATGTCACTGGTACAAAGTAATATTTACTCAGATACTGTAATCTAGTACAGTTCTGAGGTATTTTTACTACACAGTGACACACACCTGTCACATGTCCAGGTGTGTTCTGAATACAGGACTTTTACACTGTGGTAATGATACTTTCAGTTCAGTACTTGTTCCACCACTGTCTGACGTCCTTTTAACCATAAGGCTCATGTTGTGATCTGAAAACAAACGTACCCTTGTTTTCTCAAACAGCTCCGACACCTTCAGGAAGAACCTGAAACAGGAGAAACAGGAGAACTGTTGAGAGCACGTCGACACCCCGACCATCACATAAAAGATTCTTATTTCCATCATAACGTGGCACAAATTATAACATAAGTCCCAGAAAATGCAGCAAATAAACCGTGAAAGTTTTGTTTCCATTCACAGAAACGTGGGCTGATAAACAGCTGTGGAGCAGTTTATAGATAAACCACAGTGAAGAAACACGTCACCCTGTAGAACAGACCAGGTTAAAACCAGGTTCTGGATTCACAGACGACACAGATTCACTCGGTTTAGTTTTTCTGGGATTTGTTGACAATAACAGGAAAGTCTGAACATGTTTGTTCGTACTTGCAGAGGTCTGTAGAATCCTGTGTTCCTAACGTGTAGAGGGATGCGGCGATTCTGTTGATGTCGTCTGCAGCGTCTGAACACACATATACACACACACACACAGAGTAAAGTCTCCACTTTCTCTTCTTAGTAAATCATCTGAATAATGACTAAATAACTTGTAAAGTTTCCTCCATTTATTTAACTCAGTGAACTTTATATTAGATAACCATGACCTGGATGACTGAGAATCTTCATAGATATTAAACTTTATATTATTGTTGAGCTACACGACATATTAACAGCTGTATATTTGTGTCCTCTATACATATGTGAGGGAGTCAGAATATTAGAAATACCTCTAAATAGAACACACAATGACTGGATGTTGACATCTACAACATCCAGGCTGGACGTGATTCTTACTTTTGTGCGAGCGGATCATTCTGTCAGACTTGGCCGAAGCGTCTTTCACTCTGTTGTGATATTCTAACAGAAACGTCTTCTCGTGCTCGAAGAAATCGTCCACATCCTGTAGCACAGACAAAAAAACATCAGTTCAGCCTGTTGGAGAAGAAACATCATCAAACTCAGGTCTGAACGTTTTGTGTTCGTCACCTTGACTCCGGCCACCAGGACGCCGTCGGCCGACTTCACCACATTCTTAAAGAAATCCTCCAGTTTCTCCTTCTTGTTCTTCCCTCGTACGCTCAGCTGTCAGAGCACAGAGGTCAAAGGTCACGACCAGCTACAACACCACATACTGTTCCTTCCTTTTTATTTAATACAAACACACACTGACAGGATATTTCTCTATACAGTCAGTTGGAGATGGATAATAGCTGTAGGTGTGAGGCATTTGGGGACAGTGTAGGTCATCTGTGTTTCAGTTCCTCAGTTTGGTTGAGCAGCAGGATAGACTGATGAACTAGAGTTCTTCAGAGGTGTATGACTGTTCTATTGAGAGCATCCTGTGCTACTGCCTGTGCATGTAGTTTTCCAGCTGCACAACAGCGCAGAGGAAATCACTTCAACGGACTGTAAAGACTGCCCAGGACATCATCGGCTGTTCTTTACCCTCGCTGGACGAACTGCACAGCTCTCGCTGCCTCAGGAGAGCAGAAAACATCATAAAGGACTCCTCACACCCCGCTCATGACCTGTTCCAACTGCTGCCATCAGGCAAAAGATACAGGAGCATTAAAACAAGGACTAACAGACGAAATATCAGTTTCTACCCTGTTGCCATTAGGGCACTGAATGACACTTAATCACCTCCAATTCAACCATGTGTCATAAGGTTTCATGTGCAATAAGGTTTCATGCCGAATGACTGTTTTATTCTCTACCTCATTTCTTAGATTATAATTTCATATCCTTTTGTAATTATATTTATATATTTTGCTAGATTTCTGCACCTAATTTTGTTGTACTTGTTACAATGACAATAAAGATATTCTGATTCTGATTCTGACAGATAGCTACACCAGGCTAATGCTAACAAAGGCTAAAGCTAACAAAGGCTACTATAAACATGTTACTTTTCAGTTTTAATAAGAATGAAAACATGTTATCTAATGACATTTCTTATCAAAGTGATCATACGTGATCACAAACGTGTTGGACCAGTCTGGATGCCAGTATAAACTCACACTTTTACAGAGATGTTGTTGTGTTACTGGATAAGCAAAGCGTACACAGACGTACAGTACTGCACACTTTGACAGTTGTCAAACTGAACCAGAACTAGCACCTAGTTCATGTTGGTTCCAAAGGGATAAATAAGGACATGAGTCTCTAACAAACATTGTCTTCTGTGTTTCTTTGTATTCAACATGAAGTCAGTCTCAAAAACAGTTTTTGTGTCCAATCAATTACTAATCAATAAGTTCACCATCATCACCAGTGGGACTGGAAACAGGCTTTTAAGTGATTTCATGCTCTGAGACACTCGATAAATACGAGAGCTGATCTTCATGTTGCTAAAACGAACCCTAACAACATCTCGAGTTTAGCAGTTTGTACCCGTGTGTGAAGTGTTACTCACGTCTTGGTTGTACTCCAGGAAGACGTGGAAGTTGAGGTCTTTCCTGAGGACAGGATGAGCGGCCACGCGACACAGGAAGACCTCGTGCATGGCGACGGTCTTCTTAAAGATGGCCAGATACTCTCTGAACAAACACACAGCGCTCGGTCAGTCAGTGTCAACTGAGGAACAGTAAGAGCTCAACAACTGTGTGTGACTCACGCCTCCAGCTCCTGCTTCATCTTGGTGAACTCCTCCTTGGTCATGGAGCCTTCTCCCTCCCCCAGCTTCTGCAGCTTCTCTCTGGACGCATCAAAGTCTGGTCGAGGGGGTGCGGGCGGGATCTAAGACAAACAGTTATATCAGTAAAAGGTTTTTGTATGTCCAGGTTTTTCTCTGCTGTTGTTTATGTTCTATAAAGTCCTGTGAATAAAACAGCAGCTGGAACACAGAGCGTGGGTCGTGGGTCTTACGATGTATCCGGCGTAGTCTTCACTTTCCACGAACGAGTCGTGCAGCCAGATGAACTCTTCATGCTGTCGGACCACAGAGAACTCGTTCTGCTTGAAGTTTGGGAGCGTGCTCTGTGGGAACAACAATGAGTGTTTCATTCGACGTCAAAATAAAAGTAAAAATCAAGAATTAACTCAACTGTGAATTTGGTGAAATCGAGTTATGTTCATGTTAGTTTTTCATCAAATCTGTTTAGATGGTTTAGAGAGTGTACTGTTTTAGGTACTTGTACTCTTACCTGAGTACTGAGTGTGTGCAGCTCTGCCACCTGTGTGTCTCACCTTAGTGTGGACGGTGAACTTGACCTTGTCTCTCTCACTCAGGGCGTCAGAGATGTCGACCTGCAGCGTGGCGTCTGTCTGCAGATCCACGTTCAGTGCCCGAGGCTGCAGAGGACGACACAGACCACGTATCCCATAATGCACCACACTGATCAGCAGACATTCACAATAACGGTTTGTTTTGATGACACCTGCAGTGTTGTCATGAATGTGTTTATTCCAGTTTATGTTGTCTCATGATTTACTTTATTACTTGTAAACTTTTATTCTTAATTTGAGACTCGTCACCTTTTTTTTATGTATTTGTGTGACGTCCCGTCTTCTGTGTACGAATCTGTATCTTTGTTAACGACAAATAAAGAACTGAACCAAACAACTTTAACTTAAATTATCA
This sequence comes from Sandelia bainsii, assembly GCA_032362345.1. Lineage (NCBI taxonomy): Eukaryota > Metazoa > Chordata > Actinopteri > Anabantiformes > Anabantidae > Sandelia > Sandelia bainsii. The sequence goes on from JAUMHL010000015.1 coordinate 431,102, forward strand.
TAAATAATAATAATAATAACAGAATTAGACAGTCAGTGGCGGACAGTAACTAAATACATTTACTTAACTACTCTATTTCAATACACATTTAACGTACTTTGTTTTTCTACTTCAAGTCAAACATTTATAATTTAACACTTCACTACTTTAAATATGTTGCTTTGTCAAACAGTAAATACAGGTGGAGCTGAAACAATCTGATGTTTGATTAACTTTTTTATTGTATTAATCCTTTGAGTCATTTTCATATAAAAAGCTGAAGTTTTTTTTTTTCTTCAAGATTAGTTTGTGTTAAACCAGCTACAACAGCAAACAGCTGCTCAAACCCATGGTACAAGAACAATACAACAACAGTACTTTTACTTTAAATACTTTTTCCAGAGTATACCTAGATAAATACTGTATTTTCAATTATATTAAATATAGATGAATAATGATATTTAAATTAAATGTGTCTTTACTTTTTGGTGAAATATTCTTCTTCACTGATGCTAAAACCCAAAATGTTTGTCAGACGTTATTTTAATGTTTCACTGTGGTTTGTATCAGTTTATCATGTTTACATCATAATAATAAATACAATTAAACAATTATATTCACACATCACAACAACACATCAGTCCCACTGTAAGAGTCAGAGTAATGTAACAACAGAAAGTTCTTCAAATTTCTACTTTTTTGCAGTAGTTGAGTACTTCATTACTTTTAACCACTGATTAAACAGGTTTCATCACATAACCCAGATCTGACAAATTATAATTACAGTAAATTTAGTCGCAGTAGTACTGTTCTTCAGTACAACTTTCAGGTACAGTTCAGAGGGAAATTAGCAGTTAGCAGTAGTACTGTAGTACTAGTAGTGGAGGCGTACTGTGTTTGGGCAGACAGGTGTACTGTGTACTGAGTACTGAGTACTGGCTGGTGACAGTCATGTGACAGTCTGCTGTTTAACCAGCTCTTTAATGATCTGAAGCTAACATCTGTTAGCCAAGTGAAGCTAACGGCCCTAGCTGCACACACCGGGTCAGTGTTTGATCTTCAGCCGGGAAAAGCTGTTTATTCACGGACAACATGCTAACAGCCCGTTAGCATGGAGCTAACGTTAGCTGAGGCGGCTAACCAGGCTAAAAACCCCAAGCTGAGGCTAACTAGCTGCTTTAACAGAGCCGAACAGAACACGGAGCTGAACCCAGACACACAGACAGGTGAGCTGAGACAGGTAAACAAAGACCGGTAAACAGAGAGCACTCACTCCCCGGTCCTCTTCGGAGAGGAAGTCGGGTCCGTCATCCAGCCCTTCCTGCTGCGGAGACACAGAGAGCACAGAGCCGTTAGTTTACCGACACACTCACGCTAACACGACGACAACTACGAGCACCGGAGCCCCGGGGCGGGTCACCGGAGCCCGTTAAAAAACAGGACACCCACAAAAAGAGAAAAAAAAAAAAAAAAGAAGCAAAGCGAAAGGAGAGAAAAGAGATAAACCAGAAACCCACCATCATGGCTGCCAACGGGTGGAGACAGGAGCGGCGTGACGTCACGACGGCCAGACGCCTTACAAAATAAAATAAAATAAAATAAGATTTAAAACTAATAATAAACATTAGATCAACGTTTTTAAAATGAAAATGCAAAATAAAAATACTAATCTGATTCAAAACAAAACAAAATAGAAACAGGTCAAATAAATGTCACAATAAAAATAATTATAAAATAAATCAGATTTAAAAAGAAATAATCAGAATAAAAAAAGAGCAGCAAAAATATTTATAAATGAAATAAATATTAAAAATGATAAATCATAACACTGAAAAATCACAAAGATGTGAAAACATTTAAATAAAATAAAGCAGAAGCCAGACGATTAAACTTGAATCAAAATTTTAATAAAAGTCATTAATTAATAAGTGTTTAGTTTTTAATTTTTTAATTTAGAGTTATCAGTAGTGTTAATGCACGTGTGGTGTTGTGAGAGGAAAACACGATGATTCTCTTTTTGAAGGAGCAGAACTGATCCAAATAAAGTGTGAAAATACCAAAAATTATCATTTTAAAACATCAAATATTTGAGAATAAACACTGTGAGTTTACTCCAGTTATTCAGTGAGCAGCAGCAGGAGGAGAGGGATTCTGGGTAACAGAGTCCACAGTGGTCTGATGACCCGAGGATGATTTCTTCATCTTCATCACGTCAGTCGAGCTTTGGTTGGATTAAAATTCTTAATGTGAACATGTTATAATAAGTGTGTGTGTGAAAACAGACACACTGAGGTTCAGACACGTTTCCTTCTTCTCTCTGTGGAAAAACTCCATCACGGAAACAACCAAACATCCTGAACAAACCTCCGTCCTGTCTCACAGTTAAAGGAGACGTCTGACAGTCCTGCGTCCACCACAGGACGGGCTCAGTTCGGCTAAAGAGCAGAACGTGTTGCCAGGTTGGACAGTTTTCTGTCCAGTTGGCTGCTTGTAAAAAAATAATTATACTCTGATATACTTAAATTGGAATAGAAATCTGATTTAGAAAATATAAAAATAATATGCAGCTAAAAATAAGAACTCATTGAAATTTAACTTTTAAATTTTTGTATTATTTCTACATTCATTCTCAGCATCTTATATTTATTTACATTTTGATTTCTACACTTGTCTCCATTCATTTGTTATATTGGCACATGTGGGCCTCCGTACCTGTTGTGTCTCTCTGCAGCTGCTCTGTTGTTGTTGTTGTGTAGTTGTTTCGTGTACTGTGTCTATTGTGGTCTCTGCTCGTCTCCGTCCAGTTTGTCCTTTTGTGGACGGGGATGACGAGCTGCTGGAGCATGTGTGGTCCACAAATAGCAGCAGGAGGATCAGATTCTCCGGAGCTCGGTGTGTCAGCAGCTTCCACCGTGTTTCTGCTCTTTTATATTTTACACAACGTGTTTTCATGTGATCACTGAAGCAGCAGCTGCTGCAGAGTCTCACACGAGCAGGAAACACAGACCTGGTTCTGGTTTCTGCCCGAGCTGACTCACGTTAGACTCACTGGAGGCCTCTGCAGTTTCAGGCCTTTTAAGGTCAAGAATTTACAGCTTTCATTCATTCGCTAACGGGCCTCAGTCCACAGTGAGAGACGGTCCACATCTGGGGGACCGACTGAGGCCCGTTAGCCTGGTTCAGTCTAAAGAAGTTAATCTGGTCTCACACAGAAACTGGACTAATTAAACTGTCGACTACATCAGTCAGGTTCTACTGTTCATTTGTTCTGACAGACTGGATCCGGCTGGTCCTGGATCTGGATCTGTTGCTTCAACACTTTCATACATTTTCTATCAGACTCGTGTCAGAGAATAAAAATCATCCTGTGATAGTTTTTACTGTTTTTTCTCTGTGTGATTTTTGTTGTCACTGGTCTCAGGTGAACTGACTCCTCAGAACTTTAACTTCAGTTTATTTCACCTGTTCTGATCAAATGTTCTGTTCTACAGCTTCAAATAAAACATAAGATGCTCATGTTGTGACTCATCCTGTTTCTGTTTTCAGCTTCGTTTAAAACTTCACAATTTTCCTGTTTGGAATTTGCACTTTTCTACAAACTGTTCGATCGTTCTACTTCTCACAAGTTCTTTACGTCTGTTCTACGTTTTCCCAGACAAAGACAGAACAATCAGAGTCAGTCTAAAGTTCTGTTCTGGGATCTCAGACCAGCACTGAGTCTCAACCAGCAGAACCTCTGAGGAACTTCTGCACTTCTGTGTGTTAATACTCATCCTTTGGATTCTACTGAGGTTCTACAGTTTCCTGGGCTCACACTGGATCTAGCAAGGTTCTAATGAATTCTGTTTGTAATGGGGTTCTACTGACATCATACTGGTTCTATAGAGTTTTACAGGGGTTTATACTGTTTTAATATGAACTTCTACTGAGATTGTGATGGTTCTAATACAGTTCTACTGGATTCATATTTGTCACAGCAGATCTACCAAGGTTCTACTGGTTCAACTAATGATCGACTGATGTCACACAGTCATAGTGGTTCTACTGCAGTACTGCAGTTCCCCTGGGTTCTCATTTGGGTTCTTTTAAGATCATGGTTCAAATGAGCTTTACAAAAGTTCTGTTGACGTTCTACTGAGGTCATGTGGACTCTAGTAGTTGAGTGTCACAGAACACTTTCACTCAGAGGTCTCCACAGGTCACAGCACATCAGACGAGAACCACAGACAGGAAGTAGAACCCGCCTGACACCTGCTCAGGTGAGGGACCTGCGGGTGAAGGCGCTCTGTGATTGGTGGAAGCAGAGACGAGGCGGGACGCGTCAGATCTGCCACAGGCTTTTATTGCAAAGTGGCTTCCTGTGATCTCAGAAACAACGTTCCACTTTAAGGCTCCAGATGTCGTCGTGTTCTTGTTGTTCTTGTTGGTCGTGGGGGGGCGTCTCTCACTGCTGGGGTCAAATCTGCTTCCTGTAGTGTTTTGTTTATTTACAAAATAAAAGTGCACTCTAACTAACTCTGGTGTGACGGTTACATTCAAACTGAAAGTAAGGCGACGACCAAACAGCTAGAATGACGGTGAGTCCGACGGGAATGAAAACTGAGGTAAACAAACGTTAATCACAGAGAATTTAACATCGGGATCTGTAGTGTTTCAACACAAAGTGCTGGCTAATCATCTTCTCTTCTGAATGCATAGTCTAACGATGTGCCTGGATTGAACAAACTGGAGAAGAAACAACACAATAATAAATAAAGTCATATGTAAAAAACCCGTGTGCTGCAGGAGTCGCCTCCAACACATGCGGCTGCTTCCTTCACATCGACTTTTTGGCAAAACTCTGGCTGTGAGAGAGAGACAACCTTCCTGGGGTTTGGTAGCGTGTGTTTTGTTTCTGCCAGGTGAACAGAAGTCATGTGGCAACAAACTGGGAGGTGTTTGCATATCGTTATGTTAATGAGATCTCCATGTTGGAAAAAAGCAAAAAGAACAAAAAGAAAACAAAGAGGCCTAAAGACGCTAACTCCTTCAGGACATGGATACAGACAGAGCAAGCTGCTGGGTAAAGCGGCGGTGTTCAGGTGGGGTCAGGTGCTTCGGTCCGGATGGCACGGCGGTTGGCTTGGCTCCGCTTGGCCGTGGCGACATCACAGCGGCTTGCCCTCCAGAGACACCACCACGTTCCCGCCCAGCTTCTCGGCCAGCGTTCTGCGATCCTGGATGTCGTCCAGCCCGTTCACCTGCCACTCGTGTTTGATACCTGAGGAGACACGGCTGAGGTCACTGAGGGGTCAGGGACACACCTGAGACACACACAGCAGCAGCAGACGAGAGGACGACGCCAGAGACAGGTTCATGTGAGACCTCTGCTGGACTCTGAAGGTTTCTTTGGACCAGCCTGATCTCATCTGCAGAGTTACTGAGACTTTATGGTAATTATCATTTTGATGGTAGAAATACTGCATTTATACTATTAAGTACTCAGTTACAGCAAGTACCCAAATCTAAGTACTCGTGTACTAGTGGATCCCTACATCAAACCCTCGCTGATGAATCATGATCTGACAGATGAGATACAGAGTGAGACGTCTCCCTACACAAGGATCTTTGTGTTGATGAAGCTGACTGACATCATCAGAAACAGTCAGAGGTCAGAGGTCAAAGCTTCCTACAAACCCCAGGACCCCCTGAACTCTCAGAGAGGGGGTCCAGAGGTGTGTCCAGGTGTGTCAGACAGGTGACTTCCTGTGTCCACACGGCGACTCACCTGTAAACTTCTTCTTGATGGCGTCTTTAGAGCTGGCGTAGATCATCTTGCTCTTCAGTGGAGCGCTCTCTGGAGCCCTGAGGAACCACACGACACCGTCAGAACACCGTCAGAACACAGAACCGGGGCAGCTACTGAGAAACCTGAGAAAATGTCTGAAACCTGAGGTGGTGACATCACACTGTGACTCATCAAACAGGAAGTTTGTGGAATCAACAAATATGTTTTCATTAATTTAATGTAATTTTATTATCAGAACTTTTAAACATGAGATGTTCTGACCTGTGAGTTCGCTTCACTCATTAAATTATGTTTCTAAACACAAACTAAACCAGTGTGAAGCTTAAAACAACAAGTTATATTTTACTCTGCAAATAAAAACCTGCAGAGATTCACTTTCCTGTGACATGAGACACCGTCACAGAGCAGAACAGAAAAATTTCCAGTTAATTAACACAGAGAGAAACACGTCACAACTTTTCATAATTCAGTTTGAATCGTCAATAAATCACTTTGTTTTGGTTCTAAACTTTCTAAAGTTTTATCGTCTCTGCACCGACACGCTCTGTCGGCCTGTTTCCCCCGATTCTGTCAGAACCAACGTCCAGTTCTACATTTTAGGTTTAATCACAGTCAGGACATAAACAGAAACAGGTTTTTACAGTCCCCGATCGATACCGTACCAGAAGATGAAGACGAGGTCCTCCTTCTTGGACTCCTTGGTCTCGTAGGTGGCGTCGTACAGGCCGTACCTGCAGTCGTTGAGCGGCAGCAGCTTGACGAAGCAGGCGTAGGGGTCGTCCACGGTCTCTCCGATGTCCCCCACCAGGATCTGCTTCCCCTCCTCCACGATGATCTTCTTCCTGTCCTCGCTCAGACAGAACAGAACCGCCTTCTTCCTCTTCTTCACCTCGTCCTGGGTCGAAGACTTCCTCACCTTCATGTCGTTGAACACCTTGATGACCTCATCGTTCACAGTCACACCTGACGCCTGCAGAGGACACACACGTCTGAGCAACACGGAAAACTGAAACCACAGACATTTACTAACGACTCTGGTTCCAGCTTGTGGACATGTGCAACATGTGGAGATTTAGTGGTTTCTTCTCAGTAAACTGAGCCTGTCTGGGTCTGGTTCTGGATCTGGTTCTGGACTCTGGGAAACTGAAACTATCTAATGAGAAAACAAGCGACAGGTGAAGACTTCAGAGCAGAGAATCTATCCGTGCGTCCGGACATCGACTCTCAGGGGAGGAAATGAGTCAGTGAGGAAATAACCTGCTCATTAGTTATGGCTCGTTTGAACCTGATCGACACCTGAAACAATTCTAATGGATCGATACTCTAACGTCAGAGTCAATACTCGGTTTGTCAATATGAACCAGTTCTGGTCTCAGTGACTCTTTACTCACGTCAAGTCAAATCTGTCAATAATCAAACATGATCAATAAATATTCCAATAATAAACTAATCTGTCAATTTACAGATTTATCAGCTCCATTAGATTTAGATTTACTTTTGGATTTATTACGACTGAGCGACCAGTGTGTAGTTTATGTATCACGGACAGTTATTGATTATTGATTACTGATCAGAAAACCAGGCAGGAAATGACATGACCCAGACTTTTAAAGGTTTAAGCTGATTTTAATTATCAATAAATCTGTGGGTGAGTTTTTAAATTAAATAAACTAAAGTTACAGGAGAAGTTTTCAAATGTTTTATTATTGTGATATTTTAAAAGTAAAGATAAAATGAAATTCTACATCATAAACTGATTAGTTTTTATTGATCTGAATAAACCATTACATTTTAATAGAATAGAATAAATCTTTATTGTCATAGCACATTAAGTACACAATAGCATAAAATAGAACAAAACTCAGATTAACTGAATTTATCTTCATCTATTAGTTTCTAATCATTAAAAGGAGACTCAGACTTTATTTATTTCTATTATTAATTTATTTTTGTTATTGACATGTCACAGATTCTGTTGTTTTACTTTCTTTAATTAATGAACAAATTATTTATTATTAATTTGTTCCGTTTTATTTGTTTACAGGTTTTAGTACCGGTTGGTCCTGCTGGTTCTGGTTAGTGCTGGTTGGTCCTGCTGGTTCTGGTTAGTTCTGCTGGCTCTGGTTAGTCCTGCTGGTCCTGGTTGGTTCTGGTTAGTAGTACTAGTTAACCGGCCGCTGGTCTCCCTGATCCGCCTTCAGGCCTCCTTACTGCAGAGTCACGGTCTCTGCCGGATCCTGTTCTCTAGTCCGGACTAAATCGACCCCATGAAGCCGCTGCTTCTGCTAAGCCGGTTTAGTTCGGTTCATGGGGCCCAGCTGGTCTGGTTTAGTCCGGGTCCGGCCGTCTGTCCCGGCTGGGTGCGGGCTGGTCAGTCCAGCAGGACCACGGCCGGAATAAGATGGCCGCCCCGGGCCACACGGCCTGGGGGCAGGCCCGGCCCAGCTCGGCTCGGAACACGGAGCGTTATCTGGATAAAAGCAGAAAACGGCCCGTGAACGTCCCCGGACGGACTCCGGTACCGGGGGGTCCGGTACGTGCCGTACAGACCGAGTAAAGGTCGGTGCTGACGGACTAACGGGAGCGGCGGCCATGCTAGCTAACATCACGCGGACTCACATAACGGTCCACCGAGACCAGCACGGTCCGGACCACACGCCCGCCTCTCTGAGCCACCATCTAACCCGGGGCACGGTCCGAGTCCGGTTCTTACCATGTTGTCCCGGGGTTCGTCCGCGTCGCTTCGCCGTCAGCTCGGGGTTCGTCGGGGTGAAAGGTAGCGGGGAATGTGGCGGCGACCGGAGGAGGAGGAGGCGAGGGGAGGAGGGGGAGACGGGGAGGAGGGGCCTCCGGGATCAGACCCGACCCGGACCGGTTCACCTCCGAACTGATACCGAACGAAGACTAAATAAATGAAGAGTTAGAATCAGAGTGAGTCCAACAGGACCGGACCGGGGTTCTGTCTGTCTCAGTAGTTTTTATTATACTAATTCACAACAGAACCTTAACAGGACCCAGCTGGACTTTAAGTTCGGGTTTATTTTATTTCATTTATTAAGTTTAATTATTAATCATCAGTTTATTAGAAACAGCGGATAAAACTAATGTTTACGTCACCAATCACAGTATTAATCTGTAGTTAATCATCAATAAAACATGAAAACCAAATACTCAAAGTACTTTACGTGTGTACTGAGTGATTTCTTCCAGCTGGACTTTCTGGTTTTGACAGTTTTGACCTGTGTGCGCTTTAATTGTTGGGGATTTAATATTCATCTTTGCTGTGACTCTAAAGCGTCGGTCAAGGACTTGAATATTACTGATTCTTTTAACTTGGACCCCCACCCATGAAAAGGGTCATATACTGGACTTGGTGTTGTCCCAGGGCCTGGATGTGTGTATCACGGAAATATCCGACATCTGTATTTCTGCTCACTTCCCTGCGCTGTTTACTACAACTGTCCGGTGGATAATTAGTACCAGGCCGGTGCTTAACCCGCCTTAACGGGCTCCCGGTTTCCTGTTGCCTTAATGACTCTGGACTGACTAACTCTTGCTGTGAACTTTTTATTTCCACCTGTGCTGACATTTTGGACTCCATCTCTCCTCTCAGGGCCACGCGCGCTTTCAGACGCGCTGAGAGCAGATGGAAACAGGACAGGTGGCATGTCTCTACAAATATTAAGAGAGTGCTTATCTACTTACCAACAGGCTGTAAAGACCGCAAAGACCCAGTTTATGTCTAACATTGTGTCTATTAATAGTCACAGGCCCCAAGTTCTTTTTAATGTGTTTAATCGCATTATTAATCCATGTGATACTGCTGGTGCTGTGCCCTCACCCACTATGTGTGAACAATTCTTGGCATTTTTTACGGATTTTTTAACAATTAGGTCCTCTGTCTCATTGCCTTCTGCTTTGGACCCCAGTGCTCTTCCGTGTGCACAGCCGTCTTGGAGCAGTTTGAGCCTGTTTCATTGTGGGAATTATCTAAATTAATCCATCACTTAAGACCCTCTTATTGCCCACTGGACGGTCTTCCGCCCAGCTTGTTAAAAATGTTTTTGACACCATTGGGCCCTATATTCTGAAGCTAATTAATGCCTCCATTGCTACAGGCTTTGTCCCATCTTGTTTTAAACAGGCCGCAGTGCAGCCACTTATTAAAAAAAATAATCTGGACCCGACTGTCTTGTCCAATTATAGACCAATATCGAAGCTTCCTTTTCTCTCAAAAGTTTTAGAGAAAGTTGTCATAGCACTGAGACTGAGTTTTTAATGATCTTCTTCCAACTACGGACTCTGGTAATTCTGCTGCCCTCTTATTGTTAGACCTAACGGCAGCCTTTGATACGGTTGACCACGATATTCTTCTGTCAAGTCTAGAACTGTGTGTTGGCCTTAAGGGCACCGCTCTTCAGTGGTTTCGATCGTATCTATCCCAAAGGTCATTTTTTGTCAATATGGGCCCTTACAATTCAAAAGCGGCCCATCTTAATTGTGGTGTGCCCCAAGGTTCTACCTTGGGCCCAACGCTCTTTGGACTATATATGTTGCCCATGGGATCAATTTTCTCCAAGTACAATATTACATTTCATTGCTTTGCTGACGACGTACACATTTATTTGCCGTTAAGATTAGGCACAGTGTTTTTGATCAGGTTATTCACCTGTTCGTCACCTGTCCTGTTAAATACAGGATCCAGTTTAAAGTCCTGCTCTTTGTTTTTAAATCTCTTAACGGTCTAGCTCCTTCTTATCTTTCTGAGCTGTTGTCCATACATGCTACAGCCAGAACCATGAGATCCAGCACTCAGCTCATTTTATCCACTCCAAGAACAAAGTTAAAACCCGAGGAGACAGAGCATTTTCTGTGGCAGGTCCCAGACTTTCATTATATATTGTTGTTAAATGTGCTATATCAATAAATTTGACCTTGACCTAAAAGTATAAATGTAAATATACATAGTTACATTCCCCCAGTGTGTGTGTGTGTGTGTAACAGTGTGTGTGTAACAGTGTGTGTGTGTGTGTGTGTGTGTAACAGTGTGTGTGTAACAGTGTGTGTGTAACAGTGTGTGTGTGTGTGTAACAGTGTCTGTGTGTGTAACAGGTGAACAAGCAGCAGCTGGTTATAAAAACTTCATTTATTATTTTTACATTAGAACAAACAGAAGCGTGGGGGGGGGGTGTCTATCAGTCATAAATAAAGCAGAGGCTTCAACTAAATAAATACACAGCATCGGGGGGGGGGCTGTATCGGCTCCAGTGTAGTGTCTACAGCTGACGCCCCCCCCACCAACACACACAGCATCAGTCACACAAACACCACAGAAGAACAGCCCACAAACTAAAGCAGAAGTCGCAGTAGTCAAAATACAAAAAAAACCCTACAAATCCACAGAGGCCACAGCAGCTCGGGGGGGGGGGTTAAAGGAACAGTTCAACATGTCTGTGTGACATACACAGCTAAAGTACCACATGTTAATAAGCACTGGGGGGGGGGTCCAGTTATTCCAGTTTTGATGCTAAGCTAAGCTAACAACATCACCGAATAATCGATGTGGTTTATTTTGTTAAACATCTGAAACAGTGAAAATATTAAGGTTCCACAGCCTGAGATGAAATAAGTTTCTACTCATCAGTTACTAACGTGGGAAATGTTTTTCTATCATTCGGTTAATGAACTGAGCTCAGATCTCATCAAAATGTTGAACTGTTCCTTTAAGGCTCATTCTGTCAAATCCAGTATTTAATTTCCTGGAGGTAAACTGTTCAGCACCGATCAGTTAGTTTTGGTCCTTTACGTGTTTCACCGTCGTACAGACACCCGGTCTGTTCTCTGTCCACAGTCTGGATCTGATCACCGACTGACTGACGGGTTGTTATCTTCAGATCTGTGGACGTGATGTGTGACAACTTAAAATGTTCATATCTGAAACGTTCCGTTTTCTCCAGATTCACAGACGGACAGGTGAAGTTAACACAGTGACGACAAACAGTGACTAATGATCACAGACGAACAAACCTGAGAACAAACTGAAATCTGAGGAGCTGGATTTGAATTCTCTCCTGATGACAGTTATCACAACACGTCACAGACACAGGTGATGATACAGGTACGACAGGAGCAACAGTGACGTCGTATAAACGGACACAGTCAGTACTGTAACATTTGTGTTTAATAATCTAACGCCGACACTGAAAGTCGTGGTTACAACCAGCAGGCAGCTCGAATGGTGCGATGATCACTAAAGTAGGTTTTCATTCGCCAACATTTTTAAATTCTGTCACACATCACGCTCACTAATGGAAAACTACACTTCAAAGTTTAAATAAGTATTATTGTTGTTGGCAGCACCAGATAAATTTGGTCCACGTCACCGACACCGAGCTGTGCGGCCGCTCAGCTTCAGCTGCACTGTCACTAAACATTTTCACTCGTCTACATTTTTGTCCCTGAGCAAACACAAACGGCCTGATTCGATTTTTTCTGTTGTCAGTGCAAAGCTGAAGCTTTTTTAGTGGTTTTTGTTTTTCTGGATGAAAGGAAACATCAGGACTCTACTGTCTCTACTGTCCTACAGCACCACGGGCATGTCCCTGCTACATGTCCACAGTCGGTCCACAGAAATGCCCTGAACGTCAGCAGGTCGCAGGAATCTACTCCACAACTTTTCTACTTTTCTATCAACTCACAGTAGCTGCAACTTTTTTATGTTTGTAAAAGTGAAGCTCAAATCAGGTGAGAGCTCAGAGACATAACGATGAACAGGTAACGTGTGTCTCAGGTGAGCTCCAGAACTTTAACATAAATTTAATGTTTGGCTCCTGTGATATTCATGACCTCTGACCCCTGCAGTGAATGACGCTGTTGGTGAGGCGTCACTCAGACATGGTGATTGTCTGCTAGTTCAGGTTCTCAGGGGTCAGAGGTCACGAAGGAGAAACCCTGAATTTATTTCAGCACCAACTCCATCAGGAGGGAAACAACTGCAGCCTCCGGACCAATCAGAGCACAGCAGTGAGGTCACAGGGTGTGTTTGGTTCAGTGTCGGGAGCGTTTGGCGGGCGGGGCAGAGCCGCGCTCTGACAGGCCGAGTCTGTTGAGCTCCGAGTGGAAGAACTGCTGCAGGCGGAGACCAGCTTTGGCCTCGTTAGTGTGACGAGGGTTGTACTGAAGACAGTTGGAGAACATCAGCTCCACGTCAGAGACGAACTCGCCTGGAGACACAGAGACAGACGACAGTTTGAGTCACACTGGAACCAAAACGTTTTAAAAAGTTTAACTGTGTTTGTTTTTAATGAAAAAGAAACAAGACGTCAAAGCTCGTCCTTTCTCTACTGTGACACGATCGTGGGTTTGTCCTTCACAGGTTCCACGATGCTTCCGTCACCAGCGACTCGTTCTCAGTGCACCAGTGGTTTATTTCTTTTTTCTTTTCATGTTGATTTATCCTCTTCAACAACAAATACCTGTGCTCACCTACAGTCTGTTTCCTCACCTGCTGTCTGATATTCACAGTTGTTGACTTTCTCTCTGATGGTGCTCAGAGCAATCGGCTTCTTGATGATGTCGTAGTAATCAGGCACCTGCACACAGGTAGACAGACAGGTAAGCACCAGGCAGAGCAGCACGGACAGGTAGTTACACGTTTCCATCACGGTCGTGTACCTGAGTCCTGGACACTAGCTTCATGAAGGGCCAGCTGTCTTCATGTCTGACCAGCTCCACGACCAGCTGCTCGCAGGCTGACAGCTCGTGGACGCCATGGTTCCTACCAGAGGAGCGGCGGCTGGAGGAGGACGAGGAGGACGGGGGGAGGACCTGTTTGAGGGGTTTAGGAGGGGGAGCAGCATCTGGGGAAACAGCCGAGGTTACTGGTGTTACTGGCGTCTAGTTTAGAAAGACAGGACAAAGTGAAGCTTTTCACTTTTAGTCAGGTAATTAACCTGCCGGAACCAGAACGTTTACCTGTCACCAGGTGTTCACCAGATGTTGATTTTTACTGCAGTACCTTTATGTGACATTTTACATTTCACTGTTCTAACGAGCTACAAACAGAACTTCTCTGCTGACTTATCGTTTACCTGTTGATGGTCTCTTACGGGACTCCTTCTGACCAGGTGAGGTTTTGGTGTTGCTGTTTGGTGCCAGGATCTCATGGCTCAAGCGGGCGCTGGTACGACTCCCAAGGCGAGGTGGAGCTTTCCCGCCAGATGCCGCGGCCTTTTTACCTGAAGACCTGATGGAAAACGGAGGAGGTCAGTGCAGCAGAATCAGGACCACAGTAAACAGGTGAGAGGATTACAGCAGATCTTACTTGGAGGCAGATGAGTTTCTTCCTGTGGAGGTGGTATTTGTCTTGGGCGTGGCCTGCTGGCTCTTGCCTTTGGGGGCTGCAGCCTGGCTCTTCTTGGTGCTGCACAGATTAAAAGACTTTTGTTTAACACAGATATTTCTGATCTGCATGGTGGCCACAAAGGTGGAACTAAGGTAAATCTCTACGTAGAGAAGAATATTAATTAATTAATTATTGAATTTACTTTAATACTTATTATTATAGTAATAATATATAATAATTAAAGTTATTCATACTTTAATTATTATAAATAACTGTAACTTGCAGAGTCGCCAACGTGCAGACGTCCCAAACACTGATCAAACAACACATGCCGGTGTGTAAAACTTCATGTCAAACAAGTTGAATGGCTAATGACAAGCTGGGAGGACGACGAGGAGCGTCTAAGAGGCTAAGGTTAAAACAGTAAAAACATCTTTATGAACCTTTAAGCTCCACTAGAAAAACAACAAAATTCAAATTATGTTTTCGAATTTATTCATCGTCTTCAGTAAATTGTGATTTCATAACACAAAACTGCCCCTAGTGGACAAGTGTAACAAACACGTGAACCTTCAAACGTTTGCTTACGTGCAGCACAAAGAAGCAAAAGACAACACCACGCTACAACTTAAAAAACACAGCAAATTAAAAACAGACACAAACTCACATCACGCACAGGAAACAGACGTTATGAAAGTTAAAACATCCAGAATTAAATTAAACGTGTCTGGATGCTTCTTCTCAGAACCACTGTGGATCTGACCCATCTGAATTTTTTCACACTCACCTCACTACTTCCTCTTCCTCCCCTTCCTCCTCCTCCTCTTCTGACTCTTCTTCTTCCTCCTCAGACTCTTCCTCCTCCTCTTCCTCTTCGTTGTCCTCCTCCTCTTCCTCTTCTTCATCAATAGAAGATCGCTGACGAGACGGGACGCGGCTGGATCTCTGTTTGGGTCGACAGTCTGGACAGAACCAGTCTCCCTCTGGAACCGACTGAGACAAACAGAACAGAGTGGGTGAATAAACAGGAACCAAAAGACTCTGTAAGAACCTTCTCGCAAACCGTATTTTGTTTCTGTATCCACCTGGTGGCCACTGTTAAGAACTGCACTCAGCTGTAGTGAGGTGAAATGACTGACAGTGGTGAGATGTCAGTATGGTTTATTATGAGGGCAGCTAAGACAGTGGGTGTGGCTTGTTTACCTTGAGGCGGGGCCTCAGACAGTGGGTGTGGTGTCCTCGGTCACAGCTGTCACATAGCAGCATGTTGTCTGCGTCTCCTTTGCGTCTGCAGATACGACAGCGAGCATTGAGGATGGAGCGAGACCAGAGGATGCTTCGCTCCAAACTGGACAGGTGGACAAACACCTGAACACACATAACAACAACATCAACACGTGACACACATCATAAATCAGCATGTTGGTTCTGTCCAATATGTTCAACATTACATCCAGCTGCAACACATCTGCATGATGACTTTAAACGATAGTTTCTGGGTTATGTGATGTTTTCCTGACCTGAGACAGACTGGAGCAGGACTGCAGAGACTCCCTCCATCGCTCCAACACTGTCTTCACGACCCGACCGCTGTCGCTGCCGTCTGACAGAGACACAAAGAGTTGAAAGTGATTGTTAAACGGTGAACAGGCTCCTGATGGTCAGATCAGTGCATCTCTACTCTTACAGGAAGTCGTACCATCACTGGCCTGGTCTTCATCCTTGTTCTTGTTCTTCTTCGTCTTCTTATCTTTCTTTGAGTCTTCGTCACCTGCAGAGAGACGAGCAGGTTGAATTACATGTTTGAGTGAGGTGCAGACAGACAGAATCTGGACCTTTAATCTGACCCATTCAGAACCTCCCAGAAATTTAATGATTGTTCCAGACGTTTCCAAGCCTGGAGACAGACTCACCCAGTGGACCTTTCAGGAAGCGTCTCTCGATGCCTTGCTCAATGTGAGCGAGAGCCTGAGCCAGGATTCGTACTGCGCTGCTGATCACCTGAGGCGTCCCGCTGCCGCTGGTTCCACAGGCGGCCACGCTGTCCGACTTCAGGTCCTGCAGCCTGACACACACAAATCAACCATTTTATGCTGTATGAAAAGCAAACAAGACAAATGCGCTGTGGTCAGTTTGTTAGGAAGAGACACTTCCTGTGACCTGGAATCACGGAATTAACTTCCACTGTTCTGCAGATGACACAGAGCTTTACGTCCCTGTGAAGGCCGATGACCCTTCTGAGTCCCCTTTGTCTGGTTTGAAAATCTGGATGTCCCATAATTTTCTGCTCTTAAATTCAGATAAAACTGAGCTGACACCGTCACATGTTCGATCAGTTAACCTAGCTGCGTACCTGTCTCTGGCTCTCAGGTGGTTGGAGTCCACCTCCATGGCCTCCACTCGTCCGTTCATCCCTCCATTTTCTCTGCCATCTGAACTCAGCAGCTCGTAGTTTCCTGCTTCCAACGCAGAGCGCCACACCTGTCTGTCCATCACCTGGACACAGAGAGACAGACAGGTGAGGCAGAGTTTACCTGCTGTGTCTGGTTCTCTGTCTTCATCAGCAGCTGTGTGTACCTTCAGAGTTCCCAGAGTTCCCTGGTGGATTCGGTCCTCGATGTCCAGCAGCAGGTCTCTCAGTCTCATCTCCATCAGAGTCTCAGCTGCAGCAGTGCATTCTGGGACGGATCTGGATGACTCTGGATTATCTGAACAAACAGAACAGGTGTGTCAGATGTGTGATTTCTGTATGATTAGTTCACAGGTGTTTGCACAGCTGCTTGCACAGCTGCTCACATGTACCAGTATATGTGAACTGTGTGGATTTACAGTGTAGTTAAGCGTGATTATCTATGTCCTAGGGCTGGGCGATATATTGATATTTTAAAATTATCAATATAATTCTAAATGAGATATAAAATGAATCAATGCCGTGAAGACGCCTCAACCCCCTGCCCCGAAACAAACCACACTACAAAACTCTTACACTCGCGAAAAAGCGAGAGGTGGAACATTACCAAAGCAGTAGCTTATCATATCGCTAAAGACATGGTCGCTACCTTAACAGTGGAACAACGCAGCTTTATACGGTGCATAAAAGGGCACTTTATTTTTTTAATAACTCTTAATTGATTAATCAGCAATGCAGCTTTTTTTTGACAAAACCTATTTCATATGTGCCAAATTTGTCTAAACTGCCAATAGTTTGTCATACATTAATAAAATACCTGTGACATTTAGAACATGTACATTTGTCCCATAGATGTCTTTTTGTAATTACTTTATGGGATCAAAAAATATCAAGATATATATCGTATATCGCCATTCAGCTTAAAAATATCGAGATATGAGTATTGGTCCATATCGCTCAGCCCTACTATGTCCTGTATCTCTACGTTTACAGAGGTACATACAGGTGTGTATTTACCTGTGTGTCTGTACTTGCTCCTGTCACAGTTCTGCAGCACCTGTTGCAGCCTCTCTCGCTCCTGCAGCAGCCCCTCCTTCAGGCTGCTCTCTCTGTGGCCGCGGGGGTTCAGAGCCTCCATCAGTTGATCCACCTCCTCCATCGAGCTGTAGAAGGACCACTGGTTGGGGCGGTTGACGGGCGGCCCACAGGCGTGGAGGGGGGCGGGGCTCGAGCCAACACTGTCCAGGATGAAGGTTTAATCATGATTTAAAATCTCTCTGAACTTGATAACTCCTCATATTTCACCAACACTATGGAATAAAACTGTGACCCACCTTCCCTCAGCTGGCTCCTCCTTGGCGACCTCCTCGTCCTCCATCTTGGTCATGGTGGCCTCCTGTTCAGGTTTCGGGTTTGGCTGCAGCATGTCCTCCGTGAGGCCGAAGCAGTCGTCCTCCACAAACAGAGCGCAGGCTGAGGGGAGGAGCCAGTACCTGCGGTACAGACGGTCTCTGCCCAGAGGCAGCAGGCAGGTGCAGGCCGCCGCCTTCTGGATCCGCTCCTGCAGCTCTCGAACCTGCAGGATGAACAGGTCAGTCTAAAGCTGTTACCATGTTTGTGTTCTGTGGTTTTGTGACTAAAGACACGAACATGTGACACTGAGAGGAACTGAAAACATGTGATGCTGAAACCAACATGACATGAAACATGACAAGCAGCAACAAAATCAACTCATTTATCAGAACAAATGGTTTAAAATAAAAACTACAGGATAATAATGACACTGGTGCAACATTCAATTATAATCTTCAATCTTTGTTATATTCCTCAGTTCAAAGTGACGTCTTGTGTTATAAATAACAGTTCAATATGAGCTGGAATCAGCTGCAGACTCAGCAGCTCCAGTGTCGGTGGTTCTGACCTTCTCCTGCTCCTTCTCCAGCTCCTCTGCTGTCAGGCTGGTGGGGGGGCAGAATGAGGGTTTGGGCTCAGATGTCATCTGTTGCTGCTCTTTTTCTTTCTGGTCAACTTTAGCTGCAGGAGAGACTAACCTCAGACTCAGAAGTATCACAAACATTTTACATCTCTACAGCTTCAGTTTCTGCTCTTTGCTGCTTTAAGCTGCTGCTGAGGTTTTAATGCCGATATTCACGTTTCACTTCACGCCCCAAGACTTTACAATAATGAATTAAATAAATTTATGTGAAGCTGAAGACAACAACAGCAAAGTTAAGTAATAGATCATTTAGAGATCTGTCCACCCCCCCACTGACTGTCACAACAGCTGCTGATTAATTTTGGTTTGATCAACTAATTGTTAAACAAACTAAAACCCAGTGGACTCCACTGAGTTATATTTGTTTTATATTTAGTTTTAAAGAACAAGATTTTTTTTACTGGAAGCAGAAAATGTAAGTTTTTGTTATTTGTTGCTGTAGTTTTGTATTTATAATAATTTATATGTAACATGAACATGATGATGATGATGAACTGAGGAGAACAAGCAGCTGAGGTGCTGAGTAAAGTGCTGCTGATGATCCGTACAACATGTTTTAATTCTGACCTGCAGGACTCAGCTGCTCCGTTTTCTTTTTTCTGTTCACCATCGTCTTGTTGCTGGATGAAGAGTTCTGCTCGTCCTCATCCTCAGTGTACTGCTCTGCTGGAGTCTCACTGCAGACAGAAACAACATGTTTCTACGGGTTCATTAGGTGAAAGGTGTTTAGTGACGTTTATCTCACATTTTAACTCTTCACAGTTTCACATATCAACAATTACCAATAATAAAAACACAGCTCTGACCTGTTTGTTTGGATTCTCCCCTTCATCTCCTGCTCCTTCAGCCTCTGCTCCTGCTCCCTCAGCCTCTGCTCCTGCTCCCTCAGCTTCTCCTCTTTACGAAGACGAACCCTAAATAAGAGGAGACGACATGGGGGGGCACCTGTGAAGTATCTTTGACTGACTGCAGTCTGTGATGTCTGTGTGCTGTAGATATACACCTGCAGTTTATACACAGTTAGGTTCAAAAGTAATGGGATGAGTATGTGTGTGTGCAAATGTCTGTAATTCCTGAACCCGTGTGTGTGGCGTGCGTCTACCTGTGCGCGGCCTCCTCTCTCTCTCTGCGGTGTTGTTCGGCTCTGATCTCTCTCAGCTCCTGTCTGGCCGCTCTCTGCTCCTCCACACAGTCTTCGATCAGATCTCTGCTGGACGCCAACGTCAGCAGCTTCCCCACCAGAGCCTGCAGGATCCTCAGCTTCTCCCCTACACACACACACACACACACATCAATAAATGATCAATATCGATCAACACACCCTCCTACAATCAGTATGGATCAGTATTTGTTTAAACTGATTCATGTTTTTGTCAGCTCTTGACGACAGGCTCTGATTGGTCAGCAGCTCACCTGGCGTCAGGTCGTACACTGCCGTACACGACAGCCTCTTCAGCAGCGCCGGCTCGGACAATCGCAGCTCCACACACGGGTCGTCCATCAGGGTGAACCCGCCCTGCTTCTGGTAGCGGAACTTGGCATTGCACTGGTTACAGTCGGCGCCAGACGCCAGGATGTGCAGCCGCAGAATTTCTGACAGCGTGCAGCTGTCGAGGTCCAACTGCTTCAGGCTGCTGCCCTGATACAGCTGAGGCCAGGCGGCAGCCAACGAGGCCACGGCGCTCAGAGCCGAGTGGGTCGGGTTAGAGTCGTCGTCCAGAGCCTCGGTCAGGTCTGTGCACAAAACACACACAGACACACAAAATATATATATGTATCTTCATATGAACCAGTTTTTTTAAACCATCGATGTGAGGACGCTGCTGCTGGTCCTCACTGGGCTGTCTGAGAGTTCAGGTTAGGATCAGGTTTTAGGTTCAGGGTAGAAACTGCATTTAGTCAGTGATGGTCCTCATAAGTCTAGAAAGAGACATGTTTGCCTCTGACCTTCAGCCTGGTCTTTAGCCACCTCCTCCTGCTCCTCGTCCAGAGCCTGAAAAATGGCCGACAAGAAGAAGAACAGCAGCTCGCACAGAGGACCTTCAGGATCAGAACCCACCAGAGCCTCCTCGAGAACCTCTGTGGAGAAATAGAGCATCTGTTAGACCTGACAACAACAGTCAGAACCACAACCTCCAGAACCTCTGGAGAGACAGAACATCTGTAATAATCAACAATTTCTGTTAAAACGGCACAATCTCTAGGACCTATGTGGAGAGGAAGAACCTATTAGAACCTCTAAAAGAACCTCTGTTAAAACATGAAAAAACAGATCCTGTTCTAAACTCTAAACCTTTGTTTTAATCTATATGAACTGAATCAAACAGAACCTAAAGAAACTTCAGAACACGGGAGAGTTTTTAGGGATGATGTTCTAACCCAGAGAGATTCCATCGGGGAACTCGTCCTTCAGGTCAAAGACCTCCCCGAAGGCCCGCAGGAACTCCAGAACCATCAGAGCTTCTCCAAAAAGCTCTGCCGGAAGACGGGTTCTCACTGGAACCGGAGCAGGCAGCTCCTGAAAGAACCAACACACAACACAGGCCCTGGTTCACTAAAGTGCTGCTTGTTTTTAGCCAAGTCGTTCTGCGTTCACACCGTCATGTGTCCAGATACAACATGGTTCTGTTTAGAACATTTGATTGTAATATTATTTATTATATTTTGTTACAGCATGAAACTAGAACCAGATGAGATAAAGAACATGGAACCACTGATCCAGAGGAGATTAACAACATCAACACTGATGTTAATGTTACAGGACTAACGTTAAAATAAACATTAAAATTGTATTTAAGACATTTTTACACCTAAAGAACAAAAGATTGTTGGTTTAAAGACGTTTTAATAATGCACAGACTGGTGGTGCATTCACTGACCTTCAGGTCCTCACACTCCATGTCCTCTCTGGGTTTGTTCCACAGTTTCAGCCGCTCAGCGTATTTCTTCTTCTCCTCCTTCAGCTTCTCTCGTTCCTGTGAATCAGATTCATCACGTTAACACTTTGATTTTACTTTGTTCAGACGCAGGAAGATCTGAAAACTCACCCTCTCCTTCTCCAGCTTCCTCAGCTCCTTCTCCTCCCTCCTCCTCTGCTTCTCCTCCTCAAACCTCCTCCTCTGCTCCTCCTTCATCTTCTCCTTGTCCTCCTTCTCCCTCCTCTTGGCCTCCTGCACCTCCTCCTTCTCCCTCTTCAGCCGAGCTTTGTCCTGAGCTGCAGCGGCCATCTCCTCCCTCTGCTGCAGCAGCTTCAGCTTCTCCTCTGCCGCCTTCAGCAACGACGAACTCGCCTGAAAACACATCACGTTTTACTCCTCATGCGTTTCACTGATTAGAAACACGTCACACATCTTCAGCAGCATTCACGTGTTACACTTCTCTTTGTGTTCACTAACACAAACTGAACACAAACAGAAGTGTAGAGACACAAACACGAGTCCTTCCACAGTTTGAATTTATAAAAATTAAAGTAATTCCAGACGAGTCGTCAGTGTTCGTCTCCTCTGCTGCAGTAAAAACTATTCACACTGATTTGCATGATGTTTAACAGCTCTAACAGAATATGCTGCAGGAAAAACATTCAGCCAATCACAGCTGCTGCTCTCACCTGTCCAGGTGAGCCACGCCCCCCACCTTTAGAGGGGGGGCTGAAGGGAAACAGGGGCGGCTCATCAGGGAAGAACTGGGAGAAGGTCTGTTCAGACAGCCGGTACTTGGCCACCGTGGAAGACTGAAACAGGAAGAGACAACGTTAACAGTCATGTGGTTAGTAACACACAGCAGACAGCAGGGGGTTGTGGGTAATGTAGTCCTCACCTTGAGTGTGATGGTCCCATTCTGAGGTTCACAGTGTTGTTTGAAGAGCAGCTTCAGTCTCTCTCTGGACAGAGTCGTCTTCCTACGACTGATCAGATCAGTGAGAGATTAATGTAGGACTGTAATTATTATTAATTTATTAGATAATTATTTTTCTCTATTAATAATTTGGTGAGAGGATTGAATGCCTTGATTTGTCAAACCAATTCAATGATTTACACTGAATAAAAGCAGGTGATTAATGATGAGCGTTTGGTGATTTAAATATTTCTACATGTGCATCTGTAATTCTGATACCAAAGTAATAATTACAGTTCCAGTGGCTTTGCGGATGTCCCTGATGTACCTGAATGCAGCACACTTGAGCAGCAGTTCTAACGCAACAACGGACAATTGTTACTAACACCTGCCCACAAGAAAAACCTTTTTCAAAAAATATCCATTTTCAGATTTGTCACGATTCCAGAACTGTTACACACAGACACAGACACACACACAGTATGATGAGGTCCTAGCATCTGCAGGTGAAGCTTCTCACCTGATTTGATTGGCTTTGACAGTGAACGGCTCACTGTGTTCCTCCTTCATCATCCTCACTGTGTATTTAAACACTGACGGACTCAGAGGCTTCTTCGTCTTCCTGCTGACACACAAACACACACAGACCTGTACCACTGCAGGTTCTGACCCCTTCAACCTTTGACCCAAAACCCAGGTGACCTCTGACCTACTGACCGGTTGACCCGTGCTGTGGGACTCTGGAACGCGCTGCTCTCATCGTCGCTGTCACTGATGACAATGGTGTCGCCGTCTGTTGGCTTGGCGTGGCCGTTGGCGTTCGGCGCTCCATTGGCGCTGGAATGAGGCGAGTGCACCTGCAGGATCTCACACACCGGTCTACAACACACACACACACACACAGAGGGTGGCAGCAGGCAGAAAGTTAGCAGACTGTGAAACATCAACATGAGAACTGTTCACATTCAATCCACAACCTGAAGAGGTCTCACTTCTCCTGTTTTTCAGGACATTTTAGTTATGAATATGTTCCTGTACAAGGCCTGAGAAGTGATTATAATAATAATAACTTGTATAACTGAGACACTCAACAGCTGGTAGGTGGAGCTCTTTATAGTTTTAAGAAAAATATTTTCTGTGATGAAAAGAACCTTATTTATTCTTCCAGTTTACTTTATTGTCCCACAGTGATCCTAGATGCTGCATTTTTGTGTCTCAGCTGCTGTTTGTCTGTCGTAACATCATTAACAGATGCAGATACAAAGACAGTTAACAACTGTAAAGATGCACAGCAGCAGATTTATGTTTGTAATTAAGGAGCCACCGTTTCATCCAGCACCCTGAAAAATCCAGCACCGACTGTTCTCTGAATAACTCTTTATTCTCTTTAACCCATGGCTCAGACTGATGGTTCCCTCTCCTCGGTACCTCGCTCCGTTGCGTCCTGTGATGTCCACGGTCTCTCCAGGGAAGAACCGGTCTTTGGCAAAGGTGTAGACGTCCTCGCAGAGCTCCGTCAGTCTGCAGCGTCGGCTCAGAGCGGCCAGGTGGAGCAGAGGCACCACCAGACACTGAGGGAAACTCTGCAGACTCTGCTTTGCCCGCCGCTCGCTCTCCACCGCCTCCAGGTACGTCAGGCCGGCTCGACCCGTCAGAGCACAGCTCCACACCAGACTGTTGCACAGGATGGTTCTTTCGAAGAACTCACTGAGGAAGAGGATAACACGGGTCGTGTTAGTGTCTCTGAAGATGAATCAAACAAAAACTGTTAACGATCAAACATGTTGTGTCAGCTGCAACATGAAGATTTTAACACGTTTCTCAGGTTGTGACTGAAAACAGAAACGTTTCCTCACTTGGCGTCTACGACACAAGACAAATATAAACATTACTGTATCATAAATAGTATAAAATTTTTACAATTATATAACTGACAATAAAACTTTATGGTTATAGATTATTCTGTCAAATAGTTGTTTACAAACTAGTTTAATTATTTATCTACAACATTATAATAAAAATGATAATAGAATCACAAGTATTGATTGATTGACTTGATTATTGGTTGGCCAGCCCTTGTTTACTCAAAATAAATAAATCTTACTCCTGGATTAATAAAGTTACTTGAATGTTAAACTTTTGACCATCATCATAATTAATAGTTGCCACTGAACATCTTTTTTTGATAACCATGAGCTGGAGAACAGACATCATCATAATCAGTTCTTACACCTCTGTATCATCATCATCTTCATCACCTCATTTAATCCAGATTAGATTTATTTATTCTTACTGATGAGGTCACTTTCCTTTCTTTAACAAAACAAAAACATTTACTTCAGGGATTAATAAAGTTATTTGAATGTTGAACTGATTTCTTATGTAAGTGATGAGGGAGAACATGATAAATTATTCCACAGTGTGTCTGTGGTTAATAAAATCAGTCTGTAGTCCGATATATGAAACTCATATCTTTGTAGTTTTCCTTTTTACTCAGCCCCTGTAGAGAATTCAGTGCTTTAAAGACTAACTGTGGAAGCTCTGTGACTGGTGAAGCCTCAGATTTCAAATAAACAGCGGATTTTCTCCAACATTAAAGATAAATTAAAGTTTATCTATTTAAACACCAGTATGAACAGGTCACAACAAACAAAACCAGTTTCGCTGTTTATATTAGCTCCTGACTGTTGTTTTCAGACACACTAGAAAAAATGGTGAACGTGTCCTTTAACATGACTCCACCTGCTCCCGAGTCTTGGGAACTAACGTTAACTTAATAACCCAGGTCCAACATGTCACCAGGCCCGTTCACACTCAGCTAACAGGCTAAAACTAGCTGCGCTAACCTTAACCTACTGACAGCATCACTGTTAGCAACGCAGCTAACCAACTTTAGCTGTTAGCTAACTTAGCTAGCATTACACCTGCCCCCCACAAAGTGGCCGGTCTAACACCACCAGGTGTTTCCACCTGTCTCCTACCTGTGCGGGGAGACTTTTAACTTTTAATGAGCTCAGATAAAAAGTAATTTTCAT
This sequence comes from Sandelia bainsii, assembly GCA_032362345.1. Classification (NCBI taxonomy): domain Eukaryota; kingdom Metazoa; phylum Chordata; class Actinopteri; order Anabantiformes; family Anabantidae; genus Sandelia; species Sandelia bainsii. The sequence continues at coordinate 456,488 of JAUMHL010000015.1, forward strand.
TGTGAGTAAAGTTTTGTTTGCTTGTCTGGAAGTTTGCCAACGGACCAACTGTCAGTCATTCGCCGGGACGTCCCTCAAACTTCAGTCCGGCGGCTCTAACGGCGCCTTCACCGGCACACAGGTGAGACAGGTGAGCCCACGGGCACTTACTCGTATGTCCTGAAGACTTCGTGTGTGATTTTACAGAGAAAAACCTCCTCGTCCGGCCGCAGGTCCGCCGGAGGTTTCTGCCGGATGAAGGCTTTTCTGTGGAGAAGCGGCATCTCTCAGCTCCGCTTCCACCGGCCGCACTCTGAAAGACAACAAAAAGGAGGGAAACCGGGTCACAAACACCGAATATCACGCACAAAGTCCCGTCAACACATGTCAAACTCGACCCCCACGTTAAAGCCGGGGTCCTGGAGCTAAAGCAGCGGAGGAGAGACCGAGCAGACGGAGTGAGGAGCAGGAGAGCGGGTCTTTTGTTAGACGATAATCTGCCCACATGGAAGTGTGCTCCTCACCGTCCGAGCGACACATTCAGAGTCCCGGGAAGACCCAGAACACACAAACACACCGAGCACGACCCGCCAGAACCCGGCAGAACACAGCACCAACTGGTTTCAGGTGGTTATTTACCGAGTTATGTAACGATGAGGCGATAATCCGCGGTACAAAGTGAAGAAGTCCGCGGACTGAAAGCTGCTCACTGGCGGCTTGTTGACCAAGTTTTACTCCACTTCACGGACCCCACATGAAGCTCGGACATTTCAGTGTTCCCGTCACTTCTGCTTTTTCAGTCACATCAACACAACATTTCATGTCAGTGTGAATCTGTCCGGTCACAGTACTGCTAAAATAATTATTCTATTACTCACATGCAGTAATGAAAGTAACTAAATACTTTTACTCAAGTATCGCACTTCACTTCTGCATTTTTACTACATTTTTCAGACAGCTGTAGTAGATTCAGTAGTATTTAGATATTTTAGTAAAAGTACTACTGTCACTGTTTACTCCATTAAAGTCCTGCAATTAATATCGTACTTAAATAAAAGTATTAATTAACATAGAAAATACTCAAGTAAAGTACAAGTACCTCAGATTTGTTTTTATGTAAATGTACTTGGTCCCACGCCTCCACTGCAAATTAATATAATTTTATATAATTATATAATATATAATTAATATAATCAACAAATAAATTATTAATCATAGTTTAACATAAAAATAATGTTTGTACTTATCTCAGTTTTTTTTCCAGCTGCATCATTTAAGTTATTAAAAATGCATTAATAAGTAAGTAATTATGTGAAATTAGACATTCTACATAATGAGTACTTTTACTTTTAGTACTTCAGGTATGTTTTGTTTTATACTTCACTGAGTCATATTTTAAAACTGGAGTATTTCTACACTGTAATAATGATACTTCTACTTATGTTAAACATCACAGTATTGTTTCCTTCGTGTTGCTTCATCTAATATTAAAAAACATACAACAAAAGAACGTTATATAAAAGTGTTATATACGTTATATATAAGTGTTAATGTTACATAAAAGTCGTAAACATCTTTAAATGTCTCGTTGTCACACGAACAGTCGGAAACTAAAGAAATTCACTTTACTGTGATAAAATAGGGAGAAATACGGAACAACACTGTTTAATGTAACTGTTCGAGTTAATTCTGTTCCAGTGAGAAACGATGTGAAACGTTCTTCAGAGTTTAGTTTAATAATCTCTTTAGACACAGGTGATGCGTTGTACCTGAATGTACCACACTGTGGGCGGGGTTTCATTGTCGTCTGCAGCGGCGATTGGTCGGCCGTGCTGCTTCTCCTCCGCTCTCAGCCAATAGTTGCGGTGGAAACAGTCCCGCTGTGTTGTGAAAGAAACTGAACCGCGACGAGGAAGCGGGTCGGTGACGTCACAGGTGTGAACCACAGGAAGCGGTGACGGGTGATGATGGAAAGTGAGTGACAGCAGGAGGTGATGTCATCAGAAGAAACTGGATTTCTTAGTCAGAATTAATCCGCATTAAGAAGATAATGATCCCGAATCTCATCCAGGTGATTTGGTTCTTTAAACACAGACTTGTAAGTTTTTTATTATTATTGGATCTAAAAAAGATCCAATAAAGATCCAACAAATATAAATCTGATATTTGACATTTCTGTTTAGTAATAAGAAATAAAAACATTTTATTTTAATTTATCACGTGACGTTAAAACTGCAACAAGAGAAAAAGACAAAAAAACTGAGAATTTGTTTTTATTTCTAAAATGGGACAAACCTGAGAAAACAGTTTCCATGACAACACGGCGACCAGGATTCTGATTCTGAGTCTGTAGAACCCTGGTCCAGACCAGTTCAGACCACCAGGAATTAAACCAGTTTGAAATGAGCTTCAAAACCAGTACTGAGAAGTTGAAGATCAGTCCAGATGAGGTCATGCTAGTGCGGGAAACTCCAGACCAGTTCAGGAAAGTCCAGACCAGGAGTCAGACAAGTGCATAAATCAGACCAGTCCATGAACAGTCCAATAAGGATATTCCAGACTTGCTCATCAGGTCAAACCAGATCAAGAATCAGACCAGTCAAAACTACTTCACATCAGATTATTTCAGACTGGTACGTACCAGTCCGGATCAACCCAAACCAGTTCAAACCAGAATCTGACTGCTGAGTCCAGATCAGTTCCTGACAAGTTCAGATCACTTCCAAATCTGTCCCGACTGGTTCAAGTACCAGTCCAGAATAAAGCAAACCAGTTCATGCTAATGGAGATCAGTCCAGACCAGTTCACATGACCTGGTACAGGTGGATCTGTCTGAGGGCCTCGGGGTCTGTGTCTCTGCCCAAGTAAACGTCATAGTCCACAGGAAGTTCCTTCACCCAGCCGGGCTGCAGCGCCTCCTGCTGGACACAACCTAATTGCAGTTACAGAAGAAGAACTCCACATCCCAGAATTCATTTCTCTGACAAACTTTACCTGCAGAGCGTCCAGACTCTCCTGAAGACTGGGAACAGTCACCAACAGAGACCCAGACTTCCTGAAGGTCTGCATGATGAACCTCCACGCTCTGAACGCACACACACAGAAAGAGAGACAGACACACACAGTCATTATGTGTGTAGCTGTTCAGCACTATTACTGATCATTTGCTCCTCAAACTTTCAAATGTCATTTTGTCTGTTTATCTGTGTGTACTTTACTCGCGTGTATTTGTGTGTATTCTGTGCGTCCTCACCTCACTTGCTCACTGGGTTCCATGAAGAACTCGAACACGTTGTTCATGATCAGAACGTCTGCGTTCTGCAGCAGAACGTCCTGCGTGCAGACATCAGCGTGGAGAACCTGAGGAACAGAGTCTACTCATCAGAACCTGGTTCTACTGAGTTCTACTGTTGGTGTCTGGACTTTACACTGATGTCTGTGAAGATTCTCAGTCATCCAGGTCATGGTTATCCCAAAAAAGGTTATTCAGCGGTAACTGGACTTGTTTTAGTTCCTTGACTACGTTTCACCCTCCCTTCCAGAGGGCTTTCTTAATTCTGACTGACTGGTAGAAGTAGCACGTTTATAAACCCTGTGGAGTCCTCAAGTCGTTAGTACTTGGTGGTCACCTGTGGGTTGTCCTTCCCCCTGGCTTTCA
>JAUMHL010000015.1:469735-507133 GCA_032362345.1 Sandelia bainsii
CTGGGACTGAGAATCGAACCGCTCACCCTTGGGTTGGAGGACGACTGCTCTACCCACTGAGCTATCATGCCGCCCCTAAAGGAGGTTTTTTTGTCACTAAATGTACACTTATGAATAAAGAATTTTCCATAAATTATAAGTAAGTTCAAAATGAAAAGAATATCACTATTTGAATCAACAAAACCAAACAAGACATTTTCAAAACCAAAACTTTGAACATAAACACATTTCAAAACCAAATGACACAAATCTTCTGGGAGTCGTCTACAGAATGAGCATGTCATTTCTATATCTGGATTAAATAGTTAAATATACTTTTGTAGGGTAAAAACTATTATTATAGATTATTTTGAATGACATTTCCTTAACTTTATTTCTTAAAATAAATTTATTAGGAATACTCCAAATTCTTTTCCACTTTAGTCCATTGATATAGTTATTCCAAAAAATGACAGCAGTAGGGTTTGAAGTGAGCTCTCTTTGAAATAGAGCTCTTATATTCTTATTATTACTCTTTTTCAAGCTTGAAGGGAAGCAATTTTTCCTATGTGTGTTAGAGATCAAGACAAGGTGATCTAACAGGTAAGTTTATTGTACCCTTAAGAAGCATCATTACCCCATCAGGAATAGCATCTCTAACAACATTAAATTCTCTTTGTGAACAAGAAAGTTTAAAAGTGGATAGAAACTTGTAGTACTTTAAAGAACCATTTGAATTGACAAGTTGTTCGACTGGGAGAATATTATTGTTAAACCATTGTGGATAGAACAGAGATTTGTTTTTGTAAGTCAACTTGTGGTTTTGCGCTGCAAGGTTCTCCTATACTTTGTATCTGAGGGGGTTCCAGTGCGCATGCACCACTTATAACTTTTTAATGCGTTCCAAGTGGGGGGAGATTTAGTAAAACGGCATTTATGTATAACATTTTTTGTAATAAGAATATTATTAGTTATGAATATGAAATGAGTGTTAGAGTGCTAGTTTTACATCATTGGAAGAGAAGAGGTCTACATAGGAATCTAGAGATCAGCCATTCATGTATTGATTTCCAAAGAGTTTGAATCACGTTGCAGTAGTAAAACAAGTGCTCTGTTAATTCGTCTTCTATTTTACACAGGTGACATTTGTCTACATCAAATTTAAATTTGGAGCTAACAAACTCGTTTGAAGGGTAGATGTAATTTATTGGTTAAAAATGAATTTCATGAACCACTTATAGCGAGTCTATAAAGTCTATAGTAAAGATTTTTGCGCCCCAGAGGAACAGGAAAAACGTGACATGACCGTTCAGTCGCGGTAAACGAGTAGTTTAAACTACATTTGAAGGAAGATAATACACGGTTCTCACTGACTGTATAATATATAGTTTGTTTATATAAATTTTCATGTTTTTGTAAAATTATTTTATATTCCTGTCTTCTTCTTCTTCTTCATGTGAGACAGGTTTGGCGGCGCCCAGCGCCCTCTACTGACGGGCCGCCACTGCACGAAACTATTTTTTCCCCAAACTTTATTTAATATAATATGTACAGTCAAACAAGGGCAAAATATCCAGTTAAATAGACAATGTCATAATCATGCAGGTTGAACAATATATATACATCAATAGTATTTCTAAACAAACATGTCTAAGAAACCAAGAAACAAAAACAAAATAAAATAAGTAAATAAAAAGGGGCAGAAAATGCATCAAATTAAATCAAAATTGTCAAATAATGTGAATAATTTATGGGCCGATTCGTGTTCAACTAACATCAGTGACTTGCCACTGCACGAAACTATAACTGAACCGAAACATCAACTTTAGAGACAGTTTGTAGGTTCTCTCCTGTTGCTATTGCTAAAGCTACGACGCTAACCAGCTAATTAGTTTAGCTTAGCTTAGCTAGCAGCGATGGAGGAGCTGTTAGTGATCTGTGGAGGAAACATGGAGGAAACATGGAGGACAGGAGACGACAGGAGACGACAGGAGACGACGCTTCACCTCAGGTAATGTGAGTGAAATATATTTACTGTGTCTTCGTGTCTTACTAATGTTATAATGTCCTGTTATGGTTGTGTTGTTGCTGATTTTACGGATGTTTGTTGTTAGCTGTAGTTTTACAGAGCTCAGTGTTTCTGAGACAGGAACAAACAGACTGAGAATTTATTTAAACGTAATGTGAGTTTTTTCCTGAGTTCAGTTTTTACCTGTCCCAGCAGGTAACGTTAGCTTTCCTCACTGTGTTTTTACTTTGACTTTTACTTTGACTCTGTGATTATAACTGGGAATAAATATTTTACATGACATTTTCTCCTTCTGCTCTGTAACTTATAACGTTTGTTCATCACGTTTTTCAAGAACTTAAACAAGTCCAGTTACCACTGAACAGCATATTTTAAGGCCTTGTTTGTCTTTTTGGGAAACTTTAATGTGTGATTCAGTTGATATCAGTCTGATTCCGTTTTTTCCTGCAGGGGGCACAAAAAGCTCACAAACCAGAATCAAACTTTCTGTGAACTACACTTTCTAAACTTCTACATTTATGTCACCAGCATCAAACTCTACACTGATTAAAATACTCTGTTTTCTTAAGTAACAGATCATATACTTTATTACTTGAGTAGAAAATGAAAGGGTACCTTTACTTGTAGGGGAGTATTTTTCTGGGTAAGTACTTTACTCGAGTATTGAGTTTGTGTACTTTCTACACGTCTGGAACAGAGTACCGCATGTGTTCCTCAGTGACGATATCAGAAACATCAGAGCTGGAAAAATCAGTTTCTTCCCTCATTGGAAAACTGCCTGAAGAAAAGTTTTATAGTTTAAATGTGTTTTCTTGTTAATGCATCTGAATCCTTTTCAGATGAGGAGAGTTTCCCTCACAGAATGACTCTCCACACGTCTACAGGTGGGGATACACGGTCCAGTTTGACTGGTCCAGACAACAGAACTCTGAGTCATTAAGTTCCCACATTTCCTGAAGGCTTCATGGTCTCAGTCTGCAGTTTGTAGCTCTGCTACAAGACGGCCCAAAGTCTGAAACTGTAACGCTGTGACATGATTGGTTGTTTCATCACACTGCTGCTGTAATCAGAGACTGGCTGTTCATCTCTTTCTCAGGGTGAAGACAGAACATGTTGTGTGTCTGTCAGTGTTTCACACAGGCTGACATCAACAAATATTCATGGAGCTGTAGTAATTTATCTACATATAAAATAATATATATAAAATACTCAACAACACTTGGTGTGTGACAGTGACATTAACTTATAGATCATCAGTAGTGAGTTAATCTGTTGACGTGAGATCATTTATTTCATGTTTATTTTTGTGTATTCAGTATTTGTAGGTGTATAGTCACAAAACTACAGTATTCACCTTTTGTTGTGTGATTGAATGATTAATATAGTTCTGGATCAAATATAAATGAAATATCTACATTTATGTTTTTTATCATTGGAGCAGCAAATAAAAACCCAAATAACATTTGCATTAAAATCTCTTGGTGTGTAAGGAGTTTTTTTTTTTCTGATGATTTGTGTTCAGGTAACTTTCCTCAGACTCCGCCCCTTTGATGCTTGTTGTTAAATCGTGTGTTTGCCTCCTTGTCAAACACACTGTTTTTGTAAAGTGTTTGGAGTACGTTCTGGTGATCTGAGCCTGTTATAATTAACTGGCTCGTTAGCTCCCACCTTTTTACTGAAGCTGCTTAAACTGGAACAGGTCGTCATGACAACAGCACCCTCCCCACACACCTGTACTTAAAGTTGGATACGAATCGACAGCGACATGGTGAAGAACATCGATCTGTCACATGCAGCCGCTGCTCTTTCTGCTCTTCTGCTGGGAACAGGAAAGTCGCCCCGAGCAGAGCGTCGATGAATAAAAGATGTTTTATTCTGGTGAACCTCAAACTTATAATGGAAGCATGTTACACCCCCCCCGTTCCCTCAGACGCTGTGGCCTCGAGACCGGCGCCAGCGTTTTCCCTGCTCCTCATGAATAAAATAAAAGCCCTGAGGTTGAAGGCAGGTAACAAAGCGGCTCTAGTTTCTAATTCAGAACCATTTTCACATTTATGTTTTTTACAGGTGATCACGACTCCGGAGACAAAACCTCCTCGAGCTGAAACAAAGCAGCCGGATCAAAGGCAGCACCACCCTCAATAAGTTGGAGGACGTGGAGGGAGGAGAAGAGACGAGGAGACAGACTTTCATGTTTGATACTGAGGGACGTCAGCAGCTCATTCATCAAAGCAGCAGCAGAGAGCAGAGTGGTTGATGCTTCATTTCCCAGAGCAGGTAAAAAAGCTCCAGGACACTTTGGTACAAGCACCAATAATAAATCACAAACACACAGTGGTTGTCAGTGTCTGGTCTCACGTCAGTGTCTAGTTCTGGGAGTGTTGTGTATTTTATAGATGGAACATGTCAGGGTTCACTACATCACAATATGTTGCTGGTTTGGTGATGTTAAACCAATTCTTCACCTTTTTATCTGTAGATTTCTAAATGAACTGAAGGAATAACACACGTGAACATGGACCAGGTGACAGATATCAAACTGCACTTTAAGTTCTTGAAGACGTTTCACCTTCCATCAGTTCTGGACTGATAAGGCTTCATCAGCTGCCACTGTGGGATCAACATGAACTGGATGAATGAAATCTTCCAACATGTGTTTATTACAGTTTCTTTTTAAATATCCAGTAATTAAACAGACTCACTTTTCTCTAGTGACACAGTAAGGACAAATAAATGACCTGTCTCTGAACAAGCAGAATATTAGATCTTCTGTATTCAGATCAAACTCGTCTCTGGTCAGTGGATCAGTCTTCAGTGAGGTTGTGCTGTTAGTTGTTTTTCATATGGAATAATGAGTCTGCCTGGTTTAACAGTCACAGTGTCACTGACAGTAACTTTACTCCGAGTCATCTTTTTAGCAGCGTGCTCCTCAGATATCCACCTGTGCTCTCTTCTGTTCCCACGTGTTGTAGCAACAATTCCACGACAGCTGTTTTCTTTGTTTAGCGTCACTTTGAAGCTGAAATAATCCCGTGTTACTCACATGCTGTTTTTCTCTGGTATTAATTCGCTGATCACACTCAGACACCATCACCACCCTCCCCCGCGCTCTCCTGTTTGTGTTTTAGTGGTGGTCGTTTACACAGTCGGCTCGGTCAGTGCTGATGGGGGAGAACAGAGGAGCGAGACACACGAAGGGCAGTCGTGCTCTTACTGTGGGACAGATGTGCTGCATCCACATCTCAGCCCTGTGCAACATTTTAAATTGTGATTGTGACTTTAATGGTTAATGGTTCAGACCCGGTACAGATCCAGCATCAGGATGTTCAAATACATTCAGACCTGACATCTAGAACTGTTTCTGTGTCTTTTTTTTTGGCTTTATTATTTGATGGTAGAGAAGCAGACAGGAAACATGGAGCAGAGACATGCAGCAAAGGTCCCAGGACTCAAACCAGGGACGCTGTGGTTATGTTGCATGTTCTGAAACTGTTCAGCTACCAGATAGTTATTTATTTAACACTAGAGCACACATGTCACATATATGTGAACTCTTAAAATAGATTTTTTGTCTTTATTAAATAAATATTGGAAAATATCATTATTTTATTATTTTTGTCATTTAATTTTTCTGCCATAATGTTGACTTAGTTTCTCTTAGTTTAGTAGGTTTCAGATGTCATAATTTGTACTTAGTACTTTAAAGTCATAGTTTTCTTGTACTACTTCATCATTTTAGCTCACCAAATCTCACCGTTTTCACTTACTAAGAATTTTTTATTGTAGTGTTTTTATTTATTCTCTGTTTGTCTCCAAAGTCGTTTTCTCCTGACGTTAACTTAAGAAACGATCTCTACATCAGATAAATCCGACGTCTCCGGGGAGGCTGTTAGCTGCTTGAGGCCGACACAGAGGCTGTAAAGAAAATGAGAGTTTTATGGAGTGTCAGTTTTATTGTGTGTGATGGTTCATCAGAGTTCACCTACAGAGAATTCTGGAGTCTGAATGGACATGGAAAATCTGACATAGTTTGAGGATTTAGAAACAGGAAGTTGTGACGTGTCTGAGTCTGAACTGTTGATCATCAGTGTCAGAGACCGTGTTCAGTCCTCTGTACAAAGATCAGATCTCCAGAGTCTGATCCAGTGAAGCTCAGGTTCAGGTGGATTTGATGGACTCATCAAAGACTTGTTCAGTAAATGAGTCTCCAGTTTCCAGCAGAAACATCAGGACTAAGTCAGATTGTTTCTAAGAGGCCAGAGCAGGACTCTGATTAGCTGATCAGCCTCAGGGAGTGTTCTGCTTTAGCCTAGCGTAGCACAAAGCCTGGAAGCAGGTGGAAGAAAGTTTGTGTATCAGTGATGTATAATTAATGAAGGAACGATTTCTACTCTGTTAATAATAAATACACCTGCTGACTTAAGTGAAGAAGCTCTGAAACCAGATCTCCTCCACTCACTGCTGCACTTTTTAGTTTAGCTGTGCAGAGAGTAAACTGTGCTCGTTACGTCTTTATCAATGAAATATTTGAGTCTAGAACGTGACTGAGTTGATGCGACATGACTTAGAAAGACACAGAGTTGTTTTTAACGTTCCACAGTTCACTCTGCATGTCGGCACAAAGAGCTCTCTGTAGACCACAGTAACATTTGGTGATGAGACACAGATCAGAACAAGGATATAACAGTTTCTAAAGCTGAGTGTCCCAGGAGGACGTCTGGGACTGAAAAGACTCCGAGACTCATCTCAGACACTGCTGCAGTCAGGTGAACACTCCTCACTCGCAGGAGCAGAAAAGACATCTTGAGGATTTTAGGAATAAACATGAATAAAACAAACGAGCAGAAGCTGGTTCAGAGGGTTAAATTCAGATACAGTCAGAGTGACACAGTTTTAATTATTTCTGTTCCAGGTGTAATCAGCTCTTTAATCATAATTTTAACATCCTTTGTCTCAGTTGAATGATCAAACTCTCCTCAGATTTACTTTTCTTTTTCTTGTTTCTTCTCTGGCTGCTTTTTAATCGTGTGATGTTGTTTCTGCGAGCGAGACGCTCTGGTTTCATCTGCAGGAAGAAATAACCTGTGTGTGTGTGTGTGTGCGCTTGATGAATACTGAATGAACATCAGCAGCTTCAGAGGGGATTTCACGTCACATTAGTTTGAACAAGAGCTCAGTTTCAATCCCAGGATCACAGAGTGTTAAAAGAGAAAACGATCCTGGCTCCTCACACCAGCACATACACCAGAGACAGAGTTAAATTAAAGCTTTATGTTACAGTAAAACAGACATTAAAGGAACATTTCACCACAATGTTGACTTCGTCTCTACTTCATGTCCAGTCATTAGTCAAATTTTTTCATAAATACTTTAGATTTTCATCAGTGTCAATTTCCAACAATTCTCGAGCTTCACAGAAATAATAAAATTTTTTATACAAACATTAAATTTTCAAATCTGCCCAATTTCTTAATGTCTTTTCTCAAACTTTCCTCAGTTTCAAAAAATGAACAGTGGGGACATTTTCCAGAAAAACGCAGTAGGTTCAGAAACATCATCGTGTTCAGAGAATACAGAGGTGTTCTCCTTTTTAAAAATTTCTTTACTTTTTTAAATGATCCTGTTTAAAAAAAAAAAAAGAAACATGTCTACTATTAAAACATTGTCAGGACTTTTCTAAAGTGTCCGCATCCAAACAAATACGATCAAACGTGTTTATTCCAAACAGGTCTCCAGGTTTAAAGTGACTGAAGTGTTTTCTGTTATTACGTCATGACAGCAAATGTGATCAATGTTTTAAATGAGTGAACAAAGTCTCCAGGAGGCTGCGTGCATCTACAGCTTTTGTTAAGGGTCAAGAAAGACGTTGTGTATTATTATATTTGTGCGTTGATGTGTCTTTACTGATCTGCAACCTACCAGTTAGTGTTGGTTTGTTCACCACTGCGCTGGTGTTTTTGCTATTATAGAGCCTGAAACTGAGCAGGTCACGTTGAAGCTAATGGATGTTGAGCAGCAGTTAATTTTACTGCAGTAACTGCAGTTATTGACCACCGCACCAATAGACCCCAGTATGTGAGGCAGTAGTCTGTAGCATGGGGGCCCCACAAGGAACAGTCCTCGCCCCCTTGAATTTAATCTGGACTTTTCCTTTAAAACATACTTTCTCTCTTACAGTTTAGAAACATCATTTCTAGCAAACAGCGGTGATAGAAACAATATAAACTGCACAATGTAGTAAAAACTAAACTCTATTCAAACCAACGCTGTGATTAGTTTGAGCTCTTTAATCCATTTTCTCTGGTTTCACGCGGACTCGACCGATCACTTCATCAGCACAGTGACGTCTTTGTGTTCAAACACTGAGCAAAGGAGGCGAGCAGAGGATTTATAGACTCGTGGAAGAACAAGAGAAACAAACAAAAGACGACAAACAATGAGGAGGGAACAGCTTTGTTTCTTTACAGAGGAGGAAATTAGTGGAGGAGGAGGAAAACGGGTCAAACAGCAGCAGGAGGAGGTGGAGAGCAACATGATTAAATGTAGGAGGAAGAGGAGGAGCACGTGAAGATAATATGAAGAGAAGAAAACAAAGGAAAAGATGAAATGATAAACTGAATAAGTAGATACAGGAGGTAGTAAGAGAAATACAACTTGAAAGGAGGAAGATGAATGGAAAGGGGGGGGGGGGTGGCAGGGGAAAAATAAGTGTGGGACTAGAAAGAGGAGTCAAAAGAGCCTGAGATGGAGACAGACAACAAAAATACAGGAGGAGGAGGAGGAGGAGGAGTGGGGGGGGGGGGGGGAATTAAAGATGTGCAGGAGGAAAAATACCTGGAGGAGAACAATGTGATCTGGAAAAGTAGAAAGACGAGAAGATGTGAAGGAGTGAATCAAGGAAACAACTTTGGAAATGAGGAGGGGAATAAACATGAGGGAGGATGAGAACACGGAGAAATAAAGACGACATGGAGGAGGAGAGGGTGGACAAGAAAACTGAAATGAAGGAGGTGTAGATGAGAAAAGGGTGACATGAAGGAGATGGTGGGGAGGAGGAAGCTGTCGAGGAGACACAAGCTTAGGAGGAGAATAATGTAAAATGTAAAATATTACGGAGCTAAAGAGGAGGTGAAAAAGAGCATAAAGAGATCGGGGGTGGTGTGGAGGAGGAGGAAGAGGAGGAGTAAAAAGATGACATGGAGGAGAAGAGAACTATGTCCTGAAAGAGGAGAAAAAGCCAATCTAGTGAAGGGGAGAGAGGAGGAGCAGTAGGTGAACAACAGAGGAGGAGACATTTAGAGTTAGAGGAGGAGGAGAAACCACAGCTCCCCTGAGTTTGGAGAGATGGAGGAGATGTGCTGTGAGGAGTCGCTCCTCTCGGGCCGTCCTCCTCAGGTGTTGGCAGATAAACATCTTCACCTGAAGCAGGAGTCGATCGTCTGATGAGATGATTGAGATCTGTCGTCTCGTTAATTAACTCGCAGTAAAACTGCAGATGGAGACGAATCGACGTCAAACCTCAGCTTTGATTTTTCTGCAGCTCTGAACAAACTGAGACGCAGCAGGATTCATTATTGTCCTCGGTGTTTGTGACTAAAGCACTTTTACTCTGGGTCAGTGCTGTTTCTCCTCCACATATGGAGGAGGAGTAACCTGATCCTAACCTTTCTCCAACCTTAACCTCTTCTCCCCTCTAGCTACATGTCATAGTCCTCAGTCGTCCCCGTGTCTCCTGTCATCACCCAAACATGTTTACTGAAAGCTAAAGAGCTCATCATTTCAGAATTTGTCTTTAATACCAAAATGTTAAAAAAATATATATAAATACGTGGACGCTGTTTCTTGGCTCTCGGTGCGGTGAAGCACAGATCGACGTTCATAAAGACGCAGTGATGCTGATAATATATATATATTTACATGTTTACTTAGAGTCTGAATCAAGTGCAGAATGAGCAAAATCATTGTAGAAGGCAACGTGCAGTTTATTTATGACGTGTGTTATACATCACGTTACTACATACAGTACATAATACTGTAGGAAGTGCAGTACCTTGATTTAAAGACATAATTATAGAAGTTTTTCCATCCATGTCTCCCACAGACGTCTTTATATATATATTTATGTAAAACTGCTCAAATTAAAGCTGAGATTTTGTTTATTGAATATTTTACAGTGAATTAATCGTTCATTTGAGTTAAGTTTTGTTTTCTAGTTTTAGACTTTAAACTCTGAGTCTGGACTGTGGTGCAGGTGGAGGTGATGTAGAGCTGACGGAGCTCACAGAGAGGACTGGAGTACAGTTTGTGCAGCCGACTGGATGTTTGTAGTCAGCAGCAACGGTTGCCCGGAGAGTTGACCAACTTATCATGTGCAGCTAACACAGTGTGTGCAGTTTGTCTGGAGGGGGGCACGTTGTGCAGAGATGCTGACAGTGATGCTTTTTTTTTTTTTTTGGTGCGGCTCCTCTTTCATGTGTCCCTCTGGGCCCTAAACGAAGTCGGCACAGTGCTGATCTCTGCTGTTGTCGGCCTCGTGGTACATCACCCGCTAACTCACAGTTTCACCATGGAAACGGTAAAAATCGGAGCTGGGTGGCGTTGTGGCAGCTCGAGGGAGACGGAGAGAGCGGTAACGGTCTGTGACAGGAGGAAGGAGTTTTTAAATTCAGCCCTCAGTGTTTGACTGTGTGACTGGTAGCAGACAGGACAGATGTTAGAGACGTGGAGATCTGTGTGTTACTGTAAGATCCTCAGGCTGAGAGTCACCGTGTGTTTTCATGATAATTTAATTATTAACTCTTAATTACTCTTCTTTAACCCAAAGATGATCAGTTCATAATGAAATAAAACAAAGATGATGTCTCGCCTGAAAAGTGATTTAGATTAATTAACGCTGAAACACAACAAACTGAAACTATTCAGATTCTTCTTGTTTGTTTTTCTGACTGTATTTTTAAGTTTTTTCTTCTCCGTTTCGTCCGTCCCGACGCTCCTTCAGTCCCCCTCTTGCTCGTCCGACTCTCTCCTCCTCTTCCTCTTCCTCTTCATCTCCTCCTCTCTTCCTGTGTCGGGCCTCTTGACGTCTCCGGCAAAAGCAGAGAGCATCTGTTCGACTCGGACTAATTGCTTCGTCCTCGTCCTCTTCAGAGACCATTACACAGCTCGTCTCATCCGTCAGAGGACTGAGCTCCATTAAAGAGTCTCCGCGCAGACACATTATTCTGCTGATGCTCAGAGGTTAACACACACTTCAACAGGCTCCTCCATTAACGAGCTCCGGGGAGACTTTGGTTCTGTTGTGCTCTGATTGAAGCTTCACTGGGTCTGCAGCTCTCTTCTCTTTCCTTTGTCCTCATGACGGACTTTCACATCCACCTTTATCACTAATCCTCTCATTTTTAACAATACAGGCTTTTTGATTTCTGAATCTGGCGACGTCCCACAAACAAAAAACATGAATTTATGCAAGTGTACGTGTCGTACACACCTGCCGAAGCGTTCAGATTTTCTCCTCCTCAGTTTAAGAGCTGTGAGGAAACAGATGCTGTTTATGTCTGAACTACTTTTACCACAGAAGATAATCTCAGGTCAGAGTCGATTAAAAAAATAAACTAACTCAGGTTGGACCTGAGAGAAAGGACAGAGACTTGTCGTCACCTCCCACCTGCCTGTTCTCGTCTTTCTACATAGTTTTATTACAGCTTTATAAGGAAAAATAATTCATAACCTACTGTGTAATAATGTTGTCGCGTCGTTTAGGAACCACTGGTCCGTACCCCTGTGAATACACAGAGTAAAAGTACCTGCACTACACTTGTACCAATGAGCCGTGTCTTATAATAAAACACAGTAAAGCTGCACTTTCAGGTTATTCCTGCAGGATTCCCCAGAGCGACTGAAAGATGAATGTGAGCTCACATGAAGCATAGACAGTGGTGCAGGATGTAGCCTGGTCTCTTTTCAGTAATTGTATTGATTAAAGTTTGGAGCCTCCCAGCTGTTTGAGCAGACGGAGCAGAGCTGCAGGGAAACTCACTGTTAGTAATGCGATTCTGCAGCGTGTGGACGGATAAACTGCAGGAGGATCCTGTTTGTTATTCTGCTGCTCTGCTCTAATTAAAACGTGGAATTAGAGGTTTGGTCCCGCGGTGGCAGAAAACGTAGAGTCCTGCAGAACGTTGACTGACTGGAAACAAAACAACAGAATCTAAAGAACCAACATTAAACGTGTTCTACTTATTTAAATTTAAAATGACAAATATCCAAAGTTATTTTAACCAGCTAACTTGGTGTCAGTTTAACCCAGAAGTTATTATAGCTGTGTCTCAGTCGAGGGTCTGTGTCCTCTGAAGGACGTCTGTGTGGTCTGTGAAGGCCTGGTCCTTGTTCAGCCAGTTAAGATCAGGCTCTGCCTCCACCGTACGTCGTGCACAGAATCCTGGGACTGGTTGGATGTGGCCAGTAAAAGATTTAGTTAGTGCTACAGTAAGTTAAACCAGGACTAAAGTGTTTTGGCCTCACTGAGTCCAGAATCACGTGAATCCAGTTCTGATCTGATTTATTTTCTGGGACTAACAGAAAGTAAA
Source organism: Sandelia bainsii (assembly GCA_032362345.1). NCBI lineage: Eukaryota > Metazoa > Chordata > Actinopteri > Anabantiformes > Anabantidae > Sandelia > Sandelia bainsii. Next base: position 482,330 of record JAUMHL010000015.1, read on the forward strand.
AGGTCCAGGTTGTTCTACTCTAACACATGAAGTCATTTACACTTCTTCTCTGGTTCTACGGTGAAGTTTGAACATTACAGACACTCGGGTTTAGGTCCAGGATAAATATACTTAAAGGAATCGTGCAGGAAATGGTTCCTCGGTTTTCTTGATAAATATGATGTTTTGATGTGAAGATTACTTGTGTGTTAATGTGTATTTAGCATTTTATCACTGTAGGCTGCAGTAATTTGAACTAGTTTATTTACTGTAACATCATATTTGTAGTACTGTGAGTATCTAATACTAATAAAACAAAAGTGACTCTAGAATCATTTAGCCCAGAACTAACTGAGGCTCGGTTTACTGAAAGTATATCGAGGTGATTTCCTGTTAAACTCTTCTCATTGAAAATCCCATTAAAGTTCTGTAATGATGTGTGAAGCTGCAGCTGTGGGTCTGTTGTGTAGCTGATTGTTCACCACTAAAACCTGGTTTTCTTGTCTGTCTCACCGCTGCCTTTAACGAGAGAGCTGAGGTGATTCGCTCACACCCGACCAGTCAGCAGCCAGCAAAGCTAATGATGTCGTTAGTGTAGGTGATTGGAGGAAATGAATTCATTCAGGTGTGTGTGTGTTATTTTTCTTTTCTTTTAACTTCCAGGTGTCAGATTTGTTTTCACCTCCTGTGTGGCAACTGGTTTAGACGACATCAGCATCTTCACTTCTGAAATGGAAATTATGCTTTCGTCCACTGTGGGAAACTAAACCTGCTGAAACTGAGACATCAGGCGGTTCAGCACTGTTTTAGTGCCTCATTAGAAGAGAAATCAGAGATTAAAGTCTTTTTTTTGGCAGCTCTGCTAGCTGAGCTTGTAGCACGGTCTCCATGTAGGTCTGCAGTAGCACCCACACGTTGTTCAAACTATTAATATATAATTGTAGTGGAGTCGTTTGAACTAATTACTGCTGAACATCGGAGTTTAAATGGAGCCGTGTTCCGTGTTTGTATCCGAGTTAATGAAGTCTGATTGTTGAGGCAACAAACACCTTCGTCCTCATCAGAGGAAGAGGAGAAATCAATACCAGCAGCAGGGGGACGGATGTTTCCGTCTGTGTGTTCACGTGTTTCACTCACAGGTAAAATCACCAGGTCACTGAGCTGAGTCCAGAACCAGCAGATAGATGTTTAAATAAGTGAGAGGGCAGCGAGCAGCATCGGAGAGAGAGGATCAGTAATTATAACGAGAACGGAGAAGTCGATAAAGGAGGAGGAAGAGTAAACAGGAGGGAAAAAGGAGGGAGGATGAGATCAGATCAATTCAGAAATGTCAGACTTTAATCTCAGTGGAGAATCTGAAATATTTAATTTAACATCGTTGTTTATAAATCCTCAAATGTTCTGATTGTCTCCATGTTTAAAATGTGGCCTCAGATGTTTAGAATGATCAACACTGATGAATATGAAGGATGAAGCACCTGTGAAGAGTTTTGTCCCTGCTGAGCTTCCGTACCTGATGTGGACACAGTCTTCTTCCTCTGGGGAAACGTCTGTGTTTGAAACCGACAGTGTGAGCAGAACCTCATGAAACGTGTCAAATGCTCGATCTGAGTTTGAACCTGAACAGAGAAAGTAGCAGCGTGGAGCGGCCATTTTGGATCAAACTGCAGTGGACGTTCTTACCTGAGGCCTGAACCTGAACTTCTTCCAGCTTCTCCTCTGTGAAATGTGACATTTTAATTTCCTGCATTATAAGAGTAGAATCACAAACATGTCAACAAACTGCACCATGTGATTAAACGTCACTTCCTGTGAAGAAAACGTCAGACTGAACCTTCCTCACGGTAACTAACACTAAAATCACATTTCATCATATTTTTCATCGTCTGAGCCACAAATCCAGAACCTGGAGGCTCAGAACCACCAGGACCTGTTCTTCCAGTCTGTGGGTCTTGGGGTGGGGGGGTTCCTTCCCCAGGGAACAGACCTGTTGTTTCAGCAGAACGTCGTCTCATTTCTTTATAAAGTTTATTTCTCATTTAATTTAATAATAATCAATAACTGATAATCAGCAGGTTAAGACACCCCCCCCGTTCCCGCCTCACAGAGTCCCGGTAAAAAAAAAAAAAAAAAAAAAAAGGACCGCCCACACGTGCGCTGTCGTCCTCCGCCGCGCGTGCCGCCCCCGTTTTCCCCGGTCACGGTCAGAAACCAGCGGCTCGTGACGTTTCCGCGGCAGATGAGCAACATCACACCGGAAGACCGCGCACACACCCGCCAAAATAAAAGCTCGAACCGCGGTGTCGAAAGTAATGTTCAGGTCATGTTTACTTTTCTTAGAGAATCTGATAAAATGCGCTTTGGGATAAATAACACGACATTTAATGAGTTTGTTTTTGGTCACAAAATAAAAAAAGGTAAAACACAGATTGTCAATGTTTAAATTCCAAATCAAAAATAACAAGCACAATATATAAAATGGGAAATTGTAGGAACGTAAAACTAAATGTGTTAATAACAATTCACATGGTCATTTGAGTCAGTCTCCTTGTTAATATATAACTTTATTATTAATTAATAAAACTAAAACAAATGTAAAAGGAAGTTAACAGTAACTTAATTATAAAGATCACTAATAATAAAGCAAGTTTTTACTCTTCCCACTTTTAACTCATTTTATTTATTAACCTACAACGACATTCTCAGGCACAAACAGGTGAATTAGAAACCAGGTGTGAGGAGGTTCTAAAGACAAATGAGTGAGCGAGTCAGCACACATTTTTACAGTAAATATTTAGTCATTTTTAATGCCTCTTTATTTTACATCTCACACTGTTCATAACGTTGTCTAGAGTCTAAAATGTTGATTACATTTACTGATTTATTTAATCATAAAAAAAGTTTTGGCTCCTGCAGCGTTTGTTTCCTGGCTTTTATTTTGTAATCCTCACGCCGGAAGCGGTGTTCGTCTCCGCTCTGTTCGCCTTTACCGCGCTGTTCGCTCGGTGACTTCTCACCGGTGAAACCACCGACGACTCGACCCGACCGACCACTTCTCCTCCTCCTTCTTCCAGCGGCATCACGGAGTCCCGACTCTCCTCCTCCCCTCCCGGACTGAAGGGCCACGACGACCCGCTGACATCAAGGACAGGACACGGAGCGGGGACCGCTTCTCCTCGGGATGATGGATGTACCACCGGCACCGACCAGCGGACAACGAGCCCGGTGGACCCGACGGAGGGGCAGCGGGGACTTGTGAGCTTCTTACCGGAGGATTCCGACTTACCGACGGCGTTTTTGTTGAATTTGAACCTTTTTCCTACAATGTCACCATCAAGGAGACGCGGCTGAGGCACCTGCTCCTCCCGTCGGTCCCGTCATCCTCGTCAGCGGCTTCTGACGGTTTCAGCTGACGTTAGCTCCGGTATGAGCGGAACCGGACCTTCCTGTCACATCTGACCGGGCTTTGGGAGGGCGGTGGTGGGCTGCTGGTGGGGAAACACTGGGAGTTTTTGGATGAGAACCTGTCACCGGGCCGGATTCCGTGCGGAGGGACGCCGGCCGGAGCAGAGGAGGAGGCGGGAGAAGCAGCAGCAGCAGCAGCGGCGGCTGCAGCTGCGGGGAACCGAACTGACGACCTCATCCCCGGCGGGAGAGAAGCAGCGAGGCGGCCAGAGGAGGATGTGAAGATGGGTTTAGTTTTCGGTCTCCTGTGGCTGTTTACCGGCTTCCTGCAGGGTGTGCGCGGTCAGGGCGTGTACGGTAAGGACGTCACAACACGCATGTAACATAAGACACGTTCACATGAAATATGTTTAAACAGTTCAGCCCGGATACCAGCGCCTCCAAGATGACCTTGTAGGGGGATTTAGAGCGTGTGTGTGTGTTGCTCATTCAGTCATGTTAGATTCACGTTTGGCCTGAAGACACAACAGGTATCACACACACACACACCTGTGAGCAGCAGGTCGGTGCACAGATCCTCAGGTGTTTCCAGGTGATGTCTCACAGTCTGTACAGTGTCTCAGTGAGACTCAGAACATGGTGACATGATGTTACTGCTGCTATTTTATTTTTATCCTCTCTGACATCACAGGAAGATTCTGGTTCCTGCGGGGACTTAAACCGGCTCTGATGACCTTTATGTCATTATTCTGATGCAGTTTTAATCCTGCACGTTTTTTATTATTTATTAACTCTTCTAATCCAGTTGATCGTAGTGATATTTCATATGTTCTCATGTTTTAATCTGAGCAGATTTCTCCTGGACTTTAACCATCTTTAACATTTAGTGTGAGATGATGCTTGGATCTTTCAGCTACATCTCATGGTCTTCATCAGTGGCTCCAAATGTTTTTTTCCTTAAAACGCTCATATTTATAGAATAATCAATGTCCACTTACTAGATTGTTTTGTCAGAGCTTTCAACCATTATGTTACAGACTTCATAGTTATCTGTTGTAATAGCTGGCTTGAGATATTATGATTTTTCCACTAGAAACTTATAGTGTGACAGCTTCAATTGGCAAATACTCAAGGTCCACTTACTAGCTTTAACCCCTACTTACTTGTGGATCTTTCAGTTGCATGTCATGGTCGTCATCTGTAGTTACGTTTGAGGTGATTGTTTTTCCGAGGTCAAAAATATTCCTTCATTTCTTTTATATCTCATCATGTGGTATGATTTACTGATAGAATCCTATTTATTACTAAATATCAAGGTCAACTTACCAGATTTTTGTCCCCATTCGCCTGAGCTTTCCAGCACTGAGTCACAGACTTCATCAGAAGTCTCTCAGATCTTTTCAGTTTCAGTACTTGGCCTGAGAAAGTAGGATTTTTCCACTGGAAACATAGTGTGGCCAATTTAAATATGCAAGTAATCAAGGGGCCACTTACTGGCTTTAACTCCTCTAGATTTCTGGATCTTTCAGTTGCACGTCATGGTCGTGATCTGCAGCTACGTGACTGACATTAAAAATTTATTTTATGCTAATTTCTCTTACATCTCCTCGTGTAGTGTGACGACCATATAAACTGTTATTTATTTGAGTTTATCTTCACATTTCTGGACCTTTCTAGCACACATCAAAGTTTTCCTCAGTTATTGTGTTAAACATGAAATCTATCACTGAGACAGTCTCTTCAGAAAGACCTGAGCTGCTTTTATTCTCGACTTTATTATTGTACCCTGTGATAAAACAGTAGAACTGTGTCTCACAGTGAGTTTACTGAGTTTTTTATTGTATCAGACAAATATTGCTGTAATATTTCTGCAGAAACGTCTCGTATTTTATAGATTTAACATGTTTGTGTCCTCTGTATTATCTCTGTAATGTTCACCTGATGTTTCAGTGACCTTATAAAATATAAATCTGTTGTTTTTATGGTGCAGCTGTAATATTCCAGAAAGCATCTTTATGGTATATTTTACCTGCGGTAAACCAAACAGTGTATTTATAGTTATGAGAGTTCACTTCTCTGTGCTAAAGCTGCTGCTGCTGCAGACTGAAGAAACATCTTAAAGATGATTTTATTTTTATTTTTCTCCAGTGTAGAGCTGTGTTTAAACTCAGCTTGTTATCACTTTACATTTTAGTCACAGAGATGAGCTGCAGACTAACTAAATATAAATAAATTACTAGAGGAATGTGTACAACAAGCAGTTTTATCTGAGTAACTGCTGTGAACATCTTTTAGTATTTTATTATTTATTTTGTGCAGTTGATGCAGACGTGAACAGTTTTATTAGACAGGTCAAAGTGACACTTGTCTGTTGTGTCTTTGCTGCCAGTGTCTGTATTCAGCCAAAGATTGTTTGCGAGGTAAGATGTTCCACCCTGTAACACTGCTGTAAAACAGCTTTTAGGTCGGTTACAGAATGAACTGAATTTAACTTCGTAGCAGCAGATACTCTGATCACTGGTTCGTCTCTGCTCCGTTACTCTAAACGTGTCGCGTGTTTCCCGTCAGCGTGTCTGTGTGTGACGTCACAGATTATCTGTAATCTTACATGTCACAGATTAGAGGGAGAGGAGGCGTATTACATCACACTCAGTGTTACTTACATGGATGGGGGAGGACTGTCAATCAAGGAGGGAGGGAAGGAAGGAAGGGAAGAAGGAGAGTGGATTAGGAAGCAACATCTGTGCTTTTGTTTTACATTTGGTTGATTTGTTAAATGGAGTACTTTTACTCAAATACTGCACTTAAGTATCCTTTAAATCATAGTATTTTATTTCTACTTTGATTCCTACTTTTCAGATTGAAATCATGTAGTTTCTGTGTGATTAGGGCCTGATGATGATGATGATAGAGAAAAGCACAGTACAGACAGTCTGATGAAGAGGAGCTAAAGCAGCTGATCAATGTAAACTGAAAGTGATTGGGGGGGTGAGCTGCAGCTGAGCCTGAGGGGACGGGGCAGTGTCAGGCTGACGGTGAAGGTGGGAACCAGGGTTACTACAGCGCGGAGCAGGAGGGAGGTGTCAGGATGTGAAACGTGTAAATGCAGATTCATACCCCTGTGTTTCCATTATCTGGGAGCTTCTGTACAGGAGTGATGGATGACGTGAAGAGCTGCACACAGGGCTCAGAGTGAGGTACGTGCATGTGAGGGAGATTCCAGGAAGAAGTGGACGCTGAAATGAAAAATCACTTCAGGTCATTTCCTGTCGTCCTCTGATGGCTCCTCAATCATCATCATCAGCAGCCTGCAGTCAGTCAGTCAGTCAGTCAGTCAGTGGGTGTGATGCAGCCTGTGTAGCCGCTGTCTCTCCTCTCTCGGCCGACTCTGGCATCGGACGTGTTGTTTGATTTGTTGTTGCTGATACTGATCTGATTTCACAGCCATATGGGCTCATTTTCTGCCTCATAAACTCTCCTCAGCACAATGCAGTTAAAGCTCATTTGGATGGAAAAGGTCAAACACAAACAGTCACTGTGCTGCTCGCTCACTCACTGTTTGGCTGCTTCTCGCTCAACAACACCAAACAACAGCGCGGGGAGCTGACGGCGTCCCCTACAGGCTGCGGAGATCACTGCAGCCAGAACATGGCACAGGAGGCGAATCGCTGGTGATTCGTGTGTGTTCACAGTCCGGCGGCTGCTGCAGTCATTCATGGATACGTGGCTGGTTCAGCGCGGCACCGTTCTCATTATCACTGACTTTTCATGTCTTAAACTTCCATAGAGGAAAAGTGATGTCTTGATAATTATCTTCCCTAACTTGCTGTGGATCGAATGTGTGGGGGTGTCAGGAAACCCGTGGGTAGCTGCAGTGAGGTGTTGGTGCATTTTCTGTGATGTTCATCCAGCAGTGAGCTAAACACGTCACGTTTGCAGTTCTTAGCTTCACTCGTTTTTTATTTTCATTCCATGAGTCATCATGAGGTGGTTGGTTTCACGGCTACATTCTCGTACAGTATGAACGTATTTATCAGTCTGTGACTGAAGCTCTGCAGAAAGGGATGATTAACAGAGCAGGAAACAACCTTTGTGTGCAGGATTTACAGTAACTCTGTCTGCTAGTGTGCTGTGTTCAGGGACAGTTCAGAGTTTAGGTCATCTGTGCTTTGAAAGCTCCCAAAACAAAACACACAAACTGAACCTTGACTCAGAAGTAGAGGTGTGTTCAGATCCCTCTGCTGGCCCTGAGGATCCAGATTATCCCAAACTTCAGGATTGTAAGTGAACAGCAGCATCAGACAGCAGGAATCCTGGCAGCTGCACACAGATACAGAAACAACAGCCTGTAGGTGTTTGGTCTTTAGTGTGGTTACAGCAGTGACAGTGACGTGTGGAGAAACGTCCTCACACTCTCACACGTTTAAGTTTGTAGAACACACGAGGAAACACCGTCAGGAGCAGCAGCAAATCTTAGGTTTGTGTGTCTCTACATCGGTGCAGCAGTGTTTAAACAACGTGAGCCTTAGGTGCTGAAATGACCGATTATTTGTCCCCGTGTTGGTCTCAGAAAACGGCTTCTTCCAGTGTTCCAGTCGACATGAGAAGCTTTTTGAAATCTGAAGTAGGTTTAGATGATTATTGATGTGATGACAACAGCCTAACAATGTCAGTACCTAATGACAAACTACAGCTGGGTACAGTCGGAGTTCATCTACATGTAATTTTAACCTTTAATTTTTTAAATGTCGTCGCAGAGATGCAAATTAACGTGTGATGGAGCAGGTTTTATCTACTATTGACTGGAAACAGTTGCACCACGTGATGTTCTCAGACTGAATAAACACGTCTTTTTTCCACCTGAGACAAAACCACTACAGCTGAAACATGTCTGGTTACTTTCAGGACGACTGAGTCTGTGCGTTGATGTTAATATTCAATTATATGAACACGAAGCAGCGATGAAACTGTGATTCCTGGTGGAGTGTGTGTGTGTGTGTGTGTGAGAAGAGCTGCTCCATAAATCATCACATTTTCCTGCTTTGATGAAATTATCAACTCTGCATATTTGACCTGTTCTGCTTCCACCTTCTCAGGGAAATTGGGATTCATTAGAATTGTTTTTAATTATGTGCTCTCTTGCAGCTGTGGAGAGTTTCCTCTCGCACTGGAAACCGCCATTGTTACCCTCGTCCTCTCTTCCTCCCCCCTCTCTCCCGTCTCCTCTTCCTCCCGATGTGTTTCTGTTTATCGAGCCATTAGCTGTGGGTTTACTGTGTTAATAAGTGTTAATGTGCAGTAATGAGGATGGAGTGCGGCACATTACTGCGAGCGTTGTTGGCCCTCCTCCTGTTTCCTGCCGGCCGGCTGCTCGACAAGAGGAGGAGGAGGAGGAGGAAGAGCAGCTAGACTCAGATTAACAAGTCACTGCTGCTCAGAACCAAATGGTAGGAAAACGGAGACGATGAGACTGAGATGAACAGCTCTGCCCGTCCTGTGTGGGTTTCCTCCCAAAGTCCCACAGATGGTTTAATAATTAATTGTTCGAGGTCCACTGTCCTGCTTGTTTTCCAACCATCCCTGTACTTACAGCTTCTGATTGACTGAACACACCTGAACCAGGTAATCAGCAGTGTGTAGGGAAGGGAAGGCTGGAAAACAAGCAGGACTGTGGACCTCGAGGACCAGGATTTGACACCTCTGCCTTAAACTATGTTTCTGTGAACATCAGTGTCCAACATTTTATCCACTGCAGCCAGTAACACGTACACAGATCAACTGTTTACTGAGAAAAGGTGCAAACGCCAACACATATGAATTATTCATAGAACAATTACACTAAAGGCAGGTAAACACTGTGATTATCATAAGACCAAACGGTTCTATGTCGCACACTGAGACAGGTTCAGACACCACAGATAATCTGGGACAAAACTCTGACAGTGTCAGAAATGTGTGTCACAGTGTGAGAGCTGCTCTGTGTCTAATAACTAATGATCAACGTGTGGGCAGCTGTCTTATGGAAAGTAGCTGAATCTCATGATTTAACTAGTTTATTTACAAGAAAAGTTAAAACAAGGTTAAAATTACATTTCAATGAAAACAAAAAAAACCTAAATTTACCTTTATATTGGTTTTAACAAACACAAAAGAGAAGTAACTCAGAGAATTGGTCATTTTGACTGATTTATGCTTCCAACACCCACAGAAAACATTTACTGACAGATTTTAGATTTGTCACTTTTTTGAATAGACCTAACGACAAACTTCAACACACAATTTGCTAAGTTTCTTATCTCAAGCTGTGTTTGTGAAATTAACATCCCAGCTGAGCCTCCACATTCTCCTCCTGCTCCACCCCCTCATACACACATAAAAGCAGAACTGTCAGGACGTGGTCCTTGTTTAAACTGCAGCTGTAGTGGTGCAGATGGATCATGCACACTGATAATTTATTCTTGTATATTGACTTTTGTCGTAGCCGACGACTCGGTGCTGTCATCGTAAAAAGTTGATGTCGTCCAAAATTGATCAGATTAATGCTGGACAGTGTGACAGCGATAAACTCACAGTCTGTAGGTAAATATGCAGAATGTGTCATCACCAAAGTATGAACTGTTTGTCCGTCCTTTTGGTTTTCAGATTTACCACATAGTCACATTCTTGTGTCTCAGTTTCAGCATCAAATAAACTGATCCTGAATATTAATGATAAATTACACAGTGTTAACTTTTAAATGGGGCCAGAGATATAAAGAATAAAAACATGTTTTCCTACACAAAAGGGGGAAATAAAAATTCTAAATCACTAAACTCACCAGGATGCACAGTTTGTGTTTCATGCTAGAATATAATCAGCAGATCAGACATCAGCGCAGTGATAATCGGTACATGTGTTCATATTAAAAAAGCTTCATTATTGTCATATCTAAAAGCAGAATCAGTTCTAACGTGGACAAAACTTGAGCTGTAAAACCTTCAGTTAGTTTTTCCTGTCTGGTCCTGGTGGACGTTTGTGCCACAGACTCAGCAGCTGGTTTCACTGATGAGTTTCTCCTCCATGGTTCATCATGGTGTTAATTAGAGGGAACTCTGCAGACTCTGACGGAGGCTGAGACAAACTGCTGGGTTTAGAACTCAAAGTGATCATCTGAGACTGAGTCTGCTGCCGTGGATTCATCCGTTTACTCATGTTTAAAACACACTGGACAAAACCTGGTTCAGTTTACACTGCAGAGTTTCAGCCACGTTAGTCCACAGTCCAGTGTGAAGTTCCAGAGATCATGTTTTCTGGTGTAGTGAACAGTCTCTCTTCGTGTTCTCCCTGGCTGTCGTCGGCACAGAGGCATCATGTTTTCAGGTTGTCCGTCTGTACGGCCGCACAGTTCTCGTGGACACGATATCTAAGGAACACTTTGAGGGAAATTAGGCACAACTTGGACTCAGTGATGAACTGATTAGATTTTGGTGTCCAGAGGTCAAAGGTCACCTTGACTTTTGTTTCATCCAGTTCTTGCTGTATCTCAGAAACACCTGGAAGGAATTTCTTTACATGTGGCTCAAACGTGTGTTCGGAGAAACGTATTAGACAGACGTGAGTGTGAACTACATCACTGGGTGGAGGCTGCTGACGTCTCTGTGGGTGCAGCAGCCTCGCTGACGACCCCGTTTCTGTTCCACTAAAGAGATGAATCAACATGTCTGGTTGGATTTTCTTTGGGTCGACTCAGACGCTCTGACCAGTGGAGGAGAAGTAACATCTCTGATGGAGGGGGGAAGAAAAACTCCCCAGGTGTCAGGTTTCTTTTAGAGGAGGAAAGACAGAGCTGCAGTTTGAGTTGCTGTTTGTGATGAAACAAAAAGCAGCTGCAGGTTTATATTGTTCCCAGAGGAAACGTTCTTCTTCTCTGTCTGTTACAGGAAGTTACTGTATGTTTGAGAAGAGAGACACAGGAAGTTTCCCTCGTTAGAGACGATGTTCAGGAGAGAGAAAGGAGAGGAGGAGGAACAGGAGACGAGGAAACAAGGAGGAGAGGAGAAAGTGAGGAAGCAGAGTGCATGTTGGGAGCTGAGAGGACGGTGGAGGCAGCTGGCGCGTGGAGAACATGTCTCTGGTGTAATGACACGTACAGTAATGTGTTCACACACGAGTGTGTCGGTGTCACATCCATCATGTTTATGATCTGTCTTTATGTTTGGCTGTGATTCATACGGAGGCAGAGGAAGTCGCCACGAAACGCTTGGATGTGGAGCAGGAGGCTGAGATGATGCATCCTTAGGGGGAGCACGTATCACAGGATGCGCTCCACCTTCCTCTCACCCCACATGGGCGAGGTCTGGTTTGATGCTGGATTAATAAGCTGAATTGATGAACCAGTGTTAATATAGCAGCTCTGAGACGATGTTAAAAACAAATAGGAAAGTATTCAGCTGGATAATGATGATGAGTAAAGTGTTTTAAACACCAGCTTCACTGTTTTGAAACAAGCAGAGCTGTAAACATGCTTCTCTGATACTGAGCTAAAGAATTATTTTATATCTGTGCTAAAGCTAAGCTAACTGCCTCCAGCTCCAGTTGTGAACCATCATCCGTGCCTCTGCAGGTTTTTCCACGTCTCATTCAGGATCAGACTCTGCTTCCTAAACTGTGTCACGTCTCCAGCTGCAGACATTCCTCCAGGTAACGACGCAGCGTAGCAGGGTTTCCATTATTCATTAGGTTGTATTCGACCGTATTAGAGCAGGTGGATCCTGAATAATGTAAATTAAGGTAAAGGGCTTCAGAAGCAGCTGCTGGAGGACAGAGGGGCAGCTGGACTGGTAGGAACGGAAAAACGGTGTCAGATGTGTTTAAAGTACATTCAGCTTTTATAACAAGGATCCATAATGTTTCATGTAAAGTATAACAGTCACAGGTACAGTTTCCTGATTGTAGTTAAATGCTTTTACTTTAAAGGAGTATTTTCACAGCGTGGATTCAGTATATTTCAGTAAAGTGTCTGAATACTTCACTGTCTCATATCTCGTACTCATCTGATTTAGTCTGATTGTGTGCAGGTGAAACCAAACATGAACTGCTGAAATATTAAATATCAGGTTGTATCCAGAGATGATCATCGAGCTGTGGATCAGCTGCCAGTCTCTCAGGACGACTCCGATCAAAGAGCGAGGAAACGTTCACATGCAGCAGCAGAAATCCACCTTGGGGAGACTTATCTCTCCCAGCGTGAGGATTAAGGCCATGTTTGGAGAATAATACACCATGTGCGCTGTGCTTATGTAAGCTCTGCAGGCTCAGTCCACCAGCAGCTGCAGCCTGCAGCATGAAAACATGATGGAGGAGTCAGAGGGAACAGGTGGAGATGTTCACTTCAGCTGGTTCTCACTGGTTTTAGAGCTGATTCTTTTTATTCTGTTTAAAATGAGAGAAACAAATCCCAGAGCTCTAGGTGACGATGTCAAATGATTTATTTGTTAGAAAATTCTGTCTGCACTGATGTTGAACAGCCTCCTCCTCCACCCTCCTGCTCATCATTACTACTGAGCTGCTGCTGAACGTGATCCTGCACCAGGTGAAACTCGGGTCTCGTGCTGTAGGTTTGTTGGTGCAGTATTTACCCTCCAGACTCCTGAGGGCCACTACACTAAATGCTCATGTAGATGGTTTTTTATAATGTTGGTAGCTGATATTTCACCCAACAAACAGTCTGAGTGTGTCTGCTCTCAATATGACAGATTAGCTATAAGCTAGTTTTTAACACTGAGGCTGCAACAAAAACTCTTCTGATTGGTTGGTGGTTGGTTTGTAGACGTGACCTGCTGGTTAAGATCGACCATAGTTAGAGTTTCCGAGTGAGGTACCGTGCACACACATCCGCAGGCCTTCAGTGGGATTCTGTTTGTTTACAGACACAAAGACCAAGTCCTGTTTGTCATGAAGAGCTGAAAGTTGGTTTAGTTTGCTGATGATGCAGACGTCATGTTATTAGATTTGCTCTGGATGTTGTTTACAGAGGAGAAAAACCAGGAGACAACATCTAAACTCACAGACTAGATGTACAAACACATCTGGATGAGTAGATTTCTTAGTTGCACATGTTGGACTTCACATTGATGTGTTCACTGTCTGATATGGCCTCTTAGCTCTGGACCAGATGTCATGTTTACGCGTTTCCTGATCGCTGCCGACCCTCAGAACAGATCAGGATGCTGCGAGCCGAGTCTTCAGCTGAATCAGAGCAGTCAGCATTTCGGTGTTGTTGCCAGGCAACCAGAGTCAGCTGTCAGTCACTGAGCGGCTGCCGTTTGTCATCAGAGTAAAACGTGAGTAACTACAGTAGGAGAACAGTCAGCAGATGTTTCCCACCTCCTGAACATGTGGATCATTTAGATTTGACCTTATTTATACTATTTTTAATGTTTTACTGATTTATTTATTCATTCATCCTCGTGTTTGTTTGTGTGTAGTTCATGTTAGTTTCTGTTTGTAACCTGTCAGGTAAGATTCAGGCTGTTGCTGCAAAGTAGATGAAAACTGAAACAGCGTTTTCTTATTAAGCCTTTAATACAGTGATTCCACATACAGCAGCTAATTAATTTTCCACTTTCATTACTTTTTTATTTCATTACACCAGTCTGAGCTGTCACAAGTCTTTTTATCCATCCATCCGTGCTCCCTGTCTTTCCAGCTGTCAGTGCTTCCCTGCGTCGTTCTCGGAGCGTTCCAGCTGATAAAACTGTAAAACGTGAATTTTCTGCCTGGCTGCTTCACTCCTCCGTCTCTGCTGTTTCTCTCTCTGTCAGTGAAGATGAATGCTCCACACTCGTCTCCTCTCTGTGCGAGCGCTGGTGGCAGTCGTGTTGCAGCAGGATGCGTCTTCGTGTCTCGTAGCTGCAGCAGAGCAGCAGGCGTAGCGATAATTACGGTGCGAGCGTGGCGCTGATGTGAGTTACACTCTGTGGTTATTGGGGTCAGGAGGCTGCACACGCTCAGTTCAGTCTTTCATACAGGAGGTGGTGGAGGAGGAGACCAGTTCACCCAGTTCAACCAGCTCTTATCTGCTCAGACCCGCAGTGTTTGAGTTTTATCACATTTCATTTTCATCATGAGCACAGTTAGGTTTTTTTTCCAGGTCACTTTTCAATCTATGACACTGTCGCCTGAGAGAATCCTGCTCTCTGATTGGCCGACAGAATATCCTGAGAGTCTGCTGTGGTGTGCTTCTGTCCCATCTGCATCACAAACACAGAGTAAACAGTTTGGATGTTTGTGTGACTGGTGTGAGACAGATGTTAATCAAACAGCGTTTATTTCACTTTCTGCAGTCAGCTAATGACGGATTCGTCTTTATGAGCAGCTTTTACAATAAAATTAAAACTACGTAGTTTCTGCTTCTGAAACATGTCAGAAACAAGGTGTTCAGGGACTGTACAAAATGTAGGTCATCCCTGTTTCAGAAATGAGGTGTTCAGTGACCGGACAGTGTGTAGATCAGTTGTAGAATTCTGAGTTGGGTAAATTTAATTGGTTAATAAATAAATACATTTATTTTAATAGTTATTAACCACTAATCGGTGTGTTACCGTAGTGTGTGTTGTGAGTCTTTTTTCAACAAACCTTTATTGTTTCAGCAAGATATGAGACAGATGTTTATGTGAGTAAAAAAGACAGATTATCCTGGAACCACCTGAAGGACATCTAGAACTCTCTCAAGGATTTATACAATATTGACCCTGGAACCTTTAAAGGACTACTCCAAGGACCTTAACAGGTGCCTCTGGATCCTTGTGTCCTCTAGAACCCCTCGTGTGATCTCTTTAACTCTTCTCTGAGATGTGTGGAACCTCCTACAGAACCTCAGATACACTGGTACCTGTTTTATTAGAAGCTACAGTTTGTGATTCCACAGATTCTGCAGGTTTGACACGGTTCCTGTCCTGGCCTTGTTATTTTGGTCTGTTCAGGTCCACACTCCTCCTCTGGACATTTACATTTAGTCATTTTTTGACAGATGCTTTTATCCAGAACAAACACAGGCTTCACTTACTTGTTCCAAGCACACGTGGAACCGCTGACCCTGTGCTTGGTGACAGCCTGCGTGGACCACAGCCCCTCCTAACGAGCTCCTCAGTATGTACTGTAAACCTCTGCAGACATTAGTCTTCCTGGTTTCAGAGTCTCGGCCTGTTTACGTTGGACTCACATTGAACTCGTGCAGGTTTGGACGCCCTCATGTGACTCTGTCTTCACTGTGACTGTTTTGTTGGAGTCTCCTGATCAACAGAATCTGCTGCATGTTGTTATTTTCTCCTGGTTCTTAACTCTGCAGCTCGTGACACTGATCTGTTAACCCGTGCAGCTCACGCAGAGCATTAAAGCTTCTCTCCTCCGGTTTTCATTCATCTCTTCTCCTCATCACGTATGCAGAAGGAGCTCCGTGCCGTCAGCCAACCGGATGTGTGCGGTTATTTTTAGCTGTCCCACTGACTCTGCAGCTTCCTCTGAGAGATCCTCCATCCACAAATAAAGCCAGAGCGCTTACATAACATGGAGAGAGAGGATGTAAAAATATCTCCTGACATGAATTAAACAGCAAAGTTAAATCTGACCTGAGATCAGAAACTGTGATCTGGATCTGGGACAGATAGTGGTTTTAATATTTAGTTTCATGTCTGAGTGTCTTCTCTCTCCACTCCTGCTCTTGGAGATAAATAAATGAAAACCACATGAAACAGCTCTGGTCCCTGAATGAACCCTGGTTCTGAGTTTAGGCCTGAGACAGTGAGAGGAGACTTGTAGTGTTTGGTTTTTACACGGTTTTGCTTTTGAGCCTCAGTTTAACTCAGGTCTGTTCAGCTGACTTGACCTTAGTGGATTCAGTTTTAGTCGTCACAGTCCTTTGTTGTGAGTGTTTGGATTATCGGTCTGAGGTGGATCTGCATTGGTTCAAAACCAAAAAGTCATTCTGTAACAATGCTTCATATTGAAATGAAAAACCATCATGAATCATCTGACAGGCAGAGAGGACGTTCTCATCATCACCTGGATCATTACAAAATGAAAAGAAATACAGGTGTAATTAATTAGACGCACCAAGCTGCAGCCAACAGACAGCTCTCGCTCCACAGCAGCAGGAGATGGTGGTTACCATCTTGTTAGCATCAGTTTCTTCATTCCAATCGACCTGTTGCTGTGAAGATGTTCTCGATGAGATGAAGAACCTTCCCTGTGTGGCCCCTGCTGACGTTTTCTTGTTTCTCTGGCTCCTGTTTCCCTTCTTGTGCAGACATTTGCTAAACTGGACCAATCAGACATGTTCAACACACTGAATTGTCTGAAAAGCTGAGGATGGAGGTCTGACTGTGCCAACAGTGCAGGACACACAAAACAAAGGCGGGTTACACTGTGCAGATCCAGACGACTGATCACCAAACGTCTTTGGTCATGGATGAAATGACGCTGCATGACTCAGATCACGCACACTGATGGTGTTTTATTCAGTAGGTGTTACCATCGTACAGTCTGCGTACATGTACGTTAATGTCACACCCAGGTTCATTAGATTCACGTGGCTGCAGTAAAAAATCTTTAAGACTGAGACACGCAGCAGTGAGAGTGAACTTTAATGAACTAACTGGACTCAGTGAGGAGGTTGTTAGTATGATTTGATGGAGGAGAAGAGAAGTTTACCAGCAGATGTTTGGATGCTGTGTGTAGCACTGACTGTTTGTATGTGTGTAGGTGAGTTGTGTGTCTGTGTGCGCCGCAGGGACAGATAAAGTATCTGGAATTGAATTGAACAAAGCGACACACACACAGACACACACGCCGCAGAGAGGATGACTCACTGTGTGTCACACAGACAGTGGTTAAATCAGGCCGAGCTCCTGCTGCCCTCAGAGACTCACTGCTCTACTGTACAGGCCCGAGGTTGACCGGATGTGTGTGTGTGTGTGTGAGCGTGTGTGTGGGTTTAAACCTTTCCCTGAATTAAAGGGATGGAGAGATTAGAGCGTTAAAGGGGAGGAAACTGATCCCTGATTTTCCCTGCAGGAGGTCAGTGTGTTTGGAAACAGCCTCACATCTCAGAGCAGATGTGCGTTTGTAGTAGAGACACAAGTTCCTCAGTCGATACTCGTGTGTTAAAAGTCTTTGGCAGACTCACGGTGTTGTTCGATACCTGGTGTCGTGACTTGATTCAGAATCATTTGTCAATATAAAACGATGTGCTGATCCTGCAGGTGGATCAGAACTGACAGTTTAACTGGTTCTGCTGAGCGCTGAACAACACAAACGGAGTCCTGGACGAATCCTGTCGTAACTACGTGAGTAATGAGGATTTGTCTGACTGACATGAGACCAGAAGACTGTAGCAGCCGGGTCCACGGACCTGTGTCTCACTTCCTGTGTCATCACTGCAGCAGCTTTGTGTTTGTGTTGTTGTGTTATTAAAGGTCATTAGTGTGTTGTGATGTTAAACTGGGACCTGCAGGTTTCCACAAATACTCCCGTGTGTGTTCACGGTTTGTTTGTTGTGTTGTTGTTGTTACTGCTGCAGGTCAGATGAGTGTGAAGCTGCGATCGATGTCTCACCTGCAGCACGACGTCTCTGTTCTCTCCTACAAACACACACACGAGTCATTTATCAGATAACACACACTTACATGTCTAAACATAAGCAAACGTAAAGGAAACATGACCTGGTTTATCTGTGATTGTAAAGAGTCTCATTCCTGACTTTGAGAGGTGTTGTGTGGTTTTTGTGCTGCAGGGATCAGCCGTTT
This sequence comes from Sandelia bainsii, assembly GCA_032362345.1. NCBI lineage: Eukaryota > Metazoa > Chordata > Actinopteri > Anabantiformes > Anabantidae > Sandelia > Sandelia bainsii. The sequence continues at coordinate 500,497 of JAUMHL010000015.1, forward strand.
GTGGTGCTGCAGAGAACGTGGGGATTAGACTAATACCTGGCTCATGAGGTGAAATGAAAACACCTGAGCACGAACAAGAGTTTCAGAGAACGGTTTTTAAATTCTGTCACAGAAGCAGCAGTGATGTGTTGTAGTGATTTAATGGTGTGAATCAGTCAATAATCAACATAGAGTAAAACAGTCGCTCTGACTTGTTCAGTTTCACTTTTTTCACTGAGATGAACAAAAATCTTTTCACACAACAAAACAACTTTTAATCACTGGGCGAAAATAATTTCAAATGATGAGAAAAACTCACAGCTGAGAAAGTAGAAAATAAAAAGTGTTAAATCACTGATGGATCCAAACAGGACATGTTCACGTGTGTCTGTGTGTGTTACTCCACATTTATCAGCAGAAGTTTTTGTTGATGATTTACTATGTTACAGGGAGAAACCATCACTGAGGACATTTTGTCTTGCAGAGCTCAGACCTGGTTTAGGGTCCAGCTTAGGATCAGGATCAGGTCCAGGTCCAGGTTCGGGGGTTTAGGGTGTAGGGCTGGAGGTGGACCTCAGAGTCTGTCTGTCTGTCTGTCTGTCTGTCTGTGTGTGTGTGTGTGTGTGTGTCAGTGAGTCCTCACAGCTGTAGAAAGACCAACGTGTGTGTGTGTTTGATGACATCAGCAGAGTTGAGAAAAAAAACCCAAAATCTAAAAATAGAAAAAGTAGGACACAACACCTCCTCTTCATCCTCCTCCTCCTCCTGCACACCTGTTCACCTTCCTTTCTGCAGCAGCTCTTCCTCATCACCTACTCACTGACTTTACTCCTCTCCTCTCTTCGCTACATGGACAATCTCATCTGCCCAGATGGGACAGTCTCATTGTTACGGACTGTACAGCACCGTCACTTTAACCTGCTGCTAATCGACATTCATTTAATGCACAAAAGAACTGCTTGCTCTTAGACACTGTTTATCACCTACGTCTTAGATTTCATATTGAACTGTTACGGACCTCATGCACATCCAATGCACAAAGACAATCTCAGGACTTACATGGAAGGTGAAATACCACGTGTGAAAATTGTTTCCTGTCTGTTTTTAGTGTAAAGTGTATATTTTTATATTGTACCTTAGCTGAAAGTTTAGATTTTATATTCTGTTTATATATACTTTTTTGCTTATTCTGTTGCCTATTTGTTCTGTACTGATTAAGCTGGAGCCACGTCGTCTCGTCTCTCTGTGAACCTGTACAGTACATAGCAGAGATGACAATAAAGTATATATATATACTTTGACTTTTGACTTTGAGATGAAGCTGAGGCCACGTTAGAGAAACATTTTGTCCCAGATGTTGATGTTTAGTACTGACTCAGAGCATCAAGGTTCTGGTTCTGCTAAAAGAAAAGAACCAGGATCTGAGGAACCTGTGAAAGTGTTGGACACTAATTTAAAAGTCAAAGTGAAAGTGAACAAGTTTCGTTATTCTGTGGTGATTTTCAGTGTTTGAGCACAGAACTGTGTGTGTGTGTGTGTGTATGTGTGTCTATCTGTGTGCAGCACATGCAGCAGAAACAGAGGTGTAGGGTAGCGATAAGAAACGAGTGGTACACGGTGCAGGATGCTTCACAGCTGCTGACACAGAAACTCTGAGGCCTACAGCTGAATCCGGATCAGGGTCAGTGATCCAGTCCGTAGCAGTCTGCTCCAACACCCTCAATTAAAAATGAATTAACTGAACAGTTTCTTCACCAGAGGTCGAGCTCAGATCTGACCTGAAAGTCCATGTGGGTTCAGACTCCAGAGACCCTTAGATCACCTGAACACGGGAACAATTACACACTTTACTGGAAGAACTGATCCTGATTGGACTCGTTTCTGTTACTGAAACCAGCCACGTGTTGTTGATCCTCTGTGTTTCAGATCAGGTTTGATACAGAAGCTAAACAGAATAAAATAAAGACTAAAGCTGGATCCACAGCTCTAAACTCTGCTGAATGTTTAATGACACAGATAAATAATAAACTGATGATTAACATTAGTTCTTATTTTGTGTTAATGTTAAAACCATTTTATCCAGGGAATGTTTCATAATAACTATATTAAACATATTAGTGATATCACCAACATGTAATCTTATGTTTTAATGTTAAAATGAGTGAATATAGAATAAAAAAAGGACACGACGAGTTACAGTATTAGAAACGCACTATAGTTTATTTTACAGTATGTTATTGATATGAAAAATAGAAGCATCATATTTTTACTAAACTTCAAACTTTCTTTTTCTTTTTTTTTTATTCTTTAACTCGTCAGGACCAAACTTTGAGTCTGTGAAATATCAGAAAGTGTAAAAACAAAAGAAGTTCACCTTCAGAGGATGCTGTTCTTTACTGCAGTTTCCAGGGACTCGAACGCCACGCCGCCTCCTCGTTGTGTGGTTCCCATGACAACAGGCAGACAGCATCCCGAGGCTAACGCCGTGTTCAGTTGCAGTTTTCCTGACGAGTTTTGTCAGAAATCACTCGTGTGTCGCGGCGGCGGCGAGGGTGAGTGGGAGGATCAGAGCCGCTGCTGCAGGTTTAAAGTTTATTTGTAGGAAGATGAGAATGCAGAGAACGTCGACAGTTTGTTAAATCATGAGAGAAAACAAAGTTTAAACCCGACTTTAAACTGTTAAACTGTGGAGAAGAGCTGTAGGCAGATGAAGGATGTTACAGAAATACACCTGCAGACAGAACTCAGCGCTGAACAAACACTGACAGGCGTACAGTTAATAAGAACCAGGAGGTCCACACGTACAGTGTGAGAGTGAAGTTACTGCCTTGAATACAGTATTATCTGTTACAGACATGACTTTAATACAGGTTCGTTCTCTTACGTGCTCCACTCACTAAACATAAACGAGTGCAGGAAATGAAGAAATATCACAGTTTTAATAGTTGATCCTCACGTCCGGAGCCGAACACGCGTCTGTCAGGGAACAGTAACGTGAACGTGATAAAACTTCTGCTTCTCTGTCAGTAACTTTATCATAGTTGTACAGGAACAAAAGTGTGAATGGGCCTCAGCCTCCGATGGTGAATTAGTAACAAGCCGACACACACGGTTAAAAAATGTGAGAGATAAAGATAAATATGCAACAAACCATGTTGTAAAAACGTCAGCAACAAAAGAAGAAGAAGTTTCTGTTGTCAGGTACAGAGTGTGGTCGACTGAACAGAAGCTTAATGATGTTTCAGGTAATTAGATCCATTAACAAGCAGCAGAGTCCTCAGAACAGAAACTAAAGTCATGAGTTTGTTGATCCTCCAGAACAATCAACTCAAATTCTGGAGCCTGTGTTAAATTAAAGGAAATATAAAAGGCTTTTATTTTGTAATTTTTTCTTCAATTCAGAGACAAGTGAAAGGAAAAATCACTAAATGTGTTGTTGTTCTGGTTTTATTGTTGCCTCTGTTGACCACAGACTGTTGCTGTTCACTGTCCAGCAGCTGAAGCTCTGCTGCTGCAGTGACTCAAACACCTTTAGAACCCTGACGTGGTCTCTAGACGTGCGGCAGGTGGAGGTTCTGTATGTGAGAACACGTCTGAGTCAGTCCACACAGACACGTGTGAAACTCTGGTTCTTCAGACTCTGTCCGGAGTTCATGTGATGAAACAGCTGCACTGACGCTCTGTGATGTTGACCCTGTGTGTGTGTGTGTGTGTGTGTGTGTCTCCCCACAGCGCCCCCTACAGCGCAGATCGTGCCCTCAGGTCAGGGCTGTATCGTGGAGGAGGAGCGCTACACTGAGAGAGTCTACACCATCAGGGAGGGGGACACACTGGAGCTGCAGTGTTTGTTCACAGGACACCCCCGACCACAGGTACACTGGGAACACTGGGTTTACTGGTCTGTGCTGACTGGTTAGTCTGTTCTATTTATTCACCACTGAAGTTGATTTGACTGGTTTATATATGTTTTTATTGCCTTTACTGGTGATGCAGATTTATACTGGTTCTACTGGTTTGTGTTTAACTGTTTCAGTGACGTCAGACGGATGAAAACTCTGAATTTAAAAACTGAATTTTTATCATGAAAGTCTGAAAACAGAAGCAGTTAAACAGCGTCTGCAGCAGATCAGAGAATAAGACGATGAAACAGTGAATAGTGAATGAATCAGTGAAGGAGTCTGAAGTTTACATGTGATCACAGCACAGTAATAAAAAAACTCCCATCATCCCCGGCGGCTCCCGCTGAGCCTAGTCGCACTGACGGCTTTGTGTTTCATAAATAAGAGCAATCACAGAGACAGAGAAGAAGAAGAAACCCTGGAGGACTTGAAGAGCTGACGCTGTCTGAGTGAAGAGAGAGATGAACAGGGTTAAATCAGTGATGGAGAAGATGGATGTAGGTCGTCGTTTAGTTGTTATTGACTTTTATTAAAATTTAATAAAAGAAGTCGACATCCTGAAAAACAGCCAGCGAGCTCCTCAGCGGGAAACGTTACGTACGGAGCCTTTATCTGTGCACGTTGTTTCTCCTGTTCATAGTGAAACATGCAAAACGCAAAACACAAGCGTGTCCAACAACCTGACTTCACCAACACGACACTTACACAAAAGCTGCAGAGTGAGAAACACAACCAAACACACAAACCTCATGCAGAGGATGCTATTTGTTTCCCAGCAGTGATGTCAGAATAAAAGCTCTGGAGCTAAGTGACCCAGAGCTGCGTCTCCTCTCCTCCTCCCTCATTTCCTCTCTCCTGAGCTCTCTCTGCTTTAATAAAATGGAGGTGATCTGACACAGACACAGGTGAGACATCTACCTGTGTGCCTGCAGCTAACATGTGTCATCGCCACGTTGAGCTGTGATTGGTTGTCTCTCACGTTGTACCTGCCCGTCAGAGGATCCAGCTTTCAAATTCAAACAGAATGAATGAAACTGATGAATTTGATGAAACAAGTAGTTTTTACAGATAATATGAATTTAATGTGAAAATCTGTTTGTGTAGATTCTCTGTATTTAACAGTATCAACGTCATCATTTGAGGCGAATTTACCCTTTAAATCATCGTCACTTCCTTACACCGGTAATAATCAATAATGAGGTGTGATCGGCTGTGTGTTGAAGTGCGGCTCTGCTGCTCGACATCTCGTCTTCCTCCTCTTCATCATCTCCGTGGTGTCAGTCTGCTGAGGCTATAAATAGAGCAGCTACTGGCTCAGTCTGAATCCACACGCACACTGTAAAACACACACTTTGTTTTTTTCCTCTCTCTGCGTCACTGCAGAGCTCAGCATCCTCTGCATCTTCCCTTCATCCCCCTCTTCTTCTTCTTCTTCCTAACACCTCTGAGCTGCTGCTGCTTCTTCTTCGCTCTGTACCGAGTAAATAAATCAGTAATATCAGGATCAAGTCTTAAAATCAGAAGCTGAGTGATTTTAGTCTGAGATCATTCGCAGGGAAAACATGGAGGGAGGCTCCAGCATCTCTCCACAGTAACACTTCACTGAATCATGGTCATTTTAATTTGTCTTTTTGACATAAGTCAGAGGAGTCACAGGTGGTGTTTTTATGGAGACGTTATTCTCTATGATCTGTTATAAATCTGTTTTATATGTATGTTTATACGTAGAGTTTTAATGTCCATTATATCTAAAATTTCATATGTGATGATGCCAGTTTTTTTTTTAGGAGAAATGTGAAAAATGTGGAGGTTGCTGTGTTGTTTAACCCTGAGTACTGTCTGCAGGGTGCAGGTGAACCTGGAGAGACCAAACCCAGGGCAAAGAAAGTCCACAGTGCTGAATAGAGTGTGTCAGAATCATTAAAGTAACTATGTGTGGAGCGTTTAAAAGGTTACTGAGAGTTGGCCCCCCGCCTCTCCTCACACAGGTTGCCGGGTGGATTATTCTGTCGGTGTCAGCTTGATGCGTGGCCGGTTCACACTTTGGGGTCTTTGTCTTCTTCAGACTCAGAATGAACCAAAACGAAGATGTTTTCTGCTGCCTGAGAGGAAATCAGACACAATTTATGAATATGTAAACTGGTCAGTGTGTAACATTTACTGACACACTGTAAGTACCAGTGTTGTGTAATTGTTGTAACGACTGTGACTTTGTGTTCGACACTGTGCACAGAGCGAGTCGTCACACTGATCCAGGATCTGTGCTCCGAGACTATTTTTAGCTCGTTAATCGTCACTTTGCTGGTTTGAAGCCGTTTAACCGTCTGTCTGCACCGATGCTTCACTCCAGCTGGCGGAGGGGGGGCGGGGGGGCACTGACATGTGGAGCTGGAGAGAGGGTGGAGCAGGTGGAACAGAGAGAATCAGAGGAGAAAATGTGCTGATGGAGGTTTAGTTTGAAAAGTGGAGAAACATGTTTGTAGAAACTCACATTTATATTTAACTCGTTAACACGTTACGATCAAACATCCAGGTCCTGACCTACAAAATCTACAAAGTAGTATCACCGATATCTTTAACCACAAATACGAAGATCCAGATATTACACAGCTGTTAAATCCTTCATAATGTCCACATCTGGAACATCTGAAACCTGGCTGCAGCAGGAGGATTATGTCAGTTTGAATGAGTCGACCCCCCCAAGTCATATCAATTATCATATCCCTAGAAGCACAGGTCGGGGTGGAGGAGTCGCAGCA